>NGZP02000013.1:0-376562 GCA_004353285.2 Xylaria grammica | reverse complement strand
AATATAACTGCTTTAGTATTTAAGTTAACTATAAGTAGTTTTTTAGCTTTTTATACCTTTAGTATTTTATAGCATATTACAAGTTAATATCTTTATTAAAAGCGCTTTATATATTATTAAAAAGTTTAAAATTGCTTTTTTTATTTTATAGATTATAAAATATGCTTTAACTATATATAGGTATTAAATTATATTAATATAAATATAATTATAAGGCTTATAGCGCTAGCTATTTTTTATTTAAAAAGCGCACTAAAAAATGCTTTATTTAAATAAAAATAATTTATTTTTTTTTAGTAAAGTTTTTATATAACCTTTATAATAATATACTTATAAATTATATAATAATATTTTTAGTAAAGCTAGCTTTAAAAAAATTTAAAAATAAACTATATATAAACAATATAAATAATAATTATAAACTAAGTAACTGCTTTTTTTTACTAATTTATTACCTTTAAAAATTAGTAGTTTAGCATTTAAATAAATATTTTATATGGTTATTTTAAGTAGTATTATTTTTAAACTTATTTTAAATTAAAAGTAGCAGCAAACTTATATTTATAGGTTTACTTTTTTATAAAAGTTTTTAAAAAATATATTATAGCAAAAGTATTTATTTTTTATATTAGTAGTTTATTTTTAGCTTAATATAAAAAAGCATATTAATTATAGCAGAAAAACCTTATTTATTTATTTTTTTATTATATTTTAGCTTAAAAACTAAAAAAATAGTTATTCTATAATAAAAAAAAAATATTAAAAGTATTTAAAATGTTTTTTTTTTTAGCTAATCTAGCAAAAAAGATAAGTTATTAAAAAGTCTTTAATATATCTAACATTTAGCCTTTAAATAAAATAGTTAGTATGCTTTTCTTTTTTTAATTGCTTATTTTATTAGTAAAAATATCTTTTAACCTTTAATTGCAATATTTTAGCATAAGTTTGCAATATATTTAAGCATTAAGTTAATAATACCTTTTACTAATAAGTTTATAATAATAGACCTATAATAATGCTTATAAAAATAATAGTATAAGTAATTATTTAAGTTTAAAAAAAAGTAATAACTAAAAATATATTATTAAAAGAAGTTTATATTAGTTAAAGTATTTAGTAGTAATTTAATTTAGTAACTAAATATTAGCTATATTATTATAGTAGTTATAATAGTACTAGCAATAAAAAAGTTATATTAAGTTAAATATAAAAACTTAAAACAAATAAAAAAAGTATAAGGTTAAGTTTAAAAGCACTTTTATTAATACTTATGCACTTTTTTTTATTAAATCTTATTTTAAAAATATAGCTTAACAATTTAAAGACTAATATTTTTATAATTAAATAATTCCTTTAATTAAATTTTTAATATTTTTATTATAGTTAATATAGTTAATATAGTTAAATATAGCAGTAGCAAGTAAGTAACTTTTTTTACTTGTTATTACTTTATTAAGTTTGCTAAAAGTATAAGTTTTTTTGCTATTTTTTATTTATATTATTACTTTTATAATCTTTTTTATAATTTTATTTCTTTTATTTATAGTTTATTTTTTTACTTTATAAGTAATTATTTTATTTTTTTTAGTTTTATTTTAATAACTAGATTTTATTACTATAAGCTTTAATAATTTATATTGCTTTGCTTGTTAAAATAGCAGCGTAGTACTAAGGCTATACTTTTTTTTTTTTTTATAGTTAAAAATTAATAGTTTATTACTTAAATTAATAATATAAATACTATATAAAAAGTTACTTGCAAATATAACTATATTAATAATAAAGTATATTTTTTAAATAAAATTAAATAAAAAAAGTAACTTTTAGCTATATTTTTATTATAATTACTAACTATATAGGCTTTAAAAAGGTTATAAATTTATATTTTAAAAAGTTATACTAAAAGTTATTATATTTTATAAGAGATTTCTTAGGACTTTTTTATAAAAATTAAAGCTAGCTTAAAAATCTTAGGTTATATTAAGTTTTTTAGGTCTTTTTTAGCTAAAAAGCCTTTAGCTAAGCTGCTATATATTAAAGCTAAAAAAAGTAGTCTTTAAAAAAAGTACTTATTTTGCTTGCTTTAAAATAATTATTATATTATTGCTTTATTTATTTAATTGTTTAAAACTTAAAACGTTGCTTTTTGCAAGCATTATAAATTGCTTTTTATCTTTTTAAACTTTTTTAATTATACTAGCATGCATTTTTTTTTTTTATATTGTTTTTTTTTAAGCTATTTAACCTTTGCTTATGCTAATTATATCTTTAGTATTTAAAAGTAATATTGTTTTTTTAATTTTAGATTTAGCTTTAACATTTATTTTAAAACCTTTTTTTTAATAAAAGATATCCTTAAAAACTTTATACTAAAAAACTTCCTTTTAATTATTATACTATTGCTTAATACTTTTATTAAAATTATCTTCTAGCAATCTATTAAAAATATTAAAAAAAGTAGTAACTTTTTTTAGGTATAATTAATAAGTTTTTTTAGCTATTCTACCTTTTTTATATTAATTGTTTTTTTAAAAGCTTTATATAGTATATTTACTTAGTTATATTTTTAATCTTTAAAACTAGCCTAGCTAGCTATTTTTTTTTCTTTACTTTTGCTAAAAGCATAGTTTTATAAACTTTTATTTTATTAGTTATTATAATAAATATTATATAATTATAAATAAAAATAAGCATAAAAAAAAAATTAATATAAAACTAGTTAAAAAGTATTTAAAAGTAAAAGATAAAAAGTAATAAGTAATAATACTAAAAAAAGTAAAAAAAAAAATATATTAATTATATATGCATAGTTAATTTTAATTTAACGTTTTATATTAAATTATAATCTTTTTTATAATTAAAAAAAATTTAACTTTTTTTTTTTTTTTTAGCTACTTTAACTATTAAATAAAATAAAAAAATAAATAATAAAATTTATAGTTATTAAAAAACTATATAGCTTATATTTTTTTATGCTTAATTAATTTAGTTTTTTATATTATTTAGCTTTTATAACTATTATTACTTTTTTTTAATATTACTTTGTTTTTATTTTTTTCTTGTTAATATTATCTTTTTTTTTGTTACTTTTATTTTTTTTACTTATTTTGCTTTTTTATATTAATATTATAGCTGTTTATGTTAAGCTTTCTTATTATTTTTAATATACTTTAGTTAATAGCTTAATTATAAAAGTAAGTTTAATAAAAAATAATGCTAATAAATATAATAGCAACTTTTATAATATATAATTTAAACAAAATAAATAGTACTAAAAGTATTATAAATATTATTGCTGCTATTAGTAAAAAAGCGTTTTTTAATGCTTAAAAAATATTAAAAAAAAACTTAAAAAAGATAGTATAAGTAGCAATAAAAACGTTTATAATAATTAAAAAAACTAGTATTAGCTTTAAGATTAATCTATAATTTTTGTTTTTTTAAACGCTTAGTAGCTATATTAAAAAATAGTGCTGCTAATAAAAACCTTTTTAAAAAAAAGCTAGCAAAAAAATTAACTAACTGCTTTAAAACTAAGTTTTATAATATTTTTTATTTAAAGCAAAAGTAAGCATAAAAACTAATTTTTATGCTTAAATATAAAATCTTTTTTATTAAAAGTAGCTTTTTAATAGATATAATAATAAAGTTATAACTTTATAAAAATAATTAACTATTTTTTTTTAAATATTTGCTAAAAGTAAATATAATTAAAAAATAAGTTTATATTTTATTATTTATATTTTTTCTTTGTTTTAATAGTAATATTTAAGCCTTTTTTATAAAAAATGCTTTTTTTTTAAAGTTTTTAGCCTTTTTTTTAGTTAAATTAAAGGTTTAAAAGTAAATATAAAAATAAAGGTCTACTTATAACGTTAGAGATTAATTTTTTTTATTTTTATATTAACTTATTTAAAGATAATCTATTATATTTTTTTATTTTTTTGCATAATTTTTTTTCTTTAGTTTTTAATTATTTATTTTCTTTAGTTTAATTCTTTTTTAATATTAAGTAGTAGTTTTTTATTGTTTATAAGTTTTAATTTAAATCTTTAAGTTTTTAATAACCTACTTTGTTTTTAATAAAAGCTTTTAACTGCTTAGCTAGAAATATTTTCTTATAAAAGACTTTAGTTAAGTTTTTTAGTTTATATTTTTTATAGTTTAAAGCTTTAGCTATTTTAAAAAAGCTTAGCTACTAATAAAGTAGCTTTTTAGCGTTTAATATATTTATAAATAATAAAATATTATATAAAAATACTAGATTACTTTTAGCAAAAAGTATAAAAATTTTATAGCTATTTTAAATATTATATATATTAGTTATTTTTTTTCTTTTTTTTATTATAATGCTTTTAACTTTTTAAATATTTATATTATAGCGTTTAAGCTACCTAACTTAAGCTATAATTAAGTCTTTATAGCTGTTTATTTTATTTTATTTTATAATTTGCTATATAAAAATAATATTTTTAACTAATATAATAAAAAGCTTTTTATAAACTAGTTTATAAAAAAAGTAGCTATAATATTAAATAGTTATTTAGTTTGCTAATATTATTAAATTTAAATAACTTACCTAATTCTTTTTAGTTTTATTTATTATTTTTATAAGGTTTTTTTTAATTAGCTAATAGCTTCTTTTAATAAGGCTTTAAAACTAAAGGTAATATATAAGTTTATAGTTTAGTTTATATTTTAAAAAAGCTGCTGCTGCTTTTACTTTTCTTAAAAATTTAGTACTATTATTGCATTTTATTTTTATAAGCACTTTATATTAATAAATAATCTTTTTTTTTAAAAACCTAAAAACTATAGCAAAGTTAACTTTTTTTAGTAATTTAGCTTTTAACTATACTATTATTTTATAATAGGCTTTAATTATAGCTTTATAGCTATTACTTACTAGTATAGTTTAAATATTTATTACTTAAAAAACTAACAAGTTTAAAAGATAGTTTATTTTATATTTTTTTGCTTACTTTTTATCTTATAATCTTTAGTATTAAAAATAGCATTTAATTATATTATAAATATTTTTATAAAAGCTTTTTTAATAATATCTTTAGCAAACTTTTGCTATTATAGCAAGCTATTTTTTATATATAAAGCTTTTATAGCTTATTTTAATTAGTATTTTCTTTTTATTAAGGTTATTAATAACTTTTTTTAAAAGTTTTCTTTTTTTTGTTTTTTTTTAAAGCAAAGATTTGCTTAAAAAGAATTTTAAAGCCTCTTTTTTAAAGTATTTCTGTTTTATTTTAGTTTTTAAACAGTTAAAGGTATTACTAGTAATAAAAAACCTTGCAATTTTTTTGCTCTTATTTAATTATACTAATTTTAAAGTAAAACTAGCTTTTTTAAAAAGTTTTTATATAGTTATTATATTTATTATAATAGCTATTGCATATAATTAAAAGTTAATAAAGTTTTTTATATTTTTTTTTTATTTAGCGTTTAACTTATTAAATAGCTTAAAAGGTTTTTTTAATAGTTTATTAGCTATAGTATGCTTTTTTTATAATATATAGTAAAGTTTAAAGTTAAATAGTTTAATAAAAGCTACTTATTTTATAAGTTATATACTTAAAAAAGCTAAAAACTTATTATTTAGCTAAGCAATTAATACTTTAGCATTTGTTTTAAAATAAAATCTAATGCTATATAAATAATTTCTTAGCTTTTAAAGTATTTTTATAATAGCTAAGCACTTTTATTTTATAGTATTATAATTTAATTTTGCTTTTTTTTATACTTTTAACTTATATTATAAAAGCTTTATTTAGCTATGTATTTTTTAATATAATAAAGCTTTTTAGCTAGTTTTTAATATATTTACTTTAAGCTATATAGCACTTTTTTTATAGTTAAGCATAACTAAAATTAGTAGTAACATTAAAGCAGCTTTTAAAGTTTTTATAGTATTAAGCTAAGGTTTAAAAAATTAAAATAGTTTATTTTTTTATAGTAAAATAGTTAATAATATTAAAATTAACGCATATTTTTTAATTTAAATATAATAATATATAATAAAGCTAAAAAAAGCTTTAACTTTTATAATATTATTATATAGTAGCTACTTAATTATTTTAATAATTTTAGCATATATTAAAAGTTTTTTATTAGTTTTATATATATATTTTATTATTTAAGCTAACTACTTGCATTAATTACTTTTTATAACGCTAGCAGTTACTTTAATAAGCTTAAAGTTTAGTAAAGTAGCATTTAAATTTTTAAAATATTTAAAAACATATTACTTAACTTTTAAAGCAACCTTATAATTATTATATATTATAATTAGTCTTTTAACTTTAATATTATTAAAGAATAGCTTATATTTTATTAGCAATATATTATATAAAACTTATAATATTACTTTTAAAAACTAGGCTATAAAGTTAATAGCACTTTAAAAAAAAGTAGTTATTTAAAGTGCTTTAAAAAAAGTAGCAAATATAATTATAGCTTAGCTAAACTTAAAAAAAAAAACTTAGTTATATCTAAAAAATAAATTAACTACTAATAGTATTTTATATATTATAAAATCTTTAGCAAACTTATTATAACTTAAAAAAAAGTTAGCATTTTTAATAGTAACTTTATTTAGTTAAGTTGTTAAATTAATTAAACAAACCTTTTTATTTTTTTTTTTAACTAAAAACTAAGTATTATAGTATGCTAAGTAAGCTTTTTTTAAAAGGCTATTTTTAAGTTTTATTTTAAAAACTTTAATAATAACCTCTTTTAAAGGCCTTAATATTAAAATATTTCTAACTTGCTAAGCAGTATAAAAAATTATTTTAATTTTATATAAAAAAAATATTTATTTATTAATTTAGCTAATCTTTAAAAAATCTTAAAAAAGTACTATCTTTTTTTAAAATAGTATTTTAATAAAGATTTTAGTTTTAGCTTTTATTAGATTTATATCTATAATAAATTTTTTAACTAGCTAAAATTTTTTTTTAGTTAACTTAGTTTTTTTTAATGCTTTTGTAAATTTTAAGTATATGTTTTTATATACTTTTTTTTAATTAAAAAGTTCTTTGCTTTTAAAGTTTTAAAAAGCTAATTTAAAAGCTTTATATTTTTAATTATAAGTTTTTAAAGAAATAATTCTACTAAAAAAAATATTATCTTTTAGTAATACTTTTTTATTTTTTTTTTTATATATTATATTAATAAAAAGAACTTATTTTTGCTTTTTTTATATATTTAAGCTATTTTTAGCTACTATATAAAAACTTTCTACTAGTAAAACAGGTTAAAACTTTAATTTTATATAGCGCTTAATTTTTTTAAGCTACTTTTGCTAGCTTTAATTTAAAGCAGTTATAATAATTACTTAAAATAAAAAAATAAACTAATTATTATTAAGAACTGCTTTTACTTTTTTATTAGGTTTAAGTATAAATACTTTAAAAAGTATAATATTTACTTTTTTTAACTTTAAGTTAAATAGTAAAAAATATAAATCTAAGTTTTTTTATTAAACCTAACTACTAATTTTAGCGCTTTTATAAAGATATTTTTAATTATTAACTTTTTTTTTACTTGCAAAAGATATAAAAAGTTTTAAGATGCTATTTATATGCTTTTATAGTAAGTAAATAGCATTTAGTTTTTTAATAAGTTTTTAACTATTTTTTTAATTAAGCAGTTTTTTTTTTTTTTTAAGTAAAAACTAATACTACTATTTTATAGCTTTTAAAATTTATTTTTACTATTATATATTTATTTTAATAATAAAAAGCTATCTAAGATTTTATAATAAAATTTATTTTTAGCAGCAATAAAAAGAATATAGTCTTGTTTTTTACTATATAAATAAAAAAATCTAGCAATTATCTAGTAATTTATATAGTAGTCTTTAAATATTTAATATAATATATAAAAGTAGCTTATAAATAAAAGCTTTTTTAAGTTATTATAATATTTTATATTAAAAGTTAATATTTATTAATAAAGCTATTTACTATAATATTAGCTTAAGCGCTAATATTAATAATACTAGTAATAGTACTTTTACTTTTTTATAATTTTATATAAATAGTAAAATAAAAACTAGTTTTAATATAGTCTTTAACTTTATTTATATTAGTTAAAATTAAAAAAGCATAAAGCTATTTTTTTAAATTAGCTAATATTAAATATATATTTAATAAAACTAACTAACTAAGCTTACTATTATTACTGCCTTTATAATTATTAGTTAGTTTATATACTAATATAAAAGTATAAAAAGCATAGCTTTTATAAGATTTTTTACTACTATTTTTATTTTATTTTTATTATAATTAAACTTATAAAACTTTATATAAGCAGATTAGTTTTTTAGTAACTAAGCTTTATAATTGTTTACTTTTTTATTAGTTACTATATTTAAAGTAACTTTTAAAAATAAAAAATCTAATAATAAAAGCAATAATAGTTTATAAGCACTAGTACTTTTATAAACAATAGCAAAAAGTCTTTTTTTAATCTTTAAACTATTATTATAAGTAGTTAAAAGTAGAACTATTTTTTAAAAGTATTATATAGGTATATATATGTAAGTAAAAACTTTATTTTTAAATTTAGTTTTAACTTAGCTAGCTAATATATCTTTTTATTTTTATCTTAAAATAGTAAAGCTTTTAGCCTAAGCTAAAGCAATATTAATATTTAAAAATAAAAGCATATATTTAATTAAAGTTAAATTATTGTTTTGCTTTTAAGTATTTTTAAGGTGCTTTTATTTTTTGCTAGGCTAAGTTAATAAGTTTTGCTTTTATATCTTAAGGCTAGATTATTTTTAGCTTAATTTTAAGTACTTTTTACTTTAATAGCTATTATTTATAGCTTTTTTAAGGTTTTTATTAATTATAAGCTTTTAGTTAGCTAAAAAAACAGGCTATAAGTTTTTACTAACCTTAAATACTTATAAAGTATTAATACTTAATTATATTAAGTTTATAGCTTTATTACTAGTTATAAGTTTAAGCAAAAAGCTAAAAGTAAACTAAAAAACCTTTTTAGCATTAATAAAAGCTTATATTTTAACTTAAGTAATAGCTTATATAAAAGTTTTAAAATACTTAAATACTTTTATTATTAACTTTTTAAAGGTTATATTAGCCTTTTTATTTAGTAATTCCTTTGTTTTTTTTGTTTATATTTAATTTTTTTTAAGTTTTTTTTTTTAAACTTTAGCTTTTCTTTTAGTTGCTAAATAATCTAATAGCTTATATTGCTTATAAGTATTATTATAATTAGTTATATTTATATTAGGCTTGCTTTTAAAAAGTAAATCTTTATTATTTCTAGTTTTAAGCACTTTTGTTAGCCTTTTTAATGCTTAAAGTTTAATTAAATAAAAAGTAGCCTTTTTATAGGCTTTTTTTCTTTAATTAACTACTAAAATATTAATAGTAAAGTTTTTATCTTTAAGCATAAAGCCTTAAAAAGTTTTGTTTTTATTTAAATTAATAATAATATTTTAAATAAAATCTTAAACTTAGTTTTTATTAACAAACTTATTATTATGCTATTTTATTAAAAGTTTATTATTATAAGCATTATATATTCTTACTACTTTTATATTATATATTTTTAAAATAAGGTTTTTTTTAGTTTTTAAGTTAGCTAAAAAATTGCTTTAATTACTTTAGTTATTTTTTTTAGCTATAGTTTTAGCAGCAGTTTTAAAAAAAGACATATTTTAAAAGGCTTTAATTTTTTTATTTTTAAGAATAGCATTTCTTTTTTAAAGTTAATAGTATGCTTTATAGCAAAGGTTTTTATTTTTTTCTAGGATATAATTATATATTTACTGCAAGGTTTTTATTATAATGCTATTACTAGCTTAGCTAGCTTTTACTACTTTTTTAAGCATTTTAATATACTTAAAAAAATTTAAAAACAAAAAGCTTTTAAAATATTACTACTTATTTTAATATAATATTTTTTTTTAACTTATTTTATTAAATAAGTTATATTTATTAGCAAAATAATTATTTTGCCTGCATTTTTAATATATAATACTTTTAGCTATATATAGGTTATTAAAGTATTATTAATAAAAAAAGTTTAATATTTGTTTTCTTTTTTTTCTGCCTTTTTAAAAATACTTTCTTTTTTAAAAAAGCTTAATAAAGTTTATATTTAAGTTTAAAAAAGCTATAGCTTAAAAGACTATAAATTTATAATACTAAAGATTTTATAGATTTAGCTTGCTTAAAGCTATATATAAATTGCTAATTTTTTTTAGCATAGACTTTAGTTTATTTTTAGTTAATATAATCTTTTTTTGCTTTATTTTAAGCTTTTTAATATGTTTTGTTAATTTATTTACTTTATTAAAAGCTTAAGCTTTTTAAGCTAGTTTTATAGTTTAACTATTTACTTAAACTTTTTTTTTGCTAAGTAAAGCTATTAAGCTAGTTATAAATTTGCAATTTATATATACTTTATATAAATATAATAGCTAGTTTAACTTTTAATTATAAAAATAATTAAGCTATTTTTATGTTATAGCAGCTTTTTTATTATATTAAAAGTAAAGTTTTAGCTTAAACTTAGTATTAACTTATTTACTTAAGGTTTTATATAAGTTATTATAATTTATAATTTAAAGTTTATTATAAGTCTTTTAAGCAGCTTTTATAACTTTATTAATAACTTTTTTTCTTAAGCCTTTTAAAAGCTTAAGTATAAACTAAGTAAAAATATAAAGCTTTCTGCTTTTTTTTATATTTTTAATATAAACTTTATGCTAAAAGAAATAAGCCTTTAAGTTTATTAGATTAAAAAGTTTAAGCTAAGTTTTAAAGTCTTAAAAAATAATAACTACAAAGTAATTTAGCTAAAAATTTTTAAGTTTAAACTTAGCTTTTAGTTAATTATAAGCTTTACTTTAGTTTTTGCAGTCTTTTAAAACTATTTTTATAATATACTTAATTTAAAAAGTAATAGTATAAGTAAAAGCTTACTAAATTTTATTTGCATTTTTTATTTGTTTAGCATAAAAAGTAGCATTTAAATTATTTATTTACTTACTAACTTTTAATCTATTAAATAATAAATAAAAGTTAATTTAAAGGTTAAAAGCTATAAAAGCTATACTATAATATTTTTTTAAGCTGCTTTTAAAAGTGCTTTAACTTAGCTTAGCTTTTTTTATATTAGCTAATAAGCTATCTACTAAACTAAGCATATAGAAATTTTAGTCTAAAGATTTTATATTTATTGCTATTTTACTAAGTAAAAAATAAAAATTATTATAATTAAGCTAAATATAATATGCTAAGTCTATTATATTATAATAGTTATTTTAATAGCTTTTTATAATTTATAATAAAAGTATATTAGCTTACTTTTTAAAAAGCTAATCTATTCTTAAAAAAAAAAGGTTATAAAAGCTATAAATATGCTAGTATTTCTAGTTTTTTTATCTTTTTTTTTCTTTATTTCTTATTATTAATACTTTCTAATTTATATACGTTTATAATAGCTATTAGCTTTAACTATAAAGCTTTAAGCTATTTTTTAAATATTTGTTTTTAGTATTTTTTTTAACTTATATATAGCTTTATATAACTTTTAGTTATTTATAAGCTTACTAGGTTATATTTTTTAAGCTTTTTTAATTATCTAGTATTTTTATTATTGCTAATAGCTTTAGATTTTTTTTTTATGTTTTAATATAATATTAAGTTTTTTTTTTCTTAAAGCAATATTTTTTAACTTATTATAAGGTTATTTTAGCAGTATTTTATAATTTTTAGAAAATTTACGTAAGTTTTATAGCTTATTAAAATAAAGTTTTCTTTATTAGTATTTTATATTTTAATTTTTTAAACAAGCATATGCAGGCTATTATTATCTTAATACTTAGTTTGTTTTTTTGCAATAAAAAGTATATAATCTAGCAATAATTGCTAGCATAGCAATATAAAAGATCTTAATTGCAAAAAACCCCTTTTTTTTTAAAGCAAAAAAGCAAAGCTTTAGTAGTTAAAAAAGCCTTTTATAGCTATTTTAAAGGTTAACCTAACTTTTATTTTTTTTATTATTTTAGATTTTTTTTAATTGCTTTAATCTTTATGTTTTAAAAAAAGAGTATAGCACTAGTAAAAGGAAAACTTTTAATTAAAGCATTACAAATCCTTTTAGTAAAGCTGCTTTTTTTAAAAAAAAAAAAAAAGCGCTTTGCTTAAAATTACTGTTAATGCTACTACTTATAGCAGCAAAATAAAAAATGCTAAAAAAGCTTAAAATACTATTAAAGTTATATAATTAAAAAAAAAGCCTTACTTAAAACACTATTAAAAACAGCTATTTAATCTTTTTTTTTAAGTTAGTAAGTAAGTAGAAACTTATATAGCTACTATATAAAAATAGTTTAAACATTATACTTTTATATATTTAAAATATAATATAACATAAGAAATTAATTAATTATAGCTTAAAGATATTAGTAAAGGCAAATAAGTTAATTTTGCGCGTAGATAATGTTTTGTTTTCTATTCCTTTATGCTTTTAATCTGCTAAAACAACCCTTTTTTTCTTATATCCCTTATTTAACTCCTTTAATAAGCTTTACTTTAATATTTAAAAGGTTACTTTTTAGTATATACTTATATTTTAAGTAGTAATAAACTTTTATTAATAACTTATAATGCTTTTAAAAACATAAAAGTAAGTTTATATGTTTACGTAAGCATTAAAATAGCTATAAAGCTTATTTGCTAAATATAGCTATTAATTACTACTTAATTTTAATTAAAAAAAATAACTAGTTTTAACAGCAAAAAAAACTAAAAGATTTATAAGGCCTTATAGCTAATATTAAAGATTTAAAAATATACCTTTTAATAGATTTTTACTTTTATATTAAATATATAATATAAAGTAATTTTAAAAAAGTTATAGTTTTAAAAGTATAATATAATATTAAACTAGTAAAAATATTATTTAATATTTTTTTTAAAATTACCTACTAATATTAACCTTTTTTATAATTTAAATATAAAAAATGTAAAAATAAAGCTATATTACTTTAGTTATTAAAGCAACGCTAAAAAAAAAATAAAAAGATAAAAAAAAAATTAATAAAACAAAAAAAGTAACGCTAAGCTATTTAAGCAGCTTTAGGTTATTTATTTAATAAAATTATAATTTTAAAAAAAGGTAACTTTATTAGAAATAATTTTATAAAAATGTAGTAAAATTTAAATAGATTATCTTTTTTAACCTAAAACCTTTTACTAACAAAAATAAAAGAAAAATAAAAAGCATAGCAATAACTAGTAAAAGCTACTAAAAAATTTATATTAAAATAAAAATATAATATATAAAAACTATACTATATAAAATATAATAAAATTAATTAATATAAATAAAAACTTAATATTAAAATAATTATTATTAGTACTTTAGCTTTTATTAGCTATTTAAATAAAAAAAAGTTTTATTAAAAAGTTTAAAGCATTTATATTTATTAAGTAAATAAATTAATTAAATGCTAAAAAAAAAGTAGAAAAGTTCTTTAAAAAAAATAATAATTTAAAAAAAAAGGCTATAAAACTTATATTTTTTAAATATTATAACCTACTTTATACTTTTAGCAAAATAACCTTAAATATTTTATTTTCTTTACGTTTTTAAATAGACTATAAAATTAAATTTAGTAGTAAAAAAACCTATAATAACTTAAAATATAGCTTTTTTAATAAGATATTATTAAATAAGCTAAAAGCAATTAAAGAATACTTTATTAAATAATTACGTAAAAGATTTATTAAACTTAATAGTGCTTTTTTTACTGCCTTTATTTTTTTATGCAAAAACTTAATAGTAGTTTTTATTTTTATATAAACTATCGTAAATTAAATAAATTAACAAAAAAAAACTATTACTTTTTTTTTTAATTAAAAAAACTTTAGCTTATATTTATAAAGTTAAAGTTTTTATTAAAATTAATATATAATAAATATTTTATTATATTTAAATATATTTAAGCTATAAAAACTTAATTATATTTTATATTTAATATAATATATATTATTATAAGGTATTTTTATTTAGTTTTATAAATAATCCTTTTATATTTTAAAGGTATATTAATAATATAATATTTAATTATCTTAATAATTTTTATAACGCTTATATAAATAATATTTTAATTTATTTTAATAATTTAAAAAACTAATAAATTTATATAAAAAAGGTTTTAAATAAATTAAAAAGTGTAAGCTTATAAGCTAATTTAAAGAAATTTTAATTTTATATTATAAAAATAAAGTTTTTTAAATATATTATTATTATTAAAAGTATAAAAGTTAATTTAAATAATATAAAAGTTATAAATAATTAGGTTTTTTTTTATATTATAAAAAGTATTTAATTTCTTTTTAAATTTTATAGTTTTTATAGGAAATTTATTTAAAAATATAGTTTAATTATATTACCTTTAAATTAGTTAACTAAAAAAAATATATCTTTTAAATAAATAAAAAAATATAATTAAGCTTTTTAATATTTAAAAAAAGTTTTAACTATTACTTTTACTTTAAAGCATTTTTAGTATTAATAACTTATTAAAGTAAAAACTAATGCTTGTAATAATATAACTATTAAAGTGTTATTTTAAGTATATAATAAAATCTAGCACTTTATTATATTTTCTTTTAAAATAATATAAAATATAAAATTAAACTATAATATTTATAATAAACAAATGCTAGTAATAGCTTTAGCCTTTAAAAAATAGCAACTTAAGTTAATAAGCACTTAAAAAAAACTTTTTTTTATAATAACTAATTATAAAGCAATAAAGTATTTTAATAAAAAGTAACGCTTAAACTTATAATAAGCTAAATAGGTTATATTATTTTTTAAATATAACTTTATTATTATTTATTAACTAAGTAAAAAGAATATAATAGTAGACTTTTTTTTTTATAAATTAAAAAACTTATAAATATAGCAATAAAAAAGATTTTTAATATTATAATATAATGTTTAAGCTTATATATAACATGTTTTTAACTAAAAGTAAACTAATTAAGCTTTTTAAATTAACTTCATTTATTAATATAAAAAAGCTTTTTAGTTTTTAATTAATTAAAAAGATTATATATAAAAATTATATTAACTTTAATATAAAAATCTATTGCTAATAAACTAAAGGTAATAAAGCAAATAATCTTTAAATAATAAAAAATAAGCTTATTTTATATAAAAAATAATTAATAATATTTAACTATTTAGTTATAAAAATATAACTTATTTAAAAAAGTTATATTAAAATGTTTATAGCTTATTTTAGTAAACATAAAATAAAATTACTAATAACTTAAAAATATTAATAGCTAAAATTAAAGTATAACTATAATATATATATATTTAATTATATAACTTACTAACTAGCAAAATTATTAAAAAATAAAACACTAAGTAAACTATAACTACTATTAATTTTTAATTATATATAGCGCTATTTTATTATAAACTTTAAATATATGCTTAAATATAAATATAAGTTTAATAATATATTAGTTATAATTAACTAATTAAGTAAAAAAGCATAAACTATTTTTTATATAATATAAGCTATAGCTAAAAGTATAATATAAATATATTATAAAAAGCTTTTTAAAGTTTTTATAATATTTATAATAGTAACTTTTAATTAAAGCTTTAGTTTATATTTGCTTTTATAAATAAATTATATAAACTTATAAGTGTAAGTTATAATTTAGCTTTAATAGGTTATTATAAAACTATAAAACAAGCTAAAATAATAAATAAATATTTTAATTAACGCTTATAGCTTTATATAAGTTACTATTAAAATAACTAGTTAAAATATATTTTTACTATAAACTATATATAAGCTTTATTATTATATAAATTAACTAGCTTATTTTTTTATAAAGTAAAGTTTAAATTTTTAATGCTTTTTAATTTTAACTAAAAAAATTAAATATTAAAGCAAAAGTTAAAAAACTTGCTAGCCTAAAAAAAAGCATTAAAAAAAATGCTTAAAACTAAATTTAAAAAATTATAGACTTTATAAATATTATTAAATTTAATTTAACTAAAACTTAAACTAAAATAGTAAAACAAGCAAATAAAAAGCAAAAAAAGCTAGACTTTAACGTAAAAAACTATATTTTTATTCTTAAGAAAAAATAGTTATAAAAAATAAATTAACCTTTTAATAAATTAAATTTTCTAATAACGTAGCAAAAGTTTAAAATCTTAAAAAAAAAAAGAAATACTTTTATTTTAAGCATATTTATAATATAAAGATTTACTAATAAGTTTTATATTAATTACTTAAAGAAATACTTTAATAATTTACTATTTAAGCAAGCTTTAAAAAACCTTGCTAAAAAAATAATTAGTTTAAATAATAATAAAAAAAAGTTTATTATTTAAAAAGTTTACACTTTTAAAACTTATTATAAAAAGCTATAATATTAAATAGATTAAAAAAAATAAAATGTTAATAATAAGTAATATATAGTAGAAAATTTTAAAAATAGTGTATTATTAGTAAAAAACTTTTATAATTAAAATTTTAACGTAATAAAAATTTTAAAATAATTAAAAAAGTAGCTAAAAATAACTATAAAAAATAAGTTTAATAAGCTATATATAAATAATAATAAACTTATAGCTTAAAGCAAATAAAAAAGTAAAAAAAAGCATATATAAAAAAATAATAAGCAAAAGTATTATTAATTAAATATAAAAAAACTTACTAATAACATAATAAAATAAAAGCTTAATAAAAATTTAGTTAAGTAAATATTATAACTAAAAAGTCTTTTAAGTTAAATATAATATAATATTAATATAGTTAGGTAAAAGGTCTACCTATATAATAAGTAAAACCTATTAAAAGGTTTATTATTTCTACTACCTAAAAGGCAGTTAAAATAATAAAACTTTTTTTTATTATTAATATATTTACTACTTTTATAATACTTTATTAAATAATATAGTAAGTATATAATTATATCTAGCAATTTATTTTAGTTTATAATTAATTATCTTTTTATGTTAGCAGTATTAAACGCTTAGTTAGCTTATTATTAGCTGCGCTTAAAAAACTAATATATTTTAAAATATTAGCTTAGTTTATTAATAACTTATGCTTTAATAATGCTAATTATATTAATATTGCAAAGATTAGCTTGTTAGCAATTTAAATAGAATTAATTTAATCTAGCATTTTTTAATACTGCTATTTTTTATTTATATTTATATTATAAACACTTATAGCTAAAAAATATAAATTTAGCTAAGTTAAGTTATATTTAATCTTATACCTTTTTAAGTAGTGTGTTATTTTTTATTTAATTATATTTAACTAAAGTTAACGTTTATAATATTATAGTAGTATTTTTTTAGGTTTTTGCTAGCCTTATAATATAAAGTATAAATTATATAAAATTTAAATCTTTTAGATTACTATATGCAATTTTATCTTGCGCTACTTACGTGACTTATTATAACTTTAACCTTGTAATTTTGCGCGCATTTTAACTGCTTTATATAAATAAAATTTTTTTATGTGTGCAGGGTTATTAAATTAGTAGCTTATGCTTATTTTATTTTATTTAATCTATAGAAAAAAAGCTTTATTATATAACTTTACTTTTTTTGCAGATAAATTATACCTTATTTATAAATCTTACCTTTTTATAGATTATATCTACTTGCTATTAATATTTTATTATGTTAAGTAATAGTTAATAAAATAAACTAAAATTATTAATCCTTAAGTTTTAAACCTTATTATTAATTAAAAATTTTATACTTAAATTAATTAAGGCTAAAAAGATTTTTACTTTTAAATTATAGTTTAAACTTAAACTAAATTTTAATTTTTTTACTAAACTATTTATTTTAATTAAACTTTAAACATTTATTAGCATGTTAAGCTGCTAACTATTAGCTTTTTAAATGCTTAATCTACTTATATTATTATTAATGTAACTATTAATAAGCTTAGTTTTAACGCTAAAAAAATTAACATTAGTAATATTATACATTTAATAAGATATTATAACTATAAGCGCTTTTTTATTTGTTTTATTTAAGTTAAAAGTAAACAAAAGTTAAATGCTACCTTTTAAACAGATAATAAATAATAAAAAGACTTAAAACTAAGTCTTATAAAAATTAGCATAGCAAGACAAGCAGATATAAACTTTAGCTTATAATGTTAACTATTTAATAGCTAATGCTATTAATAAAAAAAAAGTTAAAGAATTAAAGCAGTTTATAAAAATAGTTAATAATATAATTTTTAAAATAAATAAAATAGTTAACTATACTTATAGCAAAATAATATAAAACTAAAATAAAAAAGGTAAAAAACTAAAAGTATAAATAATTTACTTTTTATAAATAACTTATACTTAAATACTTTTAATATATTATTTTATTTTTGCTTAACTATAATTAATATCTTTATATGTTTTAATTTTATAAAAAAACTTAAACTTTAGCAGAAGATTTATATAAAACTAATACTAAGCAGCTAATAACATTATAAAAAGTAGTTTTTATAATTATTTTATTATTTTACTAAATAAAAAAAAAGGACTACTAATTACTATAGTTTTAACATTTATACTAAAAACTTTTAAACTGCTAATAACTTAACCTT
Source organism: Xylaria grammica (assembly GCA_004353285.2). Classification (NCBI taxonomy): domain Eukaryota; kingdom Fungi; phylum Ascomycota; class Sordariomycetes; order Xylariales; family Xylariaceae; genus Xylaria; species Xylaria grammica. The sequence continues at coordinate 357,892 of NGZP02000013.1, read as the reverse complement.
TTATACTTATAGCGTTTAGCTAAATTTTATTAGCTTAACTATGCTTAATATTTAAATAGCCTAGTATTTATATATGTTTTAAAGCGCTTATTAATATAACAAAAAACCTAGACTAAATAAATACTAACAGATTATTAATATATTTTATAACCTATTAATAGTTAGTAAGAGCTAAAAAATAAGCCTAAAAAAACTAACGCAATATAAATAGCGCGTTTAATTTTAGTAGTAACTTTAATAATAATAAGTTAAGCAATAGTAAAAATAATAATAACTGCTTAAATATGCCTAATATCTTTAATTATAATAACTAATAAAGCATTTTTAGCAAAGCTAGCGCTATATTAAATATAGTTATATTAACTAAAGCTATATTAAAAACTAGTGCTATTAGCTTATACTATTTAAAGAAAAAAAATATTAGCATTTTTAACTTAAATTATTATAATCTTAAAAATATAAAAATAATAGTAAATAAAAACAAGATTATTTTTATAAATATTTATTGCTTTATTAAGCATATTAAGTCTTTTATAAAAAATAAAAAAATAGCTAAGTTAAATAAGCAATAGATTTTATTTATACTTTTTATTATAATAGCTAGCTAAGCGTTATTATAATAAAATAATAAACTTACTAGTATTTATTATAAAAAACTTAAATAAAAAAGCCTAATAAAAATCTTTAAAAAAATAAAAACTTAATTTTTAATATAAGCTGCTTTAGCTAATAAAAGATTTATTAAGATAAATCTTTATTTAAAAGATATAGCTTATAATAAAAACGCTATAACATGCTATATTTAAAAAAAGGTTTAATATATAAAAGCAATAAAAATATTTACTAATAATAATACTAACTAGCATAGCATTATAATATAAGTTTAAATAGCAATAAACCTTAATATTAAAAGTTTTTTATAAGCTTTTAAGTTAAAGAAAATATATGCTAATTATATAACTATAGTAATAAAAATAAAACTACTTTTATTATTTATAGCTAAAAATAAATATTTAAAATTTTTTAAAAACTAATACTAAGTTTAAAAGCAATTATTATTTTTTAGATATAATTAAATATATAAAAATCGCAAACTAAACAACGTTAAATTTAAAAAATGCAACTAGTATAAAAAAGATAAGTTAAATAATAAAAAAAAAAACTAAAAAATAAAAGGCAACAAATAAAAAACTAGTTAAAAAAGGCATAAAAATAAATATAAGCAAAAAGAATATAACTAAGCTAATATAGCTATATAAAACTTAAAATCTAATTATTATACTAATATTAAACTAGACTTTAATAACTTAGCAGATAAATTATTTAATTTTAATAGCACTTATATTATTATTAACTTTTTTTTAACTTATAAGTTTTATAAAAAAACATTTAATTTAAAAAAGCAAAAAGATTAATATGCTTATAAGTATAAGCATTAACTACTTAAAAATATAACTAATATACTGCTTATATATAAGTTTTAATTAATATATATGCAATATAATATTATCTTTAAGTTGCATAACAAGCTATTTTAGCATTTGCTTAATTATAAAGGTAATGCGTTAAATAATATAATAGCTAAACTAGCATGCAATGCTAAAAAGGTATTCTTTAAAAAAATAACTTTACTTTAGACTTGCAAAGCCTTTTTATAACTATATAAACTAAACAAATTAATAAATAAGCAAACAGGTAATTATTACTTTTATTTTTAAGCAGTTGCATATAATTTATTAAATAAACTTAATATAAAAGTTTATTATAATATAGGCTATAAAAAAAGCTTAATTATAAAGAAATTCCTTAGTACCTTAAAGCATACTATTAAATAAAAGACTAGTAAAATTAAAGGCATTAGAAAAAAACGTATTAAATATAAAAAGTATGCTATATTTACTTTATATTTGCTAAGTTAAAATAATAAAAAACTTTTAGTTTTATTTAAAGTAATAAAAAGTGCTTAGGTACTAAAAAAAAACTTTAGCATACTTTTTTTATTTAGTATTAGTTTTTCTAATTTATAAAAAACTATAATTAGCTTTAAAAACTAAAGCATTAGATTTGCTAACGCAAAAGATTTCTACTAAAAGTTTAAAGTATACTTATAAGCATATATATATATATATAAGATAATATTATAAAAAGAAATTATTATTTTTTTTAGCAAAACCTTATATATATTATATAACTATATTGCTTTACTATTTAACTATAATTTTATATTTAAACTATTATAAAAAAACTTTATTATAGCGCTAGTAAGATTTACTACCTTTTATATAATAATAATATTAAACCTTAGCTTTAATATAAAAAAAGTATTAAAAAATACTTAAGTAAATACTATATAAAAATAAAATAATAGTAAATTACTTATTAAAGCAACCTAAAAAAGTTATATTAAAGCTATAATAATAGCTAGCATATTAATAAAACTTAATAATATTTTTAGCGCTATAGCTATACTAACTAAACTTAGTATTAATAATACTTAATTATAACTTTTTAATAACTTTAAAATGTTATAAATATATATAATAAATTAAAAATATAAGCTAATATTAATACTTAAAGCTTTTGCTATAAAGTAAATTAACTTATAATTTTATACCTACTTTACTAATAATTTAATTAATATAATAAAAGCTTATAACATTTTTTTAAAAGCTACTTTGCTAACGTAATTAATAGTTTTAAATATAAAAGCCTAGCAACTAATAAAATGCTATTATTTAACGCTATATTTTCTATAACTAAATTATTGCTTAAACCTACTAAAGCGCTACTTGCTATTGCTATATTAGTTATAAAAATAAACAAAAATAATCTGCTGCTAAAGATTTTAAAAGTTTATATAACTTTAGAAATTAAAAAACCTTTTAATAGCAAAAAAACTATTTTACATAAAAAATAAATAGTTTATACTAGCAAAAATTATATGCTTAACCTAATTAAAAAAGTTTTAACTAAGTTTTTTAATATATAAAATAATATTAGCTTAATTAATATATTAAAAAATAAGTAAATAAAAGTACCTTTTATAAATAATTAGCAAAAATATAAGCTAAACAACTAACTATACCTTTTAAGTCTTTAAGATTATAAGATTTTTAATATACTATATAATTAACTATATAAACAAAAAAAAATAAAATAGGTTAATAGTTTTTACCTTTTTATATATTTTACCTTTATAGCAAAAAAGATCTTTTATAATAAACTATATTTTTATTTAGTTATTAATCTTTAAGCTTTAAATAAAGTTGCTATTTTTAATAACTATTTTTTACTTTTATAATTTAAAGTTATTATTGCATTATATAGTAAAAAATATATTATTTATATAAATATAATAAAGTTTTTCTTTTAATTTTTAATATATTTAGCATATTATAATTACTTTATAGTAATTAGTTATAAAAAATTAAAAAGGTTTATTATAATAATAATAAGCTTTTATAATTTTTTTATTTATACTTAATAGTTTATAAATAAAAAATTTAAGCTATATTAAAACTTTTATAAAGTATTTATTAATAATATTATAATCTTTTTAAATATAGCTAAAAAGTATGCTAAATACTTATAGTAAAGTTTTGCTATGTTTTAAAAAAAAAATATTGCTTTTTTAGCAAAAAAGTCTTTTTTAAGTTACTTATCTGTTAAGCTACTTAGCTTTTAAGTAAATAGCCTTAATATTTTTACTTTTAAAAAAAAACTAACTGCTTTTTATAACCTTATATTTTTTAGCTAGCTTAAAGCACTTAAAAAATATATTAGCATTACTAGTTTTTTTTAACTATTGCTTTTATATTATGCTAAAATTATAAAACTACTATAAAAGCATAAAATAGCTTTATTTAATAAAAAATGTTAGAAAAAGCTTATTAAAACTAAAAACTTTAGCAAGTAAATAGCTTATACTAAATTAACTTAATATAAGCCTACAAAAAAAAAAAAAGCTATATTTAAAGTAATTTAAAAACTAATATGCAAAAATATAATTATTTACTATTATAATTTTAACAAGCAGTTATATATGCAAGTTAACATATTACTTAAATATAAATTTAAAGTTATGCTTTTTTATATTAAAAATAGCTATAAATAAAAGCTAAGCTAAATAGTTTTTAGTACTTAGGTTTTATTTACTATATTTTTTAGTTATTATATGTTGCAGCTAGAAATATAATATAGCCTTTTTAAAATAAAGGTTATATATGTTATATAAGCTTATAAAAGACTTAAAATAACTATTAAAGCTATTTATAACCTTATAATCGTACTAATAAATCATTTTATAATAAAAAGCATTTTAAACTAAACTAATATAAATATAATATTTACTAATAAAGTAAATAAACAACTAATTAATGCTTTTATTTACTTATTATAATATAGCTTATAAATATATTATATTTTAAGCTATTATAATTTTATTTTTAATATATTTAGTTGTTTATAAGCTATTTTAAATAAACTTAATAAAAATAGCAAGATTAAGCAGTTTAATAAAATAGTAGTCCTTAATAATATATAGTTTAATAAAATTATTACTAAAGCAGTTTTTAATAATTTAGTTAAAGATAAAATTGCTGCTAATTATATAAAAAACCTTAAATATTATAAAATCTTTTAAACCTTTTATAATAATAATAAAAATATTAAAAACTTTTCTTGTTTTAGCTATTTATTTATAGTAGTAAATAAATTATTATATAATATTAACTATAAAAAAACTTATAAACTATATATCCTTAAAAACTAAGTTAAAAAGTTTTTAGCAATAATATATAATAATAAGTACTATTTTAAACAAAAATAAATAATATAAAACCTAGAAAGTTATTTTATTTACTTTAAAATATATAAAGTAATATTTTATCTTAAATATTATAACAGCTATTAAATATATATTATAAATTAAAAAAAACTATATAAAAATTATTAACTAATTTAACTTAAAGATTTAAAACTTATAAAAATAATAGCTATAAACTTTATTATTAGCTTTTTAACTATATTATTAGCTAATACTTTATAGCAAATAAAAAGCTTTTTTAAATATAATACTATAATAATAGTAACTTATGCTATATTTAAACGCTTGCTGCTAATACTAGGTTATTTTAAATATAAAGCTAAAGACTAAAAAGCTTTTTTAGCTAAGTTGCTACTTTTATATAATTAAAGCGTGCTTATAGGTTTAATTTCTAATAAAGACTATAAATTTATAGTAGCTTTTTAAGCTAGCATATAAAAAACCTTTAAATTAAAACTTTTAATAACTATTATATATTACTTGCAAAATAACAGTTTATTAAAACAAAAGAATTAAATAGTAAAAATAGCGTTGCGCTATTATATCTTTAAAAATTTTAATTATATATAAATAAACATACTACTAGCCCTGCAATAAAACTTAAATAGCGCTTACTCTGCTTTAATTAAGTTATTCCTTTATAAACAGCTTTTTAGTTTCTAGCTCTTTAGCTTAAACAATATTTTTATGTAAATTAACACTACCTTTTATAAAAACATCTGCTTTTTCTATAAATACTTGCAAAAAAACGCTAAATTAGCAATAAACTTTACTATTACTAAAGCTAAACGCTTTTATAATAAAAAGCATAAGCTAATAAAGTTTAATATAAAACATAAAGTTTATTTTAAGTTATATAATAGCTACTACTTGCTAAATTAACCTTTTAAAAAGTATTTATAATAAAAAGCTAGCCTTTAAAAGGTTTTAAAACGTATAAAGCAACTAGCTTATAAATTAAACCTTTTAAAAACGTTTAAAATCTATTTTATTATATTAATTATATATTTATTACTAGGTTATAAAAGTAAAAACCTATTTTATTGTTTAGTTTTTACACTTAAACTAATTTGCAATAACTAACTTAACTTTAAAGAAAATAGTAAATTTTTTAAGATTAAAACAATTTTAAAATACTAACTTAACTAATAAAAGACCGGTTTTTAATACCTAGTTAAATAAAAAGGTTATAGTTATAAAGATAACTAGTAAAGGTTTAAATAATAATTATATAACTTTAAAGAATTAATTAAAAAAATATTAGAAATAACAAAGAAGTTAAAAAGCTTTTTTATTAAAAAACGTTAATATAGTAAAAAGGCCTATAAAAAGAAAAAAAAGTCGTTTATAAAAGCACTAATAAATTAAAAAAAATTAATTAATTTAAATTATATATTAATTAAATAGCAGTTAAAGTTAACTAATGTTTTTAGTATGCCTTAGCATTTAATATAGTTAAGTAAAAGGTCTACTTATATAATAAGTAGAACTTACTAAAAGGTTTATTATTTTTACTGCTTAAAAAGCAGTTAAAATAATAAAACCTTCTTTTATTATTAATATACTTACTACCTTTATAATATTTTACTAAATATATATTTTATATAATAAATAGTATATAGTTTATATAAAATTAAAGCTTATAAAAAGTAAAAATTTAATATGAAATATAGCTAAATAAATTATAGTATTATAGTTAAGCAATAAAAAAAATATAGCTAATAAATAGATTAAATAAAATTATAATAATTATTTCTTTTTTTTATAATAGGTTGCTTATAACTTATAGTATAAAGCTAAATATTATAATATATAGCTTTAATATAATTATAAATAAAGTTATAAATAAAATTACAGTAAATTAAAAAGCTAAAGTAATAAGTATTAGCTTAACATTTTAGCAATTATAGCAGTTATAGCTAGCTTTTATAAAGGTCTTTAAAGGACTTATATAAAACTTACTTATATAAGACCTTTTATAGAACTTACTTTGCACACACACTTAATCTAATAATTTTATAGACCTTTAAACTTTTCCTTTTTTTTTTTTATCTTTAGATTAATATATACACTTAAATATTTAAACTAAAAGCCTTACCTTTTTAAAAAACTCTTTTTATAATAATTTAAGGATTATTTTATTTTGCTAAGAAGCTTTATATTTTAATTAATTAATTTAATTAGTTGCTACTACGTTTAGCCTACTATATTTTAAACTTAACTAAAATTAACGCTAAAGCTAAGATTAAACTAACTAAACCTTAGATCCTATCTTAAAAACCTTTATTTTTATTTTGTTTTACTATTTAATATATAACCTATTTAAAAAAGAATCTACTAAACTTATATTTATATTTATAGCTTAAAATAATAATACATTTATAGCAAAAAAATAAGCTTAAACGCAAGCTTGCAAAAAAGTTACCTTTAATTTAAATAATATTATAAAATCTTATATTAAAGCTAAAAAGTTTACTAAAAATATAAACATAAAAAGATGTTATTATTGCTTTTTTTTAATTAAAATAGCCTTATTACACACTATTAGTTATAATAGCAAAAATAAAAATATATTTTAAAAATCTAATATATTTTATTATAACTATATTAAGTTAGCTATTAATTACTTAAACTTTAAATAACTTTATAACCTTTTAAAAATAGATAATATTTGCAAAAAAATAATAAGTCTTATAACTACTTTAATAAAAATAGCCTAGCATAAGTTAAATAGCTAATATTATATTAGGTTTTACTTTTCTTTTGCTATAAAAAAAAAACGTAAAAAGTTTTTTGCTTTTAAAGGCTTAATAATTAAAAAGGCTTTTTATAAAGCTTACTTTACTAACTAATTAGCACTTTACTAAAAAATAAAACTATAATCTTTAATAGTAAAAGCTTAAGACCTTAAAGCTTAAAAACTTTATAAGACTATATTTATAATAAATTCTTTACTTAATATTTTTATAAACTTTTTAAATAAGGTTTACTAAAAAGATAATAAACAAATAAACGCTATAAGTATATAACTAAAAAAAATCTATAAAAAGCTTAAAACTAAAAAAACTAAGTTAAATAAATCTAATTAACTTATATTAAATCTTATAGCTTAATAATATAAAGCTACTTTTAAATTAACTTTTAGTATTAGCAGCACTAAAAAATTAGTAAAAGTTAAAGTATTTATATTTTTTAATAATATTACTAAAAATAAAGTAAACTTTAAGGTTTAGCATTATATTTAAATAAACTATTTTAAAACTAATAACAACTAGTTTTTTTTAAATAAAGCTAAAATAACTAATATTAAATCTTATTTAAGTAATATAATTATAAACTACTTGCAGCTTTACTTAAGTATAAACTACTTAAAGTAGATTATTACTTTTGCTATGCTAATAAACTATTTAAAAGAATAATATTTTAATTTAAACAAGAAGTAAAAAGCTAAAGCTAAGTTTAAAGCTTTTAAATAAACTCTTTTACTAAGTTTTAAACTTTTAAAAACTTGTTTGCTTGCCTTGCTAGCAAATATATGCTTAATAAGTCCTTATAAAAAAAAAAGTTTTATTAGCAACTTATTTTTTATATTAAAAACTAGATTATTAACATATTTTTTAATAAGAAATATAAGTATACTATATTTATTTTTTATTATAAACAGCTTGTTTATAACCTATTTAAAACTAATGCTATAACTAAATAATAAAAGCAGTAAAACTAAAACTAAAACACTGCTAAAAAAAACATTAGTAGAAATTTTAGTTAAAGCAACTATGCTAATAATTAAAACTTAAGTTAAAAAAATATAAGTAATAACAAACTAGCTTTAACCTTAAGATAATTTTATTTTTAACTAAGCTATAAAAAAATAAAAGTGTTAATAAAAGAAAAATAATGCTTTAAATATTATAAAAAAGGTTATTATATTAATAAGTGCTTTCTTAATAACTTTAAAAAAAATAACAAAGATTATAAGACCTAGCTTGCTGCTTTATTTGCTTATTATAGCAATAGTAATAATAAAATAAAAAATACTTTAACTAAAAAAAAACTTAATATAAGAAAAAACTAACTTTAAAAATAATAAACTTTTTTTTAAAAAAACTATTAATATTAGTTGCTAATATAAAAAATACAGAAAACTTTTTAACTTTATTTTTAAAAGAAAACTTATTTCTTATAACTATTAAATTAAAATTAAATAAATAAATACTTACTATATTTAATAGCTTTGCTAACATAAAAATAAATAAATATTATTTTATAAATATTTAATATATAAATATAATAATATTTAAGTTAAAACTTATAGTTATAAAAATTTTTTATAAAAAAATAATATTTAGGTATAATAATAGCGTTATTTTTTACTAAAAGATAAAAAAAGCTATTATAATAAACTTTTACTTATAAAGTAAAACCTTTAAAAATATACTGCTTATAATACTTAAATTAAAGCATAATATTTTTATTAAATAAAAGTTTTTTAAAGATTATAATATTTTACTAAATGTTTAATATAAATATTATATTTTCTTATTAAACTTATTTTTAAATAAAAAAAAAAAAAGTAAATATATAAAGAAGAAAAAATAATAGCAAAATACCTAGCCTATATAAAAAATAAGCTTATTTTACTTTTTGCTAAAATGCTAAAAAAAAAAAAAGTTTATTAAACTAATACTTTTTAACCTTATAAATTATTAATAGTTAATTATTAGTTAAAAAAATTATAAAAAATAAACTATAAGCTAAAAAAAACAAAAAATAAACTTTTATACTTTAAATTATAACTTTTACTAAAGGAAATAAAATAAAAATATAATATATAAAGCATATATAAAATATAAAAAGATAGTATTAGTTAATATAAGCATAAACTAATTGCTAATATTATAATAATTAGTACTGCTTTTTTTTTTTTTATATATTATGCTATAAAAAGATAAAAAAATATATTATTTTTTTTACTAAAATTAATGCTTATATACGTAAGAAATAAAATGTTAAAGCATTTTTTAAAGGAAAAAAAGAAAAACTAAAGCATAAAGCCTAAAAAATAGTTCTTAAAGTATATTAACTGCTATTTAAAACTTTTAGCAAAGTTAATTTTAATATTTTAATAGTTTAATGCTTAATTAATTATTATATTAAGTTTATATTAAGAAAAAGTATTATAAATATAACTAATAGTTTTTTATATTATATATTACTTAAAAAGCTAAAGGTTATTTATAAATATATGCTAAATAACCTTAAAAAAAGATTTATTATGCCTAAAAGCGCTTTATATACTACTTTTATATTATTTATACCTAAAGCTAACAAAAGATTATATATATATATAAACTATTAAAAGATTAATATACTAATTAAAAAAAATAAATACTTATTATTATAATTAATAAAATATTTACTTAAATCTTAAAAGCAAAAATTTTTATTAAAATTAATATATGCTAAGCATTTTATTATATTTATATATACTTTAACAGTAAAAATTTAATAACTTTTAAAACTTAATATAAATTATTTAAATATAAAGTAGTTTTATTTAAACTAATAAATAGGCCTGCTGCTTTTTAGCGCTATATAAATAGCTTTTTAAAAAATAACTTAAATAAGTTTTATAGCGCTTATTTAAACAATATACTAATTTATTTAGATAACTTAGCTAAACATAAAATCTATATAGCAACTATTTTTAAAAAACTAAAAAATAATAGCTTATAAGCTAACTTAAAAAAATATAAGTTTTATATTATTAAAACTAAATACTTAAAATTTATTATTAGTTATAATAAACTTAAAGTTAACTTTAATAAAGTTATAATTATTTAAGATTAAAAAAAACCTATTTTACTAAAAGTAATTTAGTTATTTTTAAAGTTTTACAACTTTTACTAATACTTTATATTAAAATATAGCTATATTATAAAGCTACTATATGCTTTTACTAAAAAAAACATACCTTTTAAATTTAATAATATATACTATAAAGCTTTTAATAAACTTAAAAGCTAATTAATAATAGCTTTTATATTTATATATTATTATTTTAACTATAAAACTAAAATAAAAACTAATGTTTTAAATAGTATTATAATAAAATGCTTTTTTTAAAAAAAAATAATAAATTTTAGCACTTAGTTAGATTTTATTTTAAAACTATATATAGTTTTAAAATAAATTACTTTATTTATAATAAAAAAATATTAGTACTAATTAAAGCTTTTTAGTATTAAAAATTAAAACTAGTAAGTTTTTAATAAAAAAAGCTATTTATTATTATAATAAATTATAAAACATTAAAATATTTTAGCATAAAATAATAATTAAATTAATAATAAGCTAATTAAATAAACTTTTTTACTTAATATTATTTTTTAATTACTTATTAACTTAAACTAAAAAATATTATAGCTAATATAATATTATATAAAATAAAAAAGCTATGCTTTTAAAAAAGCAAGCTTAAAAACTAATAATATATAATAATATTTAAGCTAGTTAATAAAAAAAATAAGCATATATTTTTTATATATTACTTTAATATTAATTTTATTGCTATTATTAATATAACTTTTTTAGTAGTGCTACTTATTAATAAAATTCTTTAATAAAACTATAAATTATTAAAATTAAAGATTTATAAAGCTAAAGCATACTTTAAATAAAAAAAAAAATTAAGCTTTAAATAAAAGCTTTATAACTTATAAAAAATATTTAATTATTTTAAAAATTAACTAATTATTTACTTATATACTAAAAAAAATATATAAAAAAATTACTACTATATACTTTAAATAAACTAAAACTTAAAAACTAATTACTATTTAATATTAGTAGCTTAAACTTGCTAAAAATTATAATATATATATTGCTAATTGTTTTAATTATTAACTAGCTAAAATATTTTATAATAAAACCTTTAGCTTTTTATAGCCTACTTTTATACTATTATATTTATTTTAATATATTATTATAAACTTTAAAAAAATAACTATAAATAAAAAAAAAAAAAAGTTTGTTTTTATTATTATTAACTAATTAAGCAAATTACTTTAGTTAATTTTTTATAGCAAAAAAAAAAATAGCATAAGCGCTTATAATGCTATATAACTTTATTATAAAAGCTTATTTTAAATTTATAGCTTTTTTAACTAAATTAACTTTAATAAAAAACTTTACTTTATTTTATTTTTTATTAATAAGCTAGCTAAAATATTAAATATTAAATAAAAGTTATTTTTAACAAGATATTATAAATTAGCTAGCTAAGCAAAAATTATAATTAAATATTTTAATTAATAATTATAACTATATTATAATTATTATTAAAATAATTAAGCTAAAATATTACTTGCAATAAACTTTGCTATTATTTTATTACCTTATAAATCTATTAAAATATATTTATATAAAATATTGTTTAAATTTTTAATACTAACCTATTATAACTAGAAAAACTAAATAACTAATATAATTAATTTTTTTTTAAAAAAGCTTAAATAATAGCTAAAACAATAAATAATTATATTAAAACTATATAAAAGATATTATAACAAACTTAAAATAAAAAAATTAAAAAAAAAAACTAATACTAATATAAACCTAATTTTAATATTAGCAATTAAATATTTATTATTAAAAAACGTTAGTTTTAAATTACTAATAAACTATTTAATAAGTTAAATTATCTATTAATATGCTAGCATTATAAAATAATAAAAAAAACTAGCTTTATTATATTTTAATTAAAAGTTTTTAATAGTTAATAATTAACTAACTTTTATTATATAAATTAATTGTAAAAATATTTAAATAACCTTTTGTTTAGCTAAGCTATAAAATAGCTAAAAGAAAAGATTATAAACTTTTTTCTTAAAAATAAACATAAATATAAACTTAAATAAAAATAAAAAGTAAAAAGTATTTATATATTATAGCTATACTATAAAAAACTATAATATTAAGTTAAATAAAAAAGTTAAAACTTTAATAGCAAATAGTATTTTATAAGTAATTTTAAAAATTTACTAAAATTACTATTAAATTTTTATTATAAAAATTTAAACTTAGCAAGCCTTTTAAAAAAGTTAAAAAATTAGTTAAAAGCAATAAAAAAAAATAAGTTTAATAAGCTTTATTATAATAATAATATAGCAGAAAATTTAATAATAAAAAGATTATAAAAATAAAATGCATATATAAATATATTTAGTAAAACAGCTAACAAGCTATTATAAAAAAGCTTTTAAATGCTTTTAAAAATTAAAAGCATTTAATATAGCAGTAATAATAGCATAAAAACTTAAGGTAAACCTTTTTTTTACTAAAAAGCAATAAAAAGAAAAATAATAGGTTTAAATCTTATAACGCGCAATTTTTTTAAAAAAGGAAATAGTTATAGCTAGCTTTTATAAAGGTCTTTAAAAAACCTATATAAAACCTACCTATATAAAACCTTCTATAAAACCTACTTTATATATATATTTAATCTAATAATTTTATAAACCTTTAAACTTTTCTTTTTTTCTTTTTTATCTTTAAATTAATATATATACTTAAATACTTAAACTAAAAGCCTTGCTTTTTTAAAAGACTCCTTTTGTGATAAGGTCTTTTAGCTAGACACTAAAGGTAACCCTACCTCTGCATATGATTATATAGACCACATTAGATAACTAGGTTTTCACCTTAGTTATTAGACATCTCTTTTAAGGGGTTTAGCTAATATAATGTAGTGTGTTATGCTAGAACCGTCACAATAACCAAGGTACCTAGGGCTGCAAGTTTAAACCGCAGCTTTAGCAAAAGCTTTTGTTGCTTTTCTAGATATCCCTATATACCGCTACCTGCGACCAAAAGACCTGTTGCCATTTCAACTGACTTCCTATAAACACCTAGTCTAAATATAAAGTTCTAAGGAGGGGTTAAGGCTAAAGACAACCCTTTAGTGCGCAGAAAAGGTAGTTATAGCAGGTAGGTCCCTTAGCTAAACATTAAAAGTAACCCTACCTTTACATGTGATTATATAAACCACATTAAATAACTAGGTTTTTACTTTAATTATTAGACATTTTTTTTAAAAGGTTTAGCTAATATAATATAATATATTATGCTAAAACTATTATAATAGCTAATTAAAAAATTTTATACTATTAAAAATATTATTATTTATTTTTTTACTTATAATTATATATAGTTATATATATAAATTGCATTAAAGGCTAATTAAAAACAAGTATAAATAGCTTGTTTTACTTTTGCTTTCTTTTTTTTTTTTTTTTTTTTTTTTTTTAGCTACTGCTAGCAAATTATTAGTTTTAGCTAAATATAGTCATTAATTCCACTTATTTCTTATATTTTATTAAGCTTTTATTATATTATTTTTTTATTTAAATTATTATTATATATTAGTACTTTTTTTTTTATTATACTTTTATGTTATATATATTGCTAAACTTAATAAGCATGCTAATAAAAATTTAGCTAATAAATATAACTTTTTTTTATATTTAGTTTTTTAATATATTATTTTTATTAAAGTGTTATAGCATATTTATTTTAACTTTAGCTTAGCTTTTCTTTTTTTATTTTATATGCATATATAAAAACAACTTTTTTTTTTTATATAAGCTATAAAAAAGGTTATAAAATATATTAGCTTATAAGTTGTTTTTTATTAGTTTTAAGTAAAAATTACTACTAATAACTTAAATTCTTTTTATAATTTAATTTAAAGCAGTTTAAATATTAAAACTTTTAAAATAAAATAAATATATATTTTAGCTTTAGCGCTTTAATTTTAACAATTTAACATTACTAATAATAACTAATAATAATAGCATTATTTTTTAAGCAAGTTTAAAATATTATTATAAAGAAATTATAATATTATAATTTTAGCTTTTTTAAGCTTTTTACTATCTTTTTATTATATATTAATTAGCTTACTATTTAATAAAAAAAATAAGCAATATTAAAGTAGCTTATTTTTATATTAATATTATTTACTTTTTTCTGCTAATTTAAGTATAATAAAACTATTATATTGCTTATAAAAACTAAGCCGCTAAATAGCGCTATTTAATTTATTTTTTAGTTGCTTTTATTAATGTAAACGCTATTAATAGTATTTATCTCTTTGATTTTATATATAAAGCTAACTAAATTAAAGCATAAATTAATAAACTCTTTATTATTATATAGTTATACTTTATTTTTAGCCTTTTAATTAAAGTTTTATAGCTTAAATGTTAGCTATAAATTAATTTACCTTTAAAGTAAAAGTAGTAACTACTACTAATATTAATAATTTATTTTAAAACGCTTGCAATAATATATTAAAGTTTAAAAATATTTTTAAGTTTAAATTAAACTAGTTTATAAAATAGTTTATATATAGCTTATTAATAAAGTATAAACTATTTATAAGTTTAAAGCAGTAAGTTTAATTTTTACTATATAAGATTTTAGGTTATATAACAGTTTTTAAAAGCTAATAATTAATTAGCTAGTTATAAATAAATTTAAATAGTTTTAAGGCTTTTTTATATTAAAATTGCTAGCATATTTAAACTTATTTTCTTTATTTTTGCTATTAACTTTACTATTTTTTAAACTTTATAATTAATATAAAGGCTATAATATTAATAGCTAATATTTATTAGTTATATTTACTAGGCTAGCTTAGCTATTTAACTTTATAATATAATTTACTTTAATATATTATTTTTTTTACTATATTTTTTACTTTTTATTTATTATTAGCATTTTTTAATGCTAATATAAATAAAATATTTATAGTTTTAGCTATTTAAAGCTTTAATAATTATATTAAAAATATATTATAAATTTAGCTATATTTATATAAAAGTGCTAGATAATATGCTTATAATTTAACTATTTTAAAGATTTTAAAAGGTTTAATAAACTTAAAAGCTAGTTTATAGTTTTTAAATCTAAAGTTTTTAATTAATAAAGCAACTAATTGCTTAATATAAAAATTTTTAAATATATGTTTAGCATTATAGTCTTTTATATATTTTTTAATAATATTTTACTATTATTTTATTAACTTTTTTTAAATAATTTTTAGTTTATATAGTTAATTTTATATTAATAATACCTTTTTTAAAGTAAAGTTATCTTTAATAAACAGTTTAAATTTTAGTATATAGCTATATAATGCTTTAAATAATAATTTGCTAATTATACTATTAATAGCAAAATTTATTGCAAAAAATACTTGCAATAGTAATTAAAGCTAATTAGTTTGTTTTACCTTTATAAAGTATTAAAAATAGCTTTTTATAATTTAGTTTATCTTTTTAGTTTAGCTATTAGTTTAAAAATAAAATATAATTAAAAGTTTTTTTTTAATCTTAAAGTAATAACATAAATCTAACTAAAACTAGCTAGTAAAAACAAAGTTTCTATTAAATATTATACTTATAAAAGCTTTAAACTAATATTTTATTTTTTTATAAAATAAAATTACTAACTAAATAGCTATAATAATAGTATAAACAAAAAACAAGTATATAACTTTAATAAATTAGTTAATTATTACTAATATTACGTTAATAATTATTTTATAGTAAAAAGTTTTAGGTAATCTAGTAATAAAGTTTATAAATAATTCTTTTATAAAACTAGTAAATATAAATAAAATATTTAAAGCATTATATTTTTAATAATATTTTGCTTTAAAACTAAAGTAGATTATATATTTAATTATATAGTTATAAATATTTGCTTTTATAGTTTGCTAGTAAAACTTTTATTATAATAATTTTAGTATATAATTTTAACTAAAGTGTTTAGCTATAAGATTATTATAATATAGCTTAATAAGCTAAAACTAAATAGCCTTTTTAAAAGAAATATAAACTTTGCTTTTATATAATAACAAAGATTTTATAATAGACTATTAAAGTTTTATAAGTAAACTGCTTGTAAGTTATTTATAAATTTAATAGCATTTAAAATCTTTTTTTTAAATCTAAAAAATTAGATCTTATAAAATATCTTTAATTTTTAAGTCCTAAAAATTCTTATTACTTATAGCTATTTATATGTATTAACATATAACTGCTTATATAAAAATAATATGTTCTACAGCTAATTTAATAGCATAAGTTTTTTTTGCAAAAGTTTAAAAAATATAGTCTTTTATTTTAGTATTACCTACTTTAATCTTTTATTTTAATAAAAAAAATAGATTAATATTTTAAGCTTTATAGGTTATATAGTTAAAATAGCGTAAAAGTATATTAGCTATATTTTGCTTGCTTTTTTTATACTTAATAATAAAGTTAAAAAAAGCTAGATATATATATTATTAAGCTTGCTTGCTATTTAATTTAAATGTTTTTATAAAAGCTTATAAATTAATATAGTTAGTTAAAACCTTAATAAATAATTTGCTTCTTTAAAAATAATGCTATTAATGCTTAAAGCATTTTATAATAGCAAGCATTTTTTAATTAAAAATACTATATCTTTTTTTTGCTTTATTAAACATATAAAAGTAAAATAAAACAAGTTGCTACTATTTTTAATTATTTTTTTATAATAATATTTTTATTAGCGCTACTTTAAAAAAATTAGTTTTTACTAATATTTACTTCTTAAGGTTAAAATAGCTAAAAAAAATAGCTTTTTTAAATAAGTCCTTTAGCTTATTAAAAGTTATATATGCTAGACTATCTAGTAAAATTTAACTTTTTTTTATTTTAGTTATACCTTTTTTTAAGTATTTAGTTAATAAAGCTATAACTTAAAAATACCTTTTAATAAAGCAGTAGTAAAAGTTATAAAACCTTAAGAATTTCTATAGCTTATAATAAAAATAAAGAAAAAGCTAATCTTAAATAATATTAATATAACTTAAATTTATTTTAATCTTTTTGCTAAAAATAATATATTTTAAAAAGTTAAGTTTTTTTTAATAAAATTAGCATTTAAATAGTTTAGTATATAAATCTGCTTTTTAAAGCCTTTTAATAATATTTTATATATGCTTTATATAATACTTTTTATTTGCTAAAAATATAAGTATGTTATTAATATATGCAAAGCAAAAAATATTTAAAATATTATTAAATGCTTTTTATATATAATTTTAAAAAGTAGCTAAAGCGTTATATAAACTTATAAGCATAACAAGAAATTTATAATAACTATATCTAGTATAAAAAGCTATTTTTTATTTATTTTCTTTTTTAACTTATATATAATAATAAGCATTTTTAAAATTAATTTTAGTAAAAACTTTTATATAAGATATTTTATTTAATAGTTTTAAAATAAAAGAAAAAATAAAGCAATTTTTTACTATAACTTTATTAAGTTTTTTATAGTTAATATATAAGCATAAGCTTTTATTTTTTTTTAGCATAAAAAAAATTAAAGCGCTAGTAAAACTTTTAGATTTTTATATTTTTTTGCTTTTTAATATCTTATTAAGCTAAGCTTATAAAGTTTTTAGCTTATTTTATGCTAAAAAATATATAAAGTAATAAAAAACTATAGTATTATTTTATAAGTTTATAGTAAGATTACTATGCTTAAAATAAAAAAGTAAGTTAGCTTTATTTTTACTAAAAAAGTTAGCAAGATTATATAACTTAACTAAAATCTTTTTAAGCTTTAATTAATTTAAAAATGTTTTTAATTTCTTTAGTTATATAAGTTTAAGTAGCTAGATTATTGCCTAACAAAATCTTTAATTATAGCAGGCTTTTGCAAATTAAAAAGCTATTATTAATTTAAAATGCTTTGCTTTTAATTTAAAATACTATTAATTAGTAGCTAAATTAAATATAATACTTTAATTTTTTAAAGTTAACTAAAATAGCAATATTAAGCTACCTTTTAATTTATTATTTTTATTAATAGTAATATAAGCATATTAAAACTTTTAAGTAACCTTATAGCTATTTATTATTTTATAAAAGACTTAATAAGTATTATAGGTAAAAAAAGTACTACTAATAGTATATTATAAGGTATAAATATAAAAAAAAGCCTTTTTTAGTTTATAATAGAAAGTAAAAGTATAGCTAATATAATTATATTTAATATATAAATTTAAATTAGCATAAGTTTAAAAGGGCGGCTTTTTAAAAAATATAATATATATATTATAAAAGGTATAAAACTACTATAAAGTTAAAATAAAAAGCTATTAACTAAGCTTAAACTTTATATTTTTAAAAGCTAAGCTTATCTTTTTTTTTTTTAATTATTACTTATATAGCCTTTTAATAATAGTTTAAATTAAATATAATTAGCATTATTATTATCTTTTAAATAATATTTATTAAAGTTATAAGTAGTTTATATTTTTTATATCTTTTATTTTTTAGCTTTTTAAAGCTATAAGCAATTATAACTTATATAATTAACTTAATTGCAATTAAAATACTTAATATCTTTTATAGCTAACTTATAATTCTTATATAAATTGCTATTATTATAGTTATGTTTTGCTTAAGTATTTAAGCTATTATTATTAAATTATAAGTTATTATTAATATAGTTATTTAGCTTGTTGTTATTATTATTTTAGGTAAAGCTTTTATAATTGTTATTAGTATAGTAATTATTACGCCTTTTAAATATATTAGCATATTTTTAGCTTTAGTAATAATAGTTTTTCCTTTTAAGGTTTTAGTATTATTAAGGTTTTTTATTTAATTTAAAGATAATATAAGATTTAAACCGTTTAAAATTTTTTTAGTCTTAGTTCTTTTTAGTTAGCTTTATTATTTCCTAGCGTTTAGTAGCTATATTTACTATATTAATTCTTTTAGTAAAAAAAAGATTATAATAGCTAAGTATTTTATTTTAAAGCATAATAGATAATTTTTAGTAATATAGCATAGCTTTTTTAAAGTTAGCTTATTTTTTTTTCTAGTTTTTAATTTATATAAAATAATAGTTAAAAGTTTTAAGGTTTTAATTAAGTAGTTGCTTAGCTATTTTTAACTTACTGCTAATATTAGCATTTAAAAAGGCTAATTAGCAGATTAAAGTTTTAGTTTATACTTTAAATATATTTTAATTATATTAGTTTTAATACTAGTTTTAAATATTTAAGCCTTAAATAAAGCTATAATATTAGTTTTTGCAAGCTTAGTTTATTTTGCTATATATATAAAAAATGCATTTAAAATAATAGTAAAACTTACGTTTAAAGCTATTAAACATAAAATTTAGCTTTTAAGTTTATTTAACCTATTTATTATAAGTAAAGTTTATTTTAAGTAAAAAATACTTAAACTTAAGCAATTTGCTTAAGTTAACATTGCTTTTAAACTTATTATTATGCTTGTTTTAATAGTAGTAAATATATAATATATGTTTAGCTTAGTTTTAAAAGCGCTTTTTTTATTTAAAAAGTAAAAATAATTGCAAAGATAACAATATAAATAGTTTAAAGCTAAAAAGGTTATTTTTGCTCTAATAACTAAAATTAAGTTAATAATTAAAAAAGGTTAAATGCTAAAAAGTTTAATATAAAAAGTTTAAATTATTAAGGTTTATTAAATCTTTTAACTTTTTTATTTTTATAATCTTTTTTTTTCTTTTTTATAGTTGCTTTTAGTGCTTTTTAAAGGTATAAATAATATAAATTAAATATAAAATCCTTTTGTTATTATAGTTATTTCTTTAATTCTTTAATTTTAGCAACTAGCTAAACATTTTATTGTTGTAATAACTAAGCAAAAACTTTTTCTAGCCTTATTATATTAATATTTAAAATATTAAAAGGCTTTTAGCTTTTAGTATAACTTAATAAAGTTTTATAGCTATTTTATAAATAAGCTATATATAAAAGCTCTCTAGTAATAATAAAACAAGTTAGCTGTTAAAAGGCTATTATTTTTAAATATTATAAGTAACCTTTTATAAAAGCTTTAAAATTATTATAACTAAAAAGTCTTTTAGGTTAAATATAATATAATATATATTTTATATAATAGGTAATATATAGTTTATATAAAACTAAAGCTTATAAAAAGTAAAAATCTAATATAAAATATAGCTAAATAAATTATAATGTTATAGTTAAGCAGTAAAAAAGGTATAGCTAATAAATAGATTAAGTGAGGTTATAATAGTAAATATTTAAAGTTATTTTTTTTTAACTAAAAAGCACTTTAGTTTAAACATATAACTTATAAACAAGCTATTATTTTTTTAAGGAAAAAAAAATAATTATAAGCATAATATATAGTTATACTTTATACTTTAGCTATTAATAAAGCTATATATATAAATTAATGCTTATTTTAATTATGCTTTATATAGCCGTTTATAAATAGCTTTTTCTTTTTTTTATGCGTAGATTATTATAAAATTAAACTATTATTAAAGCTTTAACTTTTAAAAATGCCTAGCTATAATAAAATAAAATAAAATCACTATTATTAATATAAAGTAAATAAATTAAAAATTAAAAAATAATATTAAAAAAGTAAAAAAGTAAAAAAAAAGTAGCTAAAAAAAATATTAAATAATATTTAAAGTAAAATAAGTAAATAATAATATAACTTTATTTTATTATTATAATAAACGCTTTTTAATATAATAAATATTTAAATATTTATTACTATTATTTAAAATAATTAAGCTAGCATAAAAAAAGCATTTAAATATAAAATAAGCAAAAAACTATTAATTATATATTTTTTAAGCATTATAAAAAAAATATTATATAAAGCTATTTTAATTTATTATAATTATAATTAGTTATATTTTAAAAAAAAAATACTATTATAAAACTATATTAAAATTAAAAGCAAAGTATAAATTAAAAAAAACCTTATATATAAACTAACTAAATAGCTATACCTAGCATAAAGAGAACTTCTTTTTTTATGCAATAATATAGGTTAATACTAGATTTAACTAGCAGTGTGAACTGTGACAATCGGCAAATATAAAAGGGTGAAATCTCGGGTTAGCAAGCAATATCTCTTTTGGTCCCGAGAGTTACGCCCACGTCCATCAACAGATATAACAGCCGGCCAGGATGGACTGGTAGAAAGCAGAATGCTTTGAAACAAAATTTCGCTGAGCGTGGCAAAAAGGAAAAAAAGGGACCCCTTGAATCATCGGGTCGGAGGCATACTCAAATTGGAATCATCGTCCATGGTCTCCAAGGGACAGGAAGACACGGCTTGCTTTGTTGCCAACTTGGAAAGATGCCACTTATATACGCCACCCCAGCTTTATAAAGTCTTTTCTCCGTTTGAATACCTGATAAGTACCTCTGTCTAAAAGCCTCAACAGCTAATATATAGGCCAAGATTCTCGTCTTTAATCCCGAACCTTTAGTCTTATGTTATACCGCCTACACAATAATATCTGTAGTGTTTCTTACCGACCGCTGTGTCCTTGATGTGACATTGGCATTAATTCGTTACTGGCTCAAGTGCGCATCTGTAGCCGATATCCTGCACTCGAACCGCGTATTTACTAGATGAAGGCGAGTTTTCGGGGGCATTATCCAAAGCCTCCGGCGCTCTATCATGTTGCGGGGTCATTGGGCAGACGCATCAATCGATTGGCCTATTGGTAGGAGACCTTCAAGCGTGGAGAGGCAGTTCTTCGCGACCCTAGAAGTATAGTATATACTTGTTTGATATTATTACACCTGCCGTTCCTCTCGGAGTACCCGGCCTATGCGAATCTAAACTCTACATAGTCCCTGAGTCCCAATCATTAAGCCTAGGTAGGTCGGCCACCACCTTGGCATCACCTCCAGTAAATATAGTAGATCCCGATCGCTTAATCTTCGTTTGTTGTATTGGATCATTATGCATTGCTGACTCTGGTCTACCTCTCCAAGCTATCGAGCCTACTAGAGCAGTCCTCTCTAGACGCCATACGGTAGCATCATTATTAACGCCGCGGATAACGCTGCATATTTACTAGCTAGCAGCATGCTTGGATAGGGCTCTCCTAGAGGCTCAGCTCCGAATTCGTTGATACTTACGTTAGGGAAGCGCATAAGGCAGATCACAAGAAAAAAGACCGATAGAAAAATAGCAAATAAACAAGTCATCATAGATCACGTAACTAGGTCTCTTATAGTCTCCCAGAAACATGGAGAGACAAGCATTTGTGCAAAGGAAGGAATTACTATGTAGTCTACGGACATTCTTAGTGTATCTAGTCATTCCTTAAGACATGGGACGCGCAGCTACACTATAACTGCCGCGACAGCAATATAAATGTAGGAAGTACTAGTAAGGCTGTCTGCAGTATGCCTGTCCATACAAAGGCTGTAAAATACCCCTAGGGGAGGATACCTATACCCAGTTACGTTGACACGACGAGCCGAAGCCGTAGTGTCTGGTGTACGGATTCGTACTCACAGCCTCGCGGCCTGGTATCCCATCGCGGACTCGCAAGACAAATCGCGAATCGCAGACTTGCAGGTTAGATCATAGCGCGACGTCTGCCCTTCGTGGTCCGCTCTCCTATGTCCCGCGGGTCGGAGACGTCGCACAGGGAACCTAGAAAACTCACGGCGGGCTGGGCTATATGGCTGGGCGGCGTGGCGACATGGTAGGAGCGGATACGTAGAGATGGTTCTTGTCATGTGGCAAAGTTATCCGACTTGTACGTACGTGCTGATGTAGCCTGGACTATCTAGAATAGGATGATCGACCTCCGATATACTGTTCGCAACGCACAAGAAGCAACGCCCCCATCGCCGGCCCCCCCCCCCCCCGCTACTGTCACCATTACCGTCGCCGAGGCACAAAGCGCCGCTATCCGCTATCTGCTCGTGATAAGGTGGTCGCGGGCGTGCCTCCATCCGCTTGACGACCCTGGGCGCTCGGACATCTCAGTAGGCCATGCATGGCTGCGTGAATTGACGACGTCTCTCTGTGCGTACATACTACGCCGTGAGATATTCCTTCAGGGCCACGGTCTATCACTATTGGCAACAAAAGGCGTCGTCGGCTGTAGGGCCGGGGTCATGGGGCCGGGAAGACGACGAATCGGCGGCGGGCTCTGCAGCGAAGGCTTGGGCCGGCTAGTTGGCTGGTGGGCGCCACCGGATTGCCTTGTACGGCCTACTTTCTCGTCTATGCTGATCGTAACCAGATCTTCTTACCTCTTATAACCCTGCCGATATAGGACTTTCGCTCTCATCGGGCGTTGTTGCGGGCTTCGTTTCCCCGTGACATATGGGGCCAGCTTGGCTTCCCAGGCCACGTACGATCTTAACTTGTGCTATGACGGCAGCCCTCCTCGCCGGAGAGAGGTCCGCGGGCCAACGCGCTCTGGTCGAGTGGCCGTGGCCTGTTGCCTGCTCTATGTCCTGCTGCAATGCTAGCTAAGCCCTATCTCCCATCAGCCATGTCGAGGGTGCGATGACAATAGGGACCACCTTACCTGATGAAGGGCCATGAGGTCTGTACATATACAGCGGTTGGGAGAATGCCTTTAGAATGCGTCCGAGTTCGGGACATGGTCTATAACAAGATTTCCGAGGCCGATGTTTATGTCTACTAGGAAGAAGGTGAATGAATTCGAGATAGGATCACACGAAACGCGACAACAAAAATAGCGTACCACTTCTGTCCATCCACTCCTCTCCGTGCTACTTTCGGGCACAGAGCAACGCAAATACATGATAGTAGGCTCCTTACACCTAATTAACTCCCTTTACCCTCTACCCTCTTTATCGCCTTGCCTCGCCTCGGGTAGAAACCAGCTACGGCCGATCGGATAAGGCATACCCGCTCGGCGAGGCTTCCGGCCTGTGAAAAACCAACACGCCATTCAAGCCCTGTCCCAGGGGATCGGAAGCTCCTATTCTCCTAGGTACACGTCAAGCTAGGCAAACTTGCAGGTATAGTTTATTGATTTCCTGCCCCTCAAAGGCCCGTTATAAGAACAAGATCGCCAACAAGAAAATAAAAGGGCATAAGAGAAGGCTAGGATTATACAATATAATACACTATCTCGGGCAAGAGGAACGAACGTCTTGTGCGCCTAGGCGCCTAAATAGCGCTTCGTATAACTCGGCCCACACTCGATGAGAAGCATGTTTGGTTTTCCTTTCTTGGCATCTCGCACCGAGACAGACCGGAACAGACGTCACTAAAATGGAGAGGCGGCAGCATTTAACTACGTCGCGAGCCAGCGGAGGCCAGGGGCCGGAAATAAGAGAGCAAGTAAAGCAGTGCGGCTTTACAATGCACAATGCTGAGCTCGCCGCTTTTCTTGGTGGTTTGGAGGATCCCCTAGATCATTGCCTTCTAGTCTTTTGATTGTCATAGAGCGATGAAGTCGTCTTTCTATCGAGAGCCGGAGACGGAGACCTGGGGAGAACGGCTCGATGGCATTGCCGACCAGGAGGCGACCAACCAGCTTGTCCTTTGTAGAAAAACACGGTTTGCTCCAACGTCAGCTGGACATTTAATTGCACCAGTACGTCGTCACCGACTGCTTCTTTTCTATGCCTGTCTTCCGCCGACTATTTCCCCTCTCTCGCTAGTGGAGGTAGACGTTCAGCAAGCTCTCGACTATTCCGAAGTCGATCTCGGACAGGCTTTGCTCGCCGTCGTCTCGCTGTAATAACGAACGAGCCTAGATATTATTGTCCATTATGTCATCTCTAAAGCTAGACTAGCTGTATACATACATAGATAGAAACAAAACATAAGACGTTCACCCCGAATGCTAAGACCGCATATTGTTCATTATATCAACCTTTACGATGCATTTACATACACTTATTTTACTATGAGTACAGATGGCAAGTATGTGTATTATTATATTCATGGCGTAGTTGACGTAGCTAGCTAGCTGCATTGATCATCTATTTGATACGGTACCTATACTAATAATGACCTATGTGCAGCTCAAATCGTGACAATGCTGCCCCCTGCACCCTATTTACTCACTTACTACCGTTCCAGTAGCGGGCAGAGCCTAAGGATAGATAAAAGAAGATTGGACACACCTTTGCAACAACCTAGTGAATTTGCTTACTACCTATACCTCGTCACTACGTACATTGACCGTGATAGCGTCTTTGATCGTCTCCGTAAGAACGCTACAAAATTCTACGGCGAGGCTGTTGACTTGCTCTCGCGTATCTCGTACGTCTGTCTCGGTTTTGTGAAGCCGCTGGTGGTCACGCGAGATTTGTTCCTGTAGTTGTTCGCAACGGTGCGTGGCAGCGTCGGCCTGCTGTTGTAGGAAGGCAATCGGACCGCCGCTGTCGCGAGGGTTCGGTTCATGATGACGATGACGATGATCTTCTTCCTCCTCGGAGATCACTGGTGGGTGCGTTTCGAGGTAAGACGCGAAGATATCTTGTATACGCCTCTCGGCTTCCTTTGCTTCCGTGGCCCGTCGAGAAGCCTTGTCGACATTTGCGGATGCTTTGCCGATCTGTTCCACCAGACCGTCGCGAGCGCCCTCGAGACCGGCAAGTGTATTCCTCCCGTCCTGTATGCGGCCCACCAATTCGGCGAATCGGGGCAGCTGGTCCAAGGAAGTAGGCGTGCCCAACAGATACGTGAGGAGAGTCTTGGAAATGTCCTGTAGAGAACCGTGGGTGTCGTGGTCTAGACGTTGTCGTTTGGCCGAACCCGACGTCGGTGTCGGGCATGTCGGCCGTCTCTTCGGGCGTAGGTGAACATCATCCTCGTCATCATGATTAGAATCGTCGTCGTCAGCGTCGGCAGCGTCGGCGTCGGCGTCGGCGTTGTTCGTCATAACGTGGTGTTTCGCAAAGTCTGTCACCAGCTGCATCAGCATAGCCCGGGCGTCCCTATCGTTCGACGGCATTCCGGGTAGCTTGGAGGCGTGTGTCGACGAGGCCCCCTGGCACTGGCCTCGTGTCGATATCCATCTCCAGATCGCACACAACACCCAGACGCCACAGCTTGTTCCATCTGCCTGCGTCGGTCCGTCCTGATGGGCAACAGGGGTTAGTGGTGTAGTTCCAGGACGGCACAGCACAGCATAGAAAGGGGGGACGGGGGGATAAGGAGTATTCTAGTTATTCTAGTCTGGTGGTAAGTAGTCTCGTGTCCTTACTGTGACGGAAAAGCGCGTCTCGTCGTGCGTCCACCAATCTGCCGACGCGACGAACGGTACGAAGGTCGACCGACCCCATTCCTCCTGGTCAGATGAGTGAAGAGAGTCGTACCAGAAGATGCCGCCATGCTCGAGGTCTACGAACGCGAGCATCCAATGAGGGAGGGCGGGCTGGTGCACTGGAACGAGGAGCCATTTCACACGACGGCTGGTGATGCGTCGTTGTAGGGCCTTCCGGAGCTGTGGCTTGTTGTTTCCCCGGAACCAGGCCGTGTCCATGACAGCATAGTCAGCCTCGGCGGCGGCGGTCTCGGCATCAGCATCGTCCATCTGCCGGGCTGCGGAGCGAAAAACAGATTGCGCTACGAAGCTGATGTGCGCATCTGTGAGCATTGCCCTGCTCATGAGGGCCGCGTGGACGCTGCCGATAGCAAGGGTCTCGTCGGCGGCTCTGGGTTCTTCATTTTTTTCATTTCCGCTATTGTCGTCCTCTAGCAGGTCACTGATCGCCCCGCAGGACTTGTTGTCAGGGCATTCTGCGGTGTTTGTGCAGCGCCGGTGGTCTTGTTTGTTAAGAAGGACGTGGGTCGACGACGATAGAAGGCTGTCGGATCTTGGCTCCTAGATGAGACCCGACTCATCATCTCGTGCCCCCTCGGCGATTGCGTAGCGAAAAAGGGGAAAGGAAGTTGTCGCTGTCGTCGCCGAGGCTAGGACTGGGGAGTTGGAGCCACTAATAATAAGGGGGGAAAGCGGGAGGAGGTCTAGCGTGTCTCGCGTGTCGTCGTCGTCGTCGTCGTCATGATCACGATGATTATTATTATTATTGTAACTGGCCCCAATGCCGCCATCACTCGAGGGGCTGTATGACCTCCTCCCAGACTCACACCTGGCTACGCCACGACACCGCTCCACCGACCGGTCCGCCGACTGAGGCGGGTTATGCGTGGCTACCTGTTGTCGGCCCGGCCCGTTTGCGTTGGTAACAGCGTGGGGGGTGGATGGTGTCGACGTGGTCGCCGCTGTTGTCGGCATCGGTATCGACGTCGGCGGGTCGAGAAAATGGCGGATGTCCTGGATCGTGATGGGGCTGGCGTCTTCCATGATGCCGGGGTCGGTGTCGAAGTCGAGGGCGAGCCGCTCACAGCGCCTTCGGAGAGCGCCCTCGTATAGCGACAAGAAGGCCGGGGAGACCGAGGGCGGAGGCTGGAGCTGGCTGGGTCCGGGCAACGCGTCGGCGTCGGCGTCAGCGTCAGACGGCAGCGTGGGCGTGGGCGTGGGCATGGGCATCTTCTTCTTCAGATAGGCGCAGATGAGACGGGCGGCCACCACCGAGCCGGCGATCCAGTTGCCGAAGAACAGCACCAGCAGGAACGGGCGCCCCAGCTGCGAGAGACGTGCAATCTTGGCGAGGTTCGATTTGCCGTTGGAGGGCAGGACGACGGCGGTGGTGGCGGTGCGGGCGCGGCAACACTCGAGCAGGAAATCCTCGAGGGCGACGCGCTCGTGCATGCTGGTCCGCGACAGAAGCCACAGCGGGAAGCGGATCTGATTCTGATGCTGATGTTGATGTTGATGCTGACGGTAGGCAGCCTTCAGTCGCTCGTATCTGTCGCTCGCCATCTCGTGATGCCGGCGGGCGACTTGGCTGTGTTGGCTCGCCTCGGCTATGTGGAGGACGAAGTCGCCGTAGAGGGCGTCGAGGGTCATTATGGCTCTTTGTTCCTGATCCTGATCCTCTGATCCTCTGTTCTTCTGTTCCGTCTTGTCTTCTTGCTTGTCTTCTTCTCAGTCTTCTTTTTTTTTTTTCTTTTCTTTTTCTCTTTCTTTTAGCCTCTCCCCGTTCTAGACTACTTATGATGGAATGAATGGTTTTGGAGTTTGACGTTAAATGAAGGAAGGATTGAATTGAATGAGGATTGAGTTGATGAATGAATGTAATGGATGATGTAATCGATAAATGAATGATAGATAGAAGGACTGCGAGAGCAGTAGATAAGATAAGATAAGAATAGCTGCTGCGATGGATAGATGCATATCTCCAGGGATATATGCATGCTGCAAGGAGTGGTCACGGGATAATCCTGGTTGGCACAGTACCCATGCACAGTACCATGCACAGTATTATGCACAGGAATAGTGAGCTTATGTACTGTAGCGTCTACCTAGGTCTGAACCGTATACCTAGGTAGTCAGTCAGTTAGTCTATCGGCGACGCGACGTGACTTCCGATTACTTCTTTTTGTTTATGCTCTTGCTGCATGGCCGCAGAAGTAGACCGACCGAGTATTTTTCCAATGACATCATCGGATTGTCCCTGACTCTTCACATCCCTGAGCTGTGTCTCGTCTTCTGCAGTCCATTGACGCCGTTTCTGACATTCATTTGGCCTGCGACGCCGACGCTCACGCTGATGCCGATGATGCTGCTGTGCTACTATTCTGCAAGGCAAGGGATATCAACAAACATGTCTTGCGCCTCTCTTGAAAACATGATATGTGTTATTTTACACGTTGCTCTTGCAAATGCAAGGAAAAATTAATTGTTGCATTAATCTCTGCCTTTAGCCGTCTCGGCAGTTTGCCTTTGCGCATTATTCCGAACTTTTCTAGATTATGTTGTGCAATGCTTCTAGTTTTTTTCCCAGTTTTTTTTTTTTTTTTTTTTTTTTTTTTTTTTTGAACCGTCGCGTTTACTATTGGCCTCGCTGTCACTATCAGCATCGTTGTTAACATCGCCACCATTCTGCTGTCCTATAGGGTCGTCTGCAAGATCCCCCCCACCACTGTTATTGGCCTCTAGTTTGCAAGCGTTGGCTGGAGGATCATATAGGAGGTTGTCGTCTGAGGGATCGTCGTCTTGAGGTGCTAGCATTGTAGCTGCCGATCCCTACAATATGGTCTTCATCCAAGTCCGCACCTTGCACTATGTCCTCGTTTCTCGCTTTGTACGCAGCTCCTTGGCCAGTTATCTCGTCATACGCAATACTTTATATTAGCTGAAGGTCCGGCCGTTATACGCCAGACGCGCTGGAACACGAGGTTTGCTCACCCAGTCCTCGGTGTAGTACCTAGGGATACCGAGACCTCATTCAGCTGGGTCAGCCCCTTGCCTAAACACCGAGACACGCGTACATAAAGCTATCAAGGCAACTTTAGGCGAGGCGGACTAGTTGCCGACTGGTGTGTATGGTCGAGGTCCCTTTGTTCTAACAAAGGCAAGGACCCTCGACACCATAGAATATTATTGTGAATCTGAAGACATTCCAAACCCTTATTACAAGCTCTTGGTACAGATCTCAGCTAGATGTAAATAATAATAGCTGCTATCCCGGTACACCATTGTACGGCATTTGTTGTCAGCAAATCGTAACAGCAATAATACAATACGTAGTCTAGGTGTGCCAAAGAAGAAAAATCGATACAGTTCTCACATAGCCTGTAGAAAGGACATTCATTCTACTCATTGATGTATTGGCTGTTCCCTGGCGCATAAGCGGCAGCAATCTTCTCTTCTCTATTTTTTCTGCTACTCTGCCGATTATCGTTTGTTTTCTTTGGTTCTAGCTCAGGCTCCTGCTTAGATTTGTGTCCCGACAAAGTCTCTCCGTCCGAACTGTTTGATATATCTATCGCAAGCACGAATTCAACACGAAATAAAGGTAGAAGTAGGCCCAAGCGCCTGTGTAATTGTATGCGATTCACAGGTTTTATAGCTTGTTAGATCGAAGCTTCTACTTGAGGTGAACATTCTATATTTATTGGGAATGATCGGTGTGTGTATATATCTCTTTTGAGGTTTGAGGTTCAAGATTCGCGAGGGTGTCGGCTAAAGGCGGCGCTCTCTCTGCGAAAACGTAGAGTGGTGTGAATCGATTTCATTACTTGGTGCACTTCTGCAGTCATATCTACACGAGTACGTAAGTAGCACGTGGCAAAACCAAAAGCGACAAAACTACGAAACCTCGACGACTAGATAATCTATCTAGGCTAGGGATCTATAACAAGACTAACTACTTTTTCTTCTTACTATACCTATTAACTTGTATAGCAGGTCTGCTTCCTCCTCCTCCTTTTCTTCCTTTTTTCCCTTCCCTTTTTCCTCTTCCTCCTCTTAATACATCAACTTATCTTGTCCTTCATATTCGGAAAGGTCGATCTTCTCCCAGCACTCGTGCTTAGAACCTGCGTCCCTCGGGTAAACGTGCGAAACACGCCGCGCGCCGACGACGTGTTCGGCTTTCTCGGCACACATGATTACGCCTCGACGGGGAGCAGATTTGCCTTGCCTTGGCACTTACTGCGCCAACTCGGGTTTATCGTCACGGCGTTGGCAGCCGTCGACGGCAAGCCCCACCGACACCGCTGTTGGCCTGCACGGCGGCATTAGAGGGAGAGTCTGACGCGATGTGAGAGGGGGACAGCTTACCATAGCCAGTCACAGTTGTCGAGAAAGGTGTGCCTGACGATTCTCGGTCCCGCAGCCTTCTCTTGTCGTTGCACGGTTTCTTCGATCGTCGCGCGGATCCCAGGGTACTCCCACGTGCCTCCCAAGAAGACGATACCACAGTGATCGTGAGCCGTAACGAAACTGTCAATGTGGCCCTTAGCGGCCTCGAGCGCCGGCCCCAACGCTTCGAGTATAATCGCGCGGACCTCTTCGGCTCGCAAATGTAACGAAGTATCGATTCCTGTACCGTGGAGCACGAGAGGCAGATCCTGTGTGTGATTGTAACTATACTTTGCAGATTCCCAGCTTCTCTTGAGGGCCGCGGTCTCGTCTTCACTCGGATCCCGGCCCAGTGTCTCCCTAATAAGTTCTCGTACGAAGCTGTTGGTCAGATTACTGCCGACATATATGCCTACGTCCTCTTAGCGCGGTCCGAAGTGTCTCTCCGGTCCGATACCTACCTGTGGACCGATCGTTGTGCTCCGTTGACCGGGTATAGGGCGATCCCTCTTCTTCATCGAAGTACACCTCTACTTGTTGAATCTTCTAATTACCATGGTCAGCCACGCACGGGTCAAAACGAGGCGAAAAGGGGATGTTCCATACCAAGCCGCTGCTTCCCCAATCTAGCATGAGCAACGGCACTGATCCGATGCGGCTCTTCAGATCTTTGAAGTCTCTCCCCCAAATCAAAGCCTGCTGGTCTTCGGCTAGTGCATTCTTAAAGGACGACACAACGTATGCGCCACCTGCCTGTCCTTCACTCTCTATCAGGAACTCCAAGGGCCCTTCGTGCTCTTTCCAAGCCTCGCGCATAAGGAGGAGGTAGTAGTGTCTATATTTATCGAGGTCTTCCGCATTCTCCTTCTTACACAGGTAGTCGGGGGCCGATAGCACGATGGTATCGATCGTGAGGCCTTTATAAGCACTCTTCTGGAGGGCCATGTCGCGAATTAAGCGAAGATGCTCGATAATCGCCCGGGCGATCATCTCCTCCGTGATCTCCCCAGCGTTATACGCACTAAAGAAGACGGGAGCATCGGGCATAGAGCTCAGCAGGCTGTTGCGTGTAATGCCCGCGCCGACAAGCAACATGAGCTTGATGGGAAAGTTGCAGTCCTTGCTCAGCGATCGTCGTCCTACTAGAAGGCGGTCGGAGCCATCTACGAGCGCGGCGTTGGCGATGAACTCGCAGGCAATACGGCAAGAACCTTGGGGTTTCTCCGGATGGTTATATTGACCACTAATCACCACGCGCTTGATAGCGACACGGCCATCGGACGGGTCGACATACCCGAGTGTTGCTTTCGTGCTGGAATTCCCGAGGTCCTGGCCCAAGACACTAGCTGGCTTAGTATGGTTTCCCTGGCTTTGCTTGGAGAGTCTTGCTTACGCTCGTACACGTTTTGTTACGTGGCTGGGTTGCTTCTCATTAGTCAGGCTCTCACCCGCCTTTCTCACGATGTCTTCGAGGTGTGATGCCTGCATCGTGACTGGATTTTCAATGCGCAACTGAATAGAACTGAGATGGGTAGACGCTAGGGAGAGAAGAGAAGGCACAGGTTTGCGAGAGGACGGAAGAGAATATATATCTTGAAAAGATGTTCAACTTGGTCTGCGTTCCTGTACTCTGCCTACATTATCAAACAACAAATTTGTTGTGGCTATTTTACAATGCTTGTCTTAGCAGTGTTTGTTCACCACAACTCAAGTAATTTAGTTTTAGCAAACAACATAAAATATATTTTTAGATTTGTTAATGAAGCAACAGTGACAGGCATTATCCTTTTATAGAAATTGCTTTAGTTGAAGGTAAGTTGTTTGGTTACTGTTTTATCTCATATGATAGGTAGAAAATGGCTTGAAGGTTTTTTTGGTGGTGAACGCTACCTGTTTGCTGCTGCAGTTTCTTCATCCAAGCAAGGGAGATAGATCCCAAGGATTCGGGCTATCCCTTCGGTGTACGCCCTCCCTTGTGTCACGTTGTCTCAGCTATATTAAAACTGATGCTATTTAGCCGTCGCTAGATTAAGACATAGTAACAGATCACGGAGGTTAGGAACTCCCTTGCCAGTTGCATAGATAAGTATAGATTCACGTCAGCCGTGGCTACCTAGGCCGGAAAGGGTCCGAATGGGAGACTTCATGGCCGATAGCAGTCATAGTTGATTATTGTACTAATCTAAAGCAATCCCAAGTCCTATTCCAGCCCTTGTCATACATGTACCGTCTGGAACGCTGACAAGACTCATCTATTGTCGTGAGAAACCATCTCTCCACTATCTCGCAATTCCTCACATACCTTCATAGGATAGAACATCTTGGTTCATTGACGTCGATATGAATAACCACGTAGCGCAAGCTGAGCATACCGAGCTCGTCCCGGTCAATAGAGCTGTGTGGGATTACATGAAGGAGTACAGTGATATCGAGGCGGGGCGATCCAGCTGGATACCCGAGATACAGGGCGAATTGCTCAAGGGCCACAAAGAGTTTCTCGAGAAGATGAGAGACTGGCGTGCGAGGGTGGACGCCGATATAGCCAACCGCCTCCAGTGCGGTGACACCGAAGGAGCGGATCGGATTCTCACTGAAGTCCTCGCCAAACTAGCCGTTCGGGAGCCTGACAACTATAATACGATCACCGTGGTTACGGAATGTAACAAACGAGTGTATTTGAAGATAATCGCGAGCGACGATCCCGACCTGTCGCCCGGAGAGCTGGACCGCCGAGACCGGTATGAGCGGGAGGAGAAGGACATCCGTCGGTTCGTGTCCTTCGCCACCCAGCTGACGTCTCGTATCCGGCCCACCACAATGCCGACCCGAACCATTTCCATCTCTGACGTGATGTCGCAGAAACAATGGATTCTTTGGAACAGAGACGGAACCGCCATTGTGCTTCGCTGTTCCTGTCCCATGATTCCCGCTCGAATGCATCGGCGTGGGAAGGAATCGATCACGCACGAGCTTGTGCCTCGACTATTTCACACAGACCCGACGGACCGCAACCTAGCGGATGACCACTTCCGGAGCGTTCACGGCGTTCATGGGAATGACGGGCTACCGGGCAAAGTACTCAGCCGTTTTGCGCTTGAAGGTACGTCCCGGTCAGGTTACGATCAGGAAAAAAGCTGACATATGGTCTAGTGAGGGCTGACGACGGATCTGCATTCCAGGATGTCGTAAGCGGTGCAGGAAATAACTATTCTGCCCTATTTCTACACCGACAGATTATGACGGACTGGAATGAGCTCCTCGCACAACACACCAAGCAGCATAAACAAGCCATATTGCTGCGGCAAACACGAGGGATGCCGAGAGGGCTCGTGTCGGTGGAGCGGACTGTTCCTTTCGACTCTATCCAGAAACTCAATCTCTATCGCTTCTCGTTGCGGGGGGTTCGCCATACAACATGGGTCGTGATCTGTACATGTCCAACGTGCACACTTCCCCATCTCGTCGAAGATCCCTACGAAAACGACCGCGCCATCACGCACTTCCGAGCCCACGGGCTGGAATTTGTCGACATTTTTGAAGTGTTGCACTATTTTGGCTTCAAAGGTAGTGTATTACACACCCCACCCCGCCCGGAAAGCCACGTCAGCACGGCTGCTAACGCACTCTACACTGTAGTCACTGGTCTGCCCGAGAATACCACCACTCCTGAGCTTATGCCAGAAGAGGTGGAGGCCACTGTGGAGGCCATCGTAGGACGGCGCATACAATGGGGTGAAGGCCAACGTCCCATGGGATGCCAGTATCTCATTCGCTGGCGAGGGTACGGCTCTTTTGACGATCAATGGAAGCACGAAGATGACTTGGACAACGCACGCGAGCTGGTCGACGAGTACAATCGAATGCACCCCCAAGTTGATGCGCGCGACGTCGAAAAGCTGCGTGCGCTGTATCCCGAACTTTTGGATATGGCATCCGAGGATGAAGAGGACGCGGAGGCTGCGCCCGCCGTGGCATCACCACCCCGTAAACGGCAGAGAAAACTGTAAACCGCGTCATCATACATTGCCAACGGAGCGGAACCGCCGCGGCATTCCCGGGCCGGGCGGAAGAGTGTAAGCAAGAAGCAGAGGATAGCGAAACTTTTCCGAAGCAACAGTACGCAAGACTACTTACTCCAAGTAGCGCGTGGACGAGCTCCTTGGTGAGTGCGAGGGGTTGGGTTTGAAGACACATCATGGCGACGGATCCGTTCTGCTTTGCCAGAACCTCGTGAAACAGCTTCTTACCTACGGGCATCAAGCCACACGAGACAGCAGCTCTCACGGAGGTGTGGATATTGATCAGGATAGAGAAGGGGGCTAGTGCTCTTACTAGGAGTGATCACCAGAAGTGTATTCAGATGCTCTCAAGTCTAAGTTCTAGGTTAGAAGTAGAAGGGATGATTAGTGCTATTTACACACAAGGGAGTACTTAGGACGCTGTTTATCTAAGCTTAGGGCTCTGTTATATCTACTTACCTGTGACAGTAGCAACGCTACGTAGATAATAGATAGTAAGCTAGTAATAGCAGACAGGAGACAGGAATTGATTTTCTATATTTCTATTTGTTTCCGTCTTACATATTATAGCCTGCTCTCCTTGGTACATACGTCTTTCTAGTCACTGTGAGGTTTGTTAGCTTAACGAGTATCTAGTTACGACAACACAGTCGAGTTTAATCTTGAATTTGGAGAACTAAGTAATTATAGTGATTCAATAATTTTTAACGCTGGTTAAACAAGTGTTGCAGCTAATCGACGCCGCAACTGCTGCCCAGCAAAGACCATCTAGATATATGCTATACCTATACCGTAGATAGTACATACCGTAGTAGATAAAAGAGAATAACATGGAGCTACGGACTAAGGTTACCTTATTGCCACCCTTTAAACCGACGAAAAGCAAATATACGATAGAAAGACCACAAGACGTGCAGCACCGACAAGCGGCTCATTTGCGCCGAGGCAGAATGAAGAGAGCTACGAACGTTAATACAACCAAAAAGCCCCCCGATAGTAAGGAACATAGGGTGCAATTTATGTCGATAAGGCCATCGAGTCAAAGGAGAACTTGTTGTACAATGGGAATATCAAACCTGCCAAGGACTAGTACCGTCAGCGTATCCATAACGGTGATTGAGTTTCCTCCAAGGTCGAAGAAGTTATCGTCCATACCTATGCTCGCCGCTGCAATCTTTAGTACCCGGGCCGATATATCCTGCATCTAACGCTGGCTTTCCAACGTTGTCTAGCGTTTCAGTCTTTGTCCAACCGTCTGTTCTTGGTTATGTGCCGAGTGAACGATTGAAAGTGATGAGCCAATCTCTTGTAATTGCTTCCGGTTGACTCTTCTTGTCGCTGTTAGAGGCAGCCCTTCCGACATGGAGATATACGCGCTTGGTCTCACGCGTCTCGGCAGATGTTCTGCTAGGTTGGCCTTTGCATCGGCGTCAATATACAGAATGGTAGGACCGCGGTTTTCCGCCTTTGTTGAGCCTCTGCTGTTCTTCATCTCAACACGTGGCCAGTATAGGACTTAAGTTCTTGCCTTGCAGTATGATAATTTTAGCAGTTACCTGTTCCACTTCCGGCACATAGTCACGAACGAAATGCTCAACCTCCGCCAGTTCAACCCGCTGCCCGCGAATCTTCACTTGGGTATCTCTTCGCCCGAGAAAGTGAGCTTCCCATCTTCATCATATCGCACTAGATCCCCAGTCTTCTACAGACGGCCGCTCCGGCCAGGGTGCTTAGGAGCGCCGCGCAGCAACCACGGTGGGTTATGGATGAACGCAGCGGCGGTCTTCTGTTCATTATTGAGATATTCTCTGCCGACCAGGGGTCCTTCGAGAAAGAGCTCGCCAATGCATCATAGGGGCAGTAGATAATCGTGGTTTTGCTAGTCTACAGCCCACGTTACCAAGTCAGCTCCTCTCCTTATACTTGCAGCTTTTTTTGGTTCTGATATTCGAGTACCAACGCTAATCGTACTGATGCCACATTTGGCTGGTCTATAGGCATCAACAAGTCAAACCTTGCCCAGCTATTGCGCTATATCCTAGGCAGCGACCGCCTCTCTAGCTAAGATGAGTGTACGCAGATCAAGCAGCGTAGGTAGATCGAGAAGGCGTGCTACGGAGGGTGTAAGATCGACAATTGTGGCCTTCGTGTCTATTAAAGCTTTATTGAGATTGCCCTAGCGATCTTCTTCGGCAGGAACACATAAACATTCTCCTAAGCAAAACGTAGCAAAGGCATTGTGGACTGCAATGTGGAACGAATAGGCGACGAAGTCAAAGACTCTCGAGTCGCGAGCGTACCCGAGGAGCTCGGATTGATATTCTAGCCCAGAGTCAAAGTTGCCATGGGCCATGACAACACCTTTGGGGATTCTTGTACTTCCTGATGTAACTACCGCGAATATGGCTGTGGAGAACGACTGTGGTGGGTCGGTCGAGGGATTAACAGTGGCGCGGTTAAAGGCCCCTATCGATCCCGGGCCGACTTCGACAACTTTTTTGGTTAGAGGTGAGACTATAGATATGTTCTTTAGAGGGGATATGACAACTTGTGAGTCAATTTACTCGAAAATAGCCCGGAGGCGATGCCGGGGAAGACAAGGCTTAATGAGCACGAATCCTACACTCGCGCTTTTAAGACAGTCAGCATTGCCACTGACGTCCACATGGACTTTTTGAAGCAGAGAGAAACAAGTATGTCGGGCTGAACGCCGAGCTCAACTAGCCGACGGCCGATACCCCTAGAAAGTGCTTCCAACTCCCTGTAGGTGAGATGGCCGTCCTAGGCTTCTATAGCGGGAGCGTCGGGTTGCGACTTAACAATGTCTCTTATGACGTGGTGAACGCAATGCTCTGCGGGTGCTGGAACAATACCGTTCTATCCCCACATCTGATTTAATTCTTGCGGCGTCGTGGCCTGGATCTGGCTAACGTCTAGGGCGTCGTCGGCATCGAGCTGCAGAAGCACACATCTCAAGCCTTCTAGTATCTTATGCACTTCGGGCACCTCGATGACTCTACCGTTAAAGCTAGCGTCGACTTGCATGGTTTCCGTTCTAAGCCGTATCTAAAGCGTCAGAGCATGTGTATCGGGCCATTCCTGTTGGGGAGCTTCGTTCCAGGTACCAATAGCCTCCCGAAGCGTGCTGCTGTCTTTATAGGGTCGTATCACGAGCAGTAATTAAAACATGCAGGCGTCTCGACAGCTAGGAGACATTCGGCTGATAGCCTGCAATCCTGTCTGTTTAGAGGGTATCATGCTGATCATCTGCTGTTGTGCTGCTTAAAGATAGTCGGAAATAGTGTCTGCATCTTTCAGCTTGACGCGCACTGGAACGGTTGCCAACGCAGGGGCGATCATAGCCTCAACTCTAGCAATCGGCACATTCCTGCCTGATACCGCGGCGCCAAAAAACGGCTTCCTCCGACAATGTAATATGACCGATGACAAGACCCCAGGCCGCGCGAATAAATGCAGGCGCAGTGATATTCTTCGACGACGTCCGAGGTTGGACAATCGACAGTGGCAAAGGCGGGAACAAAGGCCATTCACATTCTGCTAGACTTCCTTTCCAGTATTTTGTTGCTGCTTTATCGTCTTGTTTCTTGATGTAGCTGATGAAGTTTCTGAATGGGGGGCCTAGATCAACGATGCCGCCCTGGAGCGCTGCGTCTACAGCTTTCTTTAGCGAGTTCGCAGTCCACCCGTCGCAGATAGCATGATATACAGTCCACATCAGCCATTTGCAGTCTCTAGCAGTATCCTTAACAGGAGCATAGCGAAACAGTGGCGAACCTAGTCCCATTGGCGGCTTTCTATCTGATATGAGATACTCCTCTAAGCCGGTATCATCGATCCAACGGATTAGCTCGTCAAGAACTGCCTGGACAAAGCCGATATCAGAATGCTGCCCGAACCTGGTTCACAAAATAGGCAGACCACGGAAAACGTTTTCACACGCGGCACATAGATCCTTGACTATCTTTCTAGGGCTTGTTTCAAGGACAGACTGTTCGAGAGAGTTGCTAAGGCGCATAAAACTAAGCAATATTAGACCCTTCTGAAGTCGCGTGCAAGGGTACATATCTTGGACCACGGTTAGGTCAAAGTTGTAATTGCTGGAAACTTTGCTTACGAGCAGGGAGATATCTTTCCTGTCGCCGAGGAGGGAAAAGGGTTTAATCTGCGTTTCAGTCTGGTGTTGTGTTCGAGAAGCTCGGCAAGCTAGCTGCCTATGTTTTCCAGATGAACCCTTGCTCTTCGGAAAAGAGCTGCGTCTTGGGTAGCTTGGTTGTCCGTATCTCACCGAGCTCTTTAACAGAAAACCTGGCCCTGATTTTAAAAAGCTCCTTGCGGTCTAATTTTCTCGCCGTGGTGGTCGGCAAAGACAACATCCAAAAGAAGGTCGTCGGTCGCATATATGCTAGCAAGTGCTCCGACAGGAAGTGCTGCACCTCTGTTAACACTGCTTCTATAGTAAAATCTGACTCGTTGCTTACTATGAGCTTATCACACCTCTGAATAAACACTACAAGTGTTGGATTTAGATTCTCTCCGCGTGGAACGATGACTTTGGCTGCCACTTGCTTCACGCCTTTGCATTGCCGGACCCAGTGCTCAACTTTCCCGAGCTCCACCAGCTAGCCACGGATCTTAACTTGAGTGTCCTTGCGGCCGTAGAAGGTCAGGCTTCGATCCTTATTGTATTGTACCAAGTCCCCTGTTTTGTACATCCGCCTGTGCTGCCCTGGCTGGACGGGCTGCCCAGGTGGACGGGACCACCCCGAAGAAGCCAAGTTGGATCTTCGATAAAGACAGCAGAAGTTCTTTCGGCATCATTCAGGTAACCGAGGCCGACAAGAGGCCCTTCGAGCAGAAGCTCACTAACGCAGCCAACAGGAGCTAGGTTGTCATAGTTATTAGGCTTAACGATCCACATCATTACACCTGCTCCGCGACCGATACTGGCGACATCTTGTAAAGCGCGCGGACTGTTATTTATTGTGGCATTTGGGGTGCATTCGCTTTGGCCATGTAGATGAATAAGCCGCACCTTTCCCTACTACCAGTCAAGTTTCTAGGACTAGATCGCTTTGCCGCCGAGTATGATAGCCTGAAGTGCGGGGAGCTCCTCGGGGTTCAAAGTCTGCATGACACTCGGAGTGATACCAACGATGTTTACACGGAGAGACTTGGTAGCATGAGAGACGACGGGCTCGAAGGAGGCAGTGTCACACTCGGGTTCTTGCTTAGTTGTGCTGACAGCTCGCTGTTGACAACGATGGCTTTGGCCGTAAGTCGAGAGCTCAACTCCCGAGCAGCTTGGGATGCCAGGATCGACTTTGCCTCGGTGGCTTGAATCATGTATTGGATGCGTTTCAAGGGCAGGTTCGAGTCGAGCAGCAGAAACACGCTCCCGGCCTTGAGGACTGCGAGTACGGCGACTATCACCCACAGAGACTTTTCGAAACACACAGGCACGGCCACGCCTTCACAGACTCCGACCACGGTGAGGTCGACCGCTAGGTTGTCGGCTATTCGATCTAGCTGACCATAAGTGAGGTTGCTATCCCGAGCGCTTACGGCTAGTGAGTCAGGCTGTGACTTGGCAATATTGCTGATAATCTCGTACACGCGGCGGTGTATCGGCGGTGGTACGGTACCATTGCGCTCCCATAATATAGTTTGGAGCTCATGGGGTGTAACCATGTTGATTTTAGTTGATCCGTCAGGTCGGCGGCGGCGGCAAGCTGGAGCACAACAAAGCTCAAACGCTCCAGCAACGTCAAGACCATCCAGGGAGGGAACACATTAGAGGCAAATCTAGCTACTGCGGTTGTCTCTTCGTCCCCAATGCGTAGCTTAATGAATAATGAGGAGCTTCGTGGCAACTGATCTACCCAGGCATCACCATCATCTTCTTGATTCTGCTCCTGCCCCCGAGGATAAAGGGGCAGCACGCTTTAACGACTGGATGCAAAGTAGCGTCTGAAATTATGACGGCTGCCAGTCACTCAGGTCCTCGGAATGCGACGTATTCTCAGCCGCCCCTTGAGCAAGTATCCGCAGCGTATTGAGGTATTCTGCCACTGCCTGTGTAGCTGTAGTGCTTACGTAAAGTAGAGCAACAGACGCCAAGCCATCTACAAGCTTATCGTCGATGTTAGCCGTAGCTACTGGTCGCAATGGCTGCAGAGGCGCCGCGACGCCAAATAAGACACGATCTAAGTTCACCTGGCGGCTTGCTACCAGAGCCCAGGCCGCAGAGAGCAAAGCCGTCGGTGACAGGTCTGGGGAACCGGAGCCGCGATTGGAGAACTGGTGCCTAGCAACATGGTCTAGCGGCGCTGGCACCGTTAAGGGCGATTGATGGTCAATTCCATTAAAGATTGTCCTCCATGAAGCATGAGAGGTCCCTAAGATAGATCTACATGCCGCATGTCCCTAGGAAGACCTGAAAACTTGAGTCTCCCCCAGGGGTTACATATACCGACCAACCAACTACCCAAGCAGCATCCGTGTTTATTTCTCGTAGCAATGTTGTGCTTGGCGGCTGAATGTTAATGGTGCCGCATGTCCCCCCTTTCCCACCGCTAACCCGCTGCATGTAGTTTTATCCCTTAGCTAAATCAGGAATGTGCACACCAGATGCTCAATTCGAGGTTGATTAAGAAGAACGGTTTCTACATTATAGCAAATGTCATACTACATGAAAGGGTTGCCAGTTAATGCCTATGTCGCGCATGACGAATGAAAACATAGCTAGGAAACTTGGTCTTTATTTAGCTGGTAACTCTCCAAGAAATTGATGCAGTGTCTGAGATAGAACAGCTAATCGCGCCGTCTATACTCTCTCGCATCCATCAATTGCTTAGGCACCTAGACGCTATCAAGGTGGCCCATAATCATTTGTTCCACAGCGATACCACACCTTGCGGCCACTGGCATTCCATGTCCTATATCTCCACCCCTAATCCGCAGAGCAGGTACGCGCGTCCAACCCATGGACAGCCGTCATTAGAATACCCCATGATACCAGTCCACTCGTAAGCTGCCCGAAGTGGCAGTAATATGCTAGGTTTGTTAGGATCTTTCATGTCAAAGCAGAGGTTCATGGCCTCCTGTAGATATCTTTGTAAAGCTTGGCTGACGGCGCGATTAACTTCGTTATTACGCGAGGTGCCCTCATCCTCTCCTTGCGCCGCAAGTCTCCTGCCGCCAAAGACGATGTATCTGTCCTGTGCCTGTGACTTGTTTGCATTCCCATTGTCGATGTCCTTGATCTGGGAATCTTTTGGATCTCGTTGAATCAGATACTGGTGATCTGCGTCCTTTATCCAGACATAGCTGTGCAGAAGCTGAGTAGCTTCAGAGGGGGCTCAGGCGCCCAGATCGGCCCTCGCACAGGTGTAATGAGACCTGTCATGTTTGGGACAAGCTGCGAGGTATATGCATTAGTTGCGAGAAGCACATCCCGAGCTTTCACCTGTCCCCTTTGTATATGAACCACCTATAATAATAACCCCTCTTCTTTGCATTGCTCGATGCGTGTAACGGGGGTGTTTGTCTGCAGATTAAAAGTTATGACGTTGTGGTCGCTAAGGAGCCGTCCTAGGAGCCATCATAGGAGCCAGGCGAGACGCTTGCAAGGCCAGCATTAGGCGGCGAGAGGTTGGTACACGGCTGCTGAAGCTTCAGCGGCGCGCCTGGCGGCGAGTTCATCCTTGTCTTGGGATAAGTACAGCTTTGTCACGTAGATCCGGATATTCCTGCGGGCGCTTGATCGAGGCCTTGGCGGCCTCGAGGACATCAGGCGAGTAGATTGCATATATACCGCCCACCACGCGCTAGGCGCAAGGAATATTGTGCTTGTGGATAAATTCTTGGGGATGATGAAACGTCTCGAGCTCAAACCGGGCCACTTCGGCTGGGCTGTCCCAGGCTGCAGGCTGGCAATGGCCCCTATTCTGCCACAACAAATGTGACTAACATAAGTGTTATTTTGGTTAACGTAGAAATGGGGATAACATGATGAATAGATTGAAAAGTCGGGTCTATACTACAAATTATAGACACACACGGCCTGTTGCACCCCCGCATGCCTCGTGCGATTCAAGCATGACGACATTTCGGCCGGCATCGACAAGTTCTAGGGCAGCAAAAACACCAGTGATACCGCTACCAACAACAACAACATCGGGTAACTAAGGGAGTTCACTTGAGGTACGGTGGCCGGTTAGTTTAGCTGAAGGTTTGCAAGGCCAGCGTGATCTGGTGCCAACGAGGGTAGGTAAACCGGCACGCCTATTACTGAGGCCTTAGTCGTCGCGAAGCAAAGCATCGGCCATCGGCGCTAGTGCAGCAAGATAATAATAGTCACGTAGATCTAAAGACAGCAAGGTAACTATTATTCACACAGCCTGGAAGATGGTTAAAGCTGTTACGTGTTAGGCAATCATAAGAGACGAGGCTCCATTCAGAATAATTTGTGTGATGAGTCGATGAGAACAAATAGCGCCAACGACTTACTACATCTTGCATCGCTTGTCTTGCTCCGGGCCGAGCATGCCTTCCGCAGCTGGGAATACCCTTAGGGTCGGTATGAAACCCGCGATAGGCATGACCGCTTGCTGGACCTTTTGTCAAGTACTTGTATAGCTGTCTGTCCTTCTACCACAGTGCCTAGCTCTGCCGGCTGAGCCAGTGCCTAGCGTGGTCGTACATGCTCGTGGCGGCTATTTTACGCAGGAAGCGGTAGAAGCTGTATGGTTGAATCAGACCTTGATGTGCTGATGACTCCTTCGCCCAACCTTGTTGCCACTAGGCGTGGTACCTATCAACAGCCTCTGTTAGTAGACGCGCTGGTTTGCGACGAGATTGACTGGTTTTTTTTAATGATAAACGAGAGTAAAGATGGCCTACTGTTAATTTGCTCGCAGCGTTGGCCGCCTGCACCTGCGATATCGCCTTGGAAG
This sequence comes from Xylaria grammica, assembly GCA_004353285.2. Lineage (NCBI taxonomy): Eukaryota > Fungi > Ascomycota > Sordariomycetes > Xylariales > Xylariaceae > Xylaria > Xylaria grammica. The sequence continues at coordinate 313,532 of NGZP02000013.1, read as the reverse complement.
CTAGCTTACACACACTCTACGCCGTTTTGAGTGCTGACAGCGAGCTCAGAACAGCTGCTGACAATGCTTACCGCGGAGGAAACAACATTTAATTTAGCTGTAGTAGCGTGGGTTCCTCCCTCGTTGCGCCAGCTTTAGACGTAGCCTGGTTAAGCTAGGTCTTAGCTTTGTGCTTATCCGCTCCTGTTTTCAGGGGCAGGCCGCAGCATCCATCTATCTCTAGCTCGGGCATAATGCCAAAGTCGAGAGTATACCTGGTGCAAACCCCGACGGCATCGGCTTGAATTGCCGAACTGTCGTCCAGCAGCACCGTGTCTGCGTTTACGAATGCCTTGAACCCCGGGACGGGTGTGACGCGATTGGAATATAAAGCCGAGATAAAATCGTCTTGCACCGCCTGGTGAACGAAGTCCACCGGGCACAGTAGCAGGCGCCATTCATCTCTGATAAGTTTCTGTGCGCATTCGTCGTTGCCGCTCCGTGGCACCGGCTTCTCTACCTTGGTGACGAGCTGCATCGCTCAGCATAGTGTTGACTATGAGACGCCTCCCCTGTCCCATCACAAGATACGGCAGCTTATAGCGCAAAAGATGCTTAAGCTGCATCTTAGACTACTGCTTAACGTCAGTAGGGATACTATGATTGTCATAGCGCGAGATGATGATTCTCCCGCGGCGATAGGGCTGGTACACGCACGAGGCTTTACGGACGATACTAAGGGAAACCTCACATGCCGTGTTTCCCAGCCCGACAACCAATACTTTTTGACCCGCAAACTTCCCTGGTCTGCTTCCCCTTAGTTTAGTTGTTAAAGTCTTCTCAGATTAGGCTTTGTAGCACAAGAAGATAAGTGTTTACATACAGTTTGTAGTTTTGCCCACGCATCACTGTACCCTTGAATTTGTCCATGCCTGGCATTTGGGGCCACACAGGCAGGGTGTTAGAACCAGTCCCGAGAACGACCTTATCAAAATGTAAGACTTTATCTTTATCATTCTCTTTGGCAACATGAACATTCTATCTAGCATCAGCCTCGTCGCGAAGTATTACGCGAATTGTTGTATTAACTCGAATGTATTAGTAGAGCTGAAATTTTGTCGCGTATGCTTGAAAACACTCTGCAACTTAAGATCTAGTCTAGTAGTGTAGCCAGTCTATTAATAATTTTATCATATAAATAACAAAGGGAAGATGACAATACTTCTGATATGTATATATTAATGATATGCGTTTCTAGCCTGCTGATCTTATTAAGAGACATACCCTAAGATACTAGAAAGTCGCTCAAGCTAAGCTGTGTGGTCATATTGCATTCGCACATAGTTTATATGCTTATGAGGGGATAGATCGCATTACTCACTGTGAATTGCTTATATTGGTGACAATCTCCGGGATGACAGACGTGTAATCGGTGTTCCGGCTGTAAGACCATCTACTACCCACGCAGTCTCGTTTTCCAAAGCCCTGTACATTAAATCCTTCTTTGCGGAGGGCCTTTTATTGCCGCCAGACCAGCTGGACCTACTGTTAATGTCAGCTAGCACGATCAGAAAACGCAAGTGATGCGTGGACAAAGGGCGAGCAGGTGACACCGAGTCCGATTACGGCAACCTTGACGGTCGAGGTAGTCGAAGTCCTTGGCATTGAGACAGATTGCATATTACCGGACAGAAGCCAGCGTTCTACGTTATTGTTAGGAGACCTCTGGAGGGCTTCTTCGGACTACCAGTCAATGCAGTAGCGTCTAGGTCCGTTAATAGTTGCAACTAATAATGGTAAGCTGTCTTAGGTAGTCTTCCTATTCCTCCATATCCTTATCCGTGTTTCCGGCCTTAGTCTCAAAGACAGCACTCTTAGACATATTGTATTTGATAGCCACGCCCACTTCGCGAGGCGCTTCTTTCTTAACGATCATGACGTTTGATGCCTCGACTTTGCATATAAAATAAAGTAAGAAAGAGTTAAGAGAAAAATGAAAGAAAAGAGAGGTTTTATAGCGAGTACACGTTGAAATAAGCGGCAAGCTATTTATTAACCTGTATATACTAACATTTTCTTTTCTATGTAGCTTTACCACTTATCTTTTTACGCTAGATACAAAAATAAACACGGAGAGTAAAAAAACTAGAAACTCAGTGGTATCATTTGCTATACCTCTAGCAAGCGTACAACGTCCCAATTAGGCAGGGTCCTTTAGCATGTAGGAACACATGCTGCGGTAACTTGTATAGCATAGCTACAAGTCCCCCCATAGTCAGTAATAACTTATAAGAACTATTTATCCCTTTTTTTTATATCCTTACATTCGTATACACATGAGTTTCCTATGATTTCCAAATAAGTAAAAATTTGAAACAACCTAACATGACATTAAATCTAGTGTGTTCTCGGCCACTTGAAACCGAACTACACATTTCAACCCTTCCGGCACCGCGTCATGTGTGCTATATTTTCTCATGGACTCTGCATTGGACGAGGGCGTCATGACCATCTCATGGGATTAGTACAATGTGGCTATAAGGAGCTTGATTTCCATAGTGGCAAGGGCTATGCCCAAACATATCCTCCTACTATATCCAAACGGAATGGGTTGCGCGTCTCCTAGTTTCTAGGTCTCCTCCTCCTAATGAAGCAACCTCTCGGGGAGAAAGATATGGGGGTCCGAGTAGACATCCCCATCATGATGTAACGCTTGGGCGGAAGCGGTGGTGATGGTGTTCTCTGGGAGATAGATCCCCGATATACTATGGTCCCCTAGGGGAACGACGCGCTCCGCCCGCCCGCTGGATGCTAGGTAGAAACGACAAACTTCACGTAGGCGTGTTTTGAGAGACGGTACGTAACCGTTGACACGCCCAAACGAGAGAGAGCCGTTATCTTGGACCGGTAGCTGGCAAAGCTCGGCCCGTACCCGCCGCTGCCATTCTGGCGCCTCGGTAAGCCTCCATATAAGCTACGTCGCCATCACTGCAACTGTAGCCTCGTCCCCGTTGATATTATCGAGCACCTCAGCTGCCATATACCGTAGGTCCGGCATCGTCTCACTGCCGGGGCGGGCTCCGTCCGCACCGGACAAGTGCCGCAGCAAGGAATGCATCTGTCACGCTGGGGTCGTTGACGGCGCTGTGAAATCGCGATCGGCACCACGACGCCAGCGCTCCGTCTGCCATAAGAAAGCCAAAAAGCCGAGTCAACGTCTTGGCGACGAATAGGGAGGCATTCTTGCAGATTTAAGGGAAACGGACACGAAGCGGGTGAATAAATTAGAGGGATTTCAAATGCCTCAAAATACGGCAACACTTAACGCAATCGTGATCAACAGTATGAGTGCAGTACTCTGGCCTAAGGACTAAAAAGGTGACGTCATCGGGGGCATACCAGTCTGTCAGGCTGTAGATGTCGGTTTTGTGGCCGACTTGAACCTGATGAAGAACGGCCTGAGAGCGCTTTTGAATGTGTTGCTTGAGCTCCGGCAGTTTGTTAGTGGTAGAAGCGCGATGAAACACAGCGGTTGGCTTTTGCTTTGCGCGGTGCCCCTCGTCCGGCTTGGTTACAAAGAAGACCTTGCATTGTATCCTAGAAAGTGGTCGAAGTAGCCACCTTTTGCCCAACAATGACTGCTTCCATACACTTGCTTGATATCTCATAAAGTAGATACTAAGACTTCGTTGGACGCAGTGCAGACCACAGGCCCGTGCTGTTAGTGCTGCTGTAGGATCTTGTCACTACGTTTATACAACAGACCATGGAAGGCTAAGAACAGGCTGAAGATGTTGGAAGGCCATGCCCCGGGGACATAGCAAAGTCGTCCGTAAAAAAAAAGGATCTTAGCTTTTGCCAGGTGATCCTTTGCCCGCTGGAATGATAAACAAGCCTCACCTACTTCCCTTCATCCGAAAGTTGTGGTAAGGTCATGACATGGAGAAAAACGCTGCCCACAATGTTCCATACTAGCGGGTAGCCGATGAAGCCTTCCACCTTCTCTAGGGCTGGGATCGCCTTCAGCGTTCTGCTGTACTTCAAGAGCGTGTTTTCTATTTCCGTCGGCGGCGCACCTTCACCGACGGCCATGCACGATCGATAGATTCGTACCGGGAGCCTAAATCGCTCTGCTAGGGCCTCAAGATAACGCTCGCGCGCCTACTTTGCCGCTATCAAGCCATCCGATCCGTCCGGTGGGGGGGTAAAAGCGAGAGACCGAGATTTCGCCCGCGGTCGTCCGGCCAGTAAACAGAATGACGCGGTTGGTGGAAACAACATAGATTGGGATCCTGCGTGGCAGCGCTAGGCCGGCGAGGTATCTCGTCGCCCCCAGTATTTGCGAGCGGAGCGATTCGTACGAGTTTATGAAGGATCCTGCGCCGCCGGCAGGGATAATGACGTCGATTTCTCGCGACAATGCCTCTGCCTCGGCTTCGAGGAGGCCTAGAGTCGGTATGGTGAGGCTGCCTACGTACGTCCGCGCTTTGGCATACTCGGGTAAATCTGGTGTTGGTCTGACCGCGTCTATCCTAGGCACGCGTATGCAGTGTACTACAGAGACGGAGCTGTCGCGTACCAACCTTTGTAGGATAGCACCCCCTAAAAACAGAGTTGATCCTATTAATAGCATTACTTGACCCTTGGTCTGCGGTTGTGGCTCCATGACTTATTCCAACAATTCTGGCAACCTTGCGGGTATATCAGTTTCACTATCCCAGTCAACGAGAATTTTCGCTGAGTTGAAGGCAGAGTCGGAGTAATCGGCTTTTCCCCAATGAGAGACTCCTGGCATTTGAGACCATGTCATAATTATCTCGAGGGGAAACAGGTTCAATTTGCCCTACCTAGTCAGCCACGTTAAACTTGGCTAAAAGTAATGAGCCCTCCTCTTTATCATGTGCCCGGATTGTCCCTTGTGTGCACTGCGCAGCAATTCTTAATGCTATGCTACTAAGTATATTTGCTGGAAATATGTCCACTAGAGGTATTTCAACTCTAAACCCCTCCCACACAAGTGCTTGAAGTTTCATGAGAAGTATTAAACTACCTCCGACATAGAGAAACCCTGTGTCTCTCCCAACGTGCGATACATCAATCACGTTTAGGAGTGATTCTATCTATAGATTTTTGAGCTGTAACTCTATCATCAAAAGAGGTACTTGTCGTTCCAATTCGCTAGGCGCCGGCAGTAGGATAAAATCAAGGGCTTTCCTATCCCTCTTTCTGTTAATAGTAGTAGGAAAACGGTGTAGGAGAATCATCCTAACTAGAGATATATATAATGGTGGAAGCAGTCCCAACGATAATTGCTTCGGGTATCCTATTGTATCGCTTAGCAAGAAACTAAGCGAAAAGACAACAAAGGCGATAAAGAAAGGAGGATCACCCCGGAGAGTGACTACTGCATTAGTTAAGACCCCCTGCGCTGTACTAAAGTCAGTGTTCGCTACATCATCGAGGTCAATACGGAAGCCGCTAAACTTAATCTGCAAGTCGGAAGCCGAGCGGCCGGGGAATATAATTGATCATTTAGCAAGAAGACGACCTTTATTGCCACTTCAGTACATTCGGACCTAGCCCTTGCTTTTGTTTTCAGGGAAAGCGAATGAATTGAAGACAAACTTCCCTCTAGTCAGTCCATCGTCATTGATGTATCCAAGAGTCGCTGTGGGCCCCGCGATGCACATTTCCCCCGGGAAACCAACGGGGACGAATCTCAGGTCATCGTCAAAAATAAAGACGGATACATTTGGTAATACCCGCCCGATCAAAGGATACTCTTCAATTAAGTTAGACTCACTGTCGCTATATTATTACAGCACCTCAGCGCTCGAGAAAAATCCAGCTTCGGTTGGCCTAAACCAATTCGTAAGAGTGACACCTGGTAAGCCTAGCCGGTAAAAGCCGTGCTTAAGCTAAGATGTTATGTTCTCTCCCGCAGAACAGGCAAGTCTCTAGCAAGAGCATTTCTTCAGGTAGCAGCTCCCTTAACATAGTAGGATAGAATATTTAGAGGGGATAGCCAACGTAAGAGTGATGTTTTCGGCAGCTATTGATTTCGATAGTTCAGCTGGATGTCCTTTGATAGACTAAGGCACGACGACCAGCGTTCCCCCCTTTACGAAGGCGATGCAGATCTAGTACAGTAAGACATCGAATCCCAGTGAGCTTTGTTGTAGCACTACCTCCTTTGGCTGAACCTCGCTGTTTTCCATAAGCCCATACATACTATTTATAATGTTAGCCTGCGATAACGGTACCCCCTTGGGCACACCAGTGGAGCCACTGGTATAGATTGCACGACAGGAATGTCGGCGCGGGAGCAAGCTATCTTCGCCAAACGGCCGCCCCTGTCCAGGGAAGACAGGTTAAGTGCTTTCGTTTAGTATCCGCTCAGCAACAGCGCTATGCTCAGCGTATTTGCTTAACAAATGATCAACAGCGGGCGACAGTCTTCAATCATAAAGGCTAGACGGGCAGACGGGTCTTAAACATTAAGCGGCACGTAGATAGCACCTAGTTGCCGTATTGCCAGCACGGCGGCTATAGTGTCGCTCGAGGGCTCGGGAAGAACCGCTATATAGGTGTCAACAGCTACCCTGGCGGCCGACAGATCAGCGGCAATAGCACTGCTCCGATTAGCAAGCTGAGCATATGTATAGATATTTCCGTGGCCGTCTTTAACGGCGATATCATCAGGACTGCTTTGTGCTAGAACTTTCACACAGCGAGTGATAGTTTCCGGGAATTCAAATCGCTTCTGTCGGCCCCTACCCACGTGTACTTCTAGCAGCGCACCTGAGAGGCTGAAAGGACAGGAGTCTTCTAGGCGCTGTTGTGGGTTGTGGCAGATTTGGTTTAATAGGTAGATGTAGCTCTGGACTAGCAAGTTGCAAGCATTGCGGTGTATAAATCGTCCCGCACTGTAAGAGCCAGGAACCAACTGTTCTAAGTAAGCTCTATAATCGTAAAATGAAAGTCGTCGGGATATCTGACTTCACTCGCTGCTCGATGTCGCAGTTCATAATCACCTAGAGGTGTCTGCCGAAGCGCACCCATGCCATAGTTTACCAGGGCTTGGAATAGGGGAGTGTGAGTCCGAGACCTCGTTATATTCGGATCTTCTAACAAGACATCGAATGGTAGTCTGGAATGGGCCAACGCTGCGTATACCTTGCGAGCGATGATCTGCGCAGTGCTTTAAAGGTTTGCGCCGAACGTCCGCGGTAAACACGTAAAGGGAGGAGGTTTAAGAAGAGACCAAGTGTATCTAAAAACTTACTGTCTGTCCTGTTTGCGTCGCGGATGCTAATACAGAGGTCATTTGAGTCCATGAAGCTGAAGAGCAATGTTTGGATCGCGACGAGATGTAAGTGAAAAGGTGTAACGTGAAGCTGTCTACTGAGCTGCTTGACTTTCACTGTGACTCAGAAGCACAGCGTGAGCGGACACGCAACAAGGGCAAGAGAAGCAGAGGGTATAGTAAGGTAGAAAACCTGCCCCTCCAAAATGCTAGATCATCCGCTAGCTCTCCCCTCTCAATTTGAAGCCTCTGATCCCCGGCAAAGTCCACGTATTAGACAGTTCGCGGAGTCAAGAGCAGCATTCGGTAAGCCGTGTCCAGGTCTTGAAGAAACGATGAGAAACTCAATCCGTCCATGGTAATATGGTGATAGCTGAATATTGCCATGCTCCGCTGGCGCCTGGGACAAAAGCGTGGCACGGAACGTCTCCCCCTTTTCTAAGTCGAACACGGATTGTCCCGTGCGATCAAATTCCTCTTGTGCATCAGAATCACTAGATATATGCCTGTGTTCTACGACGACTGGGCGCTCTCTGAGGATGCCTTGCATACCGTTCCCTGTTTCGGTCTACGTGAAAAAGCACGTCCGAAACGTTGCGTGGTGAGACACAGTGGTCTGGAAGGCTTTTTTGAACCGCGGTATGTCCAGGGGCCTTTGATATCGTAGAGGAGAACTACATTATATCTCGTAAGGTCCCCATTATAGGTTCTCATAAACCAGAACCTAGATTAGGCGAAAGACACATGCTCTGTCTTCTTAAAAGTTGAGAATGCTTTTTTTAGAGAAGCATTAGAGTGCAGCGAAACCGGCGACGTTATTGGTAAGCAGCATTTTCTAGGGAACCCAGATAACCTCAAGGAAAACCCTTCTTAAAGTATTTTGACAGCATCTGCCAAATTCGCCGCATCGGCAAGCTGCTTGCCCATGTGACCGATATTAGCTCCGCCCTGTTGCTCCAACATGTCATCATCTTCAAGGATAAAATGCGAGAACCTTGGATTGTAATACCATGTCGGTCTGTTATCTGCATTAATGGAACCAGCAACGCTTTCCAGGCCTGTGATTATTTTCTGGTTGATGCTTAGAGTCGGGTCGCCCCTCTTGGATAGCCTCCAGAAACGTGGTGTGAAACTCTGGTTCGGTAATCGGTAAGCAGTGATTCATTCTGCGTAGGTACTCCTCCAGGGCTGGGCCAGCACGATAAACATAACCGATCTATGTAAGCCTGCTAATATCGATCACCGATGCCGCAAAACCTCACCGTTTTCTCTAGGCGGCTAGACCTGCTATAATTGGACTGACCGCGGTCCCCGGCAGCAGCAGAGACGAACAAGATAAGAAATTAAGGTCTTTCTCCTAAAGACCTTACCAAGGTTTATTGTGCCATCAACTTTTGGTCTTAAGATGTTGATTAGCAAGTCGAAGGTCATGTCAACAAATATTGAATTGGAATGAACCATTGCTCTATTAACCACTTTAGCGATAGGTGGCATGCGGCTGGAGATTTCGGAGCAGACGGATAACAGCCCTCTCTTGCTCGCGATATCTATCCGGAAGACTCTGATTCTGGCACCCATACCCTGCATCTCCTCGACCCACTCCCGGTCTATGTTAGCATGTCGGCTTGTCAATACCAGATTCCGAGCGCTATTAATGATCATCTAGCAGCAAAGGGATTGTTTAAGATCTCCTGTCAAACTAACCAATAGATAGGTTTTATCGTGAGATAAGTAATAGCTCGGCTTTAGTGGGTGGATGGCTACCAAATAAGCCCCTTCCCAAGTCTAGTCGACGACATAGAACGAGGAATTCTGTACGGCAACAGTCGACAAGTCCCTAGCCAGGATCCTATCCCTTATTTCTGACTCTCGTTCCGCGATATGACCTCCATCTGAGCACGAAACGGCCGTTTCAAGGCCCTGCCGTAAAATCAATGCAGAAACTGTCGTCTAGGTCGCCGCTTCTCCTCCGACAAACTCCACGGCCTCCTGTGTGATGCAAAAGCTAGGTAAACAGGCGACGATAGGATTAACACTACCCTGCCCTCTCGACCGGTCAACAAATCTCACGATATTCTCGAGTAAAATGTTCTTGATTTCACGGTTAGTTGCGAGTGGGTGAATATAGGTCCATAGGCTATTACAAGAGGTTGTCAGATGCGGCGTGGTGCACACAACTCAGATACCTGCTTGGCATGTAGTCTAAGCTACAATATCGGCAAGGATGTCCCGGGGCTAATGTAGAAGAATCACCGAGTCTTTAGGTACCGAAGAAATGAGATTCTATGCTATGAGCTAAGCCGCCATCGTTCGAACGTGGTCGTATTCCCCACCCTTATGAACTCCGCATGAGCACATCTAGTCCGCAGGAGTTTCAATAATAGATGGATTCGTTTTTGAAAATGCAATGACTCTCTGCCCTGTGTTAATGACTGAGCCTAGGCAAAGGTACAGACGGGCATTTGCTGCAACTCTAATGGCACATAGTAACGAATATCTAACGCGAATAGCCAAGTACCCCATAGGTTGTGAGCTAAAGGTATTAACCCCGTTCTCCTACTTCAAGCAGTGAGAGCACCCGTTACAGTCAATATGCACTGCAGATGTAATTGCCGGCATGTCTTTAAGAAAGGGCCTTTGCACTAAGTTTAACTTCTTGTTTAGCTCCTTGTCCGGAAGTATACGAGGAATCATTCGCGTCCCTTCTTGTAAGGCTAGTTCAGGTTCTAAAGTCCACAAGACCTCGGGGTCTAACAAACCCTTCATCACCAGTCGTAGAAAAGTCGTAGTTAGCTCCGCAGCATTCACCGCGGGGGTCTACTTGCCGTTGATATCTAGCATCCGTAGGTCTATGTGAGGCATCTCATTCAGCAGGACCCGTGCCACCGATCATGCTAGAGTGGTCATTTCCTCTCCCACAATTCCGGGTAACCTAAAGGACCCGTTTTGCCTTGTTAAATAGCTTCTGCCTTCCTAGAAAAGTTCGCTTTTTATAGACTCAGCACCGGCTTATCAAGCTCGGTCAAACAGATAACGTCGGCCGTCATCGAAATCTCGACCGCATCGAGTGACTCGGGATCACTCGTCACCACTGTCTGACTCACCCACATTGGCGCCATTTCGTGGACGCCGCGAATCAGCTCTGCTACTTCGGCTGTTTTCTCACCAATAATCAGAAGTTGGTCAATCTGTGGAAACAGCGCAGGGAAAAGCAACGGCTGCCGTATCATATTCACGTTTTAAGTGATTGCCCGACTAAGTATAACAGAGTACATATGCTTGGCGGGATCATTGGTATCCTGTAAAAGAATTTCGGTCCCAGAGATCCCGGTGTCCCGTAGGAGGGCATCCCCATTCTAGGGCTAGGATGCCGGGGAAGAGTCGGCGGCCATCATCGCCTCCGAGCCACCAGCCCGGCAAGCCACCCATAACATAAGCAGCGCGTAGAGAGCGACCCGTGGGCTCTAAGAGGAGAAATATCCACCAGGCTTGAGAGGGCGTCTCATATTTTCCGCGGTATGCCTTAGCACTCTCGTAGCATGAGGGACGCCAGACGCAACCACAATATCGAACGAACGGGCAGTGAAGCTTTGACCTACAGGATCGTTTTCAACGTTGAACGCCCTAAACGCTATTTTCTTCGAATATTTCGAGAAACGCTCACCAGCCTTATTCTTGGCTGCGGATACCGGTGAGTTATATGTTTCGCCATGCGAGCTAAGTTGCTGTACGAAGGAGGCAAGCCGAGTGCGTTGTCGTAGAGGCAGGTGGTCAAGACTTCTAACATTGTTATCTCGCCTCTTAAAACCGAAGGGAAACTCTCCGCCGCTGCATTTGCGGATTGTAAGTCCACAGTCTCAGGGAATTTCTCAATCATCTGAACTAATTTGTCACAGGTATTGCCCCCCCCCTAATCTTTCCTAATGATAAGATGCTTGCCGAGAGAGATCATTAATAGAACAGACTTGATGTACTTAAAAAGTTAAAAGTAATACCACTTAAAGTGTAAGATCTCCTCCCTTAGGGTTCTTTTTAATAATTCCTTTAGGTAGACATGCGAGAACCGTTTAAGTAGTTCCGGTAGCTTTAAATTCTCAAGTAAGGATATTTCATTGGTCTTCTTTTTAGATGTAATACTGCAGGAGATATTAACTTCCTAGATTGTTTGAGAAAATAGAAGTTTATCGTTCCCTGGATTTGCATCCCAGATCATCTCCATAGACAATCCCTTGACCTAGACTTCCTTTCGGCACTCCTCACTAGGCATATTAATGTCTGCACACACTAAAGGCGGAGAATCCCAAGAGGCTAGGCTAATATTTGTTATATAAGTGTCGATGGATGCGTTAACGTGCTCATACAATGAACCATGAGCGGGAGTGACGCTAACCCGGATTAAAAGGGTAGAAATTATTTCAATTCCCGCCAAGTCTTAGGTTAGCATTATAGCTTGTGCTATGTTGACATTATGTAGCTCGATTAGTTTGATGGACCAGCTTTGAAAGAGGGACTTTGAAGCTTCTAACGCTATGGTAAGATACGCTGCTCTAGGAAACACGACCTAGCTTTAAACTCAATGGCCGAGAAGCCATGAGATCTCGCCTAAGTAGATGATACTTTGCCAACGCATCTCACAGCGATAGTCATCTAGGCGTCGTCGACCAAGCAGCTCATGTTGCTGATCGCTGCGAAAGCGAGTATTTATAGAAAGGCGTAATTCCTTCCAGTATACGTGTTTATGGTCCCATTGGTAAGAAGGCAGATCTTTTCGAGGAACCGGCCGCAGCGCGCCGTTCGAATGTCTGAAAGCGTTCCCGTACCCATCGAAGTCAATTGCCACTGACCGCCCGAAGGTCGTCCAGATATAGCCAAGAGCTCCGGAAACGGCCTGGGCGTCATTCTCTTCTCGTCTCAGTAGCCCACAGTAGGGAATAGTAGTGCCTAGGGTAGATTTAATCGTTTAAGCAACCGGATCTTTTAAGATAGGGCGAGGTCCAACTTTTAAAGCGATATCGAAAAGGACTATGTCATGCATTGTGAAAGAACTGGCCCGACGAGGTTATCCGTCCAATATACATCTTTTAAAGGCTCTGGATTGCAGATTTGATCTCTAATAACGGTGGAAATCCAAGCGCATGAATCCTTCCTAGGCTGGGATTAAATGTTGCACGCTCGAAGCGATCGTAAATAAGGCCCGACACACAATTGCATGTGGTGAGAGTAGTATGCCTTATCAACCTTGAAAAGTTTCACGGAATATCTCGTTTTCAAAGCTTCGTAAGCTTTCTGTACTGCGTCTATATTCCTAGACAGGGTCACGGTAGTTAGAGAATTGCTGGCCGCTATACAAAGACGGCCGGTGGCCTGATAAAAAAAATAAAGCATCGCAAAGAGACATATTATTCACAGCTATCATCGATCTTAAACTGCAACTTGAAATGGTATAGTAGCCCTAATAGTAAGACGTATGTTGAAGCTATCTCTCCTAAGGAGTGACCCACGACCGCATTAAATGATATGCTAGCACATGGTAGAAAATCAATCAAAGCAATCTGTATAGCTGTACAGAGCGGCTGTGCGATCGTATACTAGTAGTGTTAGATAGCGTATCTTTTAGTCTCTGTGCTTCCTCGTTTACGGAAGCTAGCAAGCGGTTAGTTGTTACTCCCGTGAAGGCCGCTCGGAAGGGAAATACGGTCCGACGCGATTGCAGGGTCAATAATAGATCCTCGAGGTTGATAGAATTATTTGCTTTGATGTGACCGCGCAGCGATTTGATAGACAAGGCGAGAGAAGACGGTGAGTGAACGGAAATGGCCAGTGGTCCAAAAAAGTCAGCTTCCTAAGTCTTCCGACGCTCGAGCGGTCGCAACTCCAGAATATAGCTTTCTATAATAGCATGCGCACTAGATACATTTGAATAAATGTTATAACAGGTAGGAGAAAATCTCGAGGTGAAGGTAAAGACTCACTTTGTGCCCCTACATCCAAAGCTGTTCACACCAGCCCGCCGAGGACTATCGGCACCTACATCCCGCCAGGGCTCAGCCTCGACAGGGGCCTCCAGGTACGTATAAAAGGGCTCAACAGCAGCACTCAGAGTGTTAAGGTGCATGTTAGGCGGTATAATGCCGTGCTGCACGGCAAGAGAGGCCTTTAGGAGACCGGCAAGCCCAGCGCAGCCTTTAAGGTGGCTAACAACGGTTTTGATAGACCCTACGTACAGCTTCTCCTTTTGCCCGGAGAGATCAATAGCTTCTTCGCCGCCAGCATCGGGGAAAAGGGCACTCCTAATGGCCTTGGCCTTAATAGGGCCACCTGTCGGTGTCCTCATCCCACAAGCCTTGAGATACTGGCACCTCTCGGACTTCAAGCGGCAATCAAGTCTATCCGGTTGGTAAGTCTCGCGTATCAGCAACTCCTGGGCCGACGCACTAGGCATAGCGATCCCCGGTGTGCAGCCATCTGAGCCAACCCTAGTCTCACAGATGATACACTCGATATGGTCGCCGTCTTTCAGGGCTTAGCTCAGTGTTTTGAGAACTACCGCGGCAAACCCCCCACTTCTTGCGCAGCCATTAGCGTTAATATCCTACATGCGCGACCTTGAATCAGGGGAGAGCATGTGGAGGTTGGATTCAGCAATGTAGGCCTCAGGGGTAAGGATTAAGTTAGCCCCAGCAACAACCGCCGATCCCGATGTGCCGCTGCGTAGGCTTTGGACTGCTTGATGGACACCAAAGAGGCTTGATAAACAAGCTGTTTCAATCGTCATTGACGGTCCCTTTCATCCTCTTAAGTCAGCTCAAAGGGGGGCCGCTGTTGTCGGTGGCGTATTACATACCTTTAAGTCAAAGAAATAAGAAATCCGATTCAAGAGGATACTGTTCGCGGATCCTGTTCGCGGATCCTGTCACTGCGTGTCTAGGCACAGTGTCCCAGTCTCTAAGCTGAATATTAGAGCTATCCGATGACATAACACCCGCATATACCAATGTCCGAGAGCCTCGAACCGCCTCGAGCAGAATGCGCTATTAGGGATCCATAGTCTTGGCCTCTAACCCAGTTGTGTTAAAGAACGCCGCATCAAAAAGTCGATAGTCTTGCGACAGTAGGTACGATTTCTGTAAGTTGCTAGTACTATGGTGCTCTCTGTTTAGATAATAGTTGTTACAGATAAAGTAGATATAGCAAAGCCTTAAGATTAAATAAACATCACCTTAAGTAATCGCGTATATAAATAGCACTAATTATCTTTTTTGCTTATAAGTTAAAACTTAAACTTTAAAGCATTTAAATATATTACTAGTAATTTTTTTTAAATATAATATTAGCTTTTTTTTTTAAAAAAAAATTTATTTATATTTTTTATAAAAGTTATAAGCTTAATTATTTTAAAAACTAATGCTTTTTATATAAAATAATTATTATTATAATATAGCTTAAGTTTTTATTTTTTTTTATAATATAACTTTAAATTATTATATAATTATTTAAACTTTTATTTATTTAATTATAATAATAATTTAATAAAGCGCTTATATTAAGTTAAATATTATATTTTATAATTTTTATAACTATTTAAAAGAAATTAACTATTTAAAATTTTATATAAGCTTATAAAGTATATAAGATTTAATTAACTTAAATAATAAAAATACTTTTTATATTTTTAGCTATATTTTTAAAACTTTTAGCAAAAAAGTAATAAAGTTTACTTTTATTAAATATTAAACTAATAATTATTTATAAGCTTATATTAAATAATTAGCTAAGCTAGCTAATAAAAATAAAAAAGCTATTTTAGTTAAACTTAAAGCTTTAATTAAACATAAAATTAAAGCTTTATTATAAAAAATAATTTAAAATTATATATTTAATATTATAAGCTAAACTATAAAATTAAACTAATATATAATTATTTTTAACTAAATAATTAAAACAATAAATTTTATAATTATAAGCTTAGCTATTATTAAGTTTATTTTTAGTAAATAAATTAACTTATAAGCTTTAGTTAAAATATTTAAAAGTTATTTAGCTTTTATAAAGTTAATAATTAAAAGCTTAATTTAATATAAATATAAAAATATGCTTAAATAAGCTATTATAAACAGCTTTAAGCTAAAAATATAATATATAAGCTAATATAAAAAACTTTTTTGCTTTTTTAATATTTTTGCTTATAACTTTATAAGCTTGTTAGCTATAGTTTAATAATTATAATTACTTAAAAGATATTAAAAAAACCTATTAAATAAGCATATTATACTAATAATAGCAATAATAAACAATATAAAAAGCGTTAACATATTAATAAAAGACTTTTTTATTAATACTTTAACTAACTATAAAATATAACCTATTAAAAACGTATTTATTAATAGTTATTTAAAAAGTAATAAAGCGCTTTTAAAAAAAGCTAATAAGCTTATAGTTATATATAAGCTGCTTAATAAATATGTTAAGCTTATATTTTAGTTAATAAAAGATAAAAAAATAAACTAAAAACTTTTTTTATAGCAAAATGCTAAAAAAAAGCAACTAGCTAGCTATTTTGCAGGCCTTTTAAAAAAACCTAACATTAAACCTATAAACTAAAACAAAAACTTTAATAAACTTATTATTTACTAAAACCTTTAAAATACTTTATAATAAGCAATATAAAGTATAAAAATATAAAATATTATATAAAGTAATATATAAACTTAAGCGTAAAAAATAATAGTAATAAAACTTTAATAAGCTTTTAATATAAAAGTAATACTACTAAAACATAATAAAAAAGTTATTATAAAAGCTAGCAAATAAGCTTTAACTTTTAAAAAATAAAAGCTTATTATAATTATTACTATAATAAACATAGCGCTTTTAAGCGCAAAAGTAATAGTAGCAAAAAAGCTTTTAAGCAATAACGTTATAATTATATTTAAAGAAAAACTTTTAAAAAAACTAAAAAAAAAGCAATTAAATAAAAATAGCTTTTAATAATACTACTAAAATATAAAAAAAAAAAATTACTGTTATAGCTAAAAGAATTTTTATAGCATAGCTTAAGAAAATCTATAGTAAAAAAGTTTTATTTAAAAACTTTAAGAAATTTTATTTAAAGCTTAATAAATATAAAAAAATGCTTTTAAAAAATGCTACTATAAAAACTAAAGCTATTTTACTTTATATAAATACTTTAATAATAGCTTAGCAACTTATAAAAGATAGCCTACTATAAAAGGCTTAACTATTTAATTATAAGCTTTTTATTGCTAAAGTTAAAATAAAATAATATTTTAATTATTTTAGCTATAGCTATATTATTACTTACTGCTAAAAAGCGGCCTGCTATAAATATTATATAAGCTTTAAACATTTTAAAAGCAAAAATAAATACTTTATAAAAACTACTAATATACTTTTTAAATATACTAACTATAGTAAATGCTATAAAGCATAAAAAAAGCTTGCTTATTAAGCAAGAAAATAAAAAAGCATGCTAAAACTATTTATATAATATGCTTATACTACTTTTAAAATAAAGCTAAAGCTATTATTATAGCTTAGCAAGCTAATAGCATTTTAATATTAAAAGCTTTTAACTTAGCATTTAAAAAGTTAAGTAAAAGCTTTTTATTAGCTAAAAAAAAGCGCATTAAATAACTTTTAGCTTAAATAATATCTTTATTATAATTATAATAAAAATAGCATACTAAAACATAAAGGAAAAATTATAAAATAATATAGCAAAAGCGTTAAAAAAAACAAAATATAATTTTATAGTTATTTAAAAGGTAATAATTATTAAAAATAAAACTTTTTATTGCTTTAAAAAAAACTATTATATAATATAAAAAGATAGCAAAGCTATTATATATATTAATAAATATATAGCACTAAAAATACTTAATAAAAAAAATAGTAAAAACTAAATAAGCTTTTAAATAAAAAAAGAAAAAAAATATTATTATAATATAATTAATTTATTTTTTAAGCTTAGTAAGCAAAAAATAAACTAGCTTTATTTAAAAGCTTTTTTTTAAATTGCTTATAAATAAACATTTATTTATAAAAGATTTTAACTTATATTATTTAGTATAAAACCTTTTAAAGTATATATTATATAAAAGCAAAAAGTTATTAAAGTTTATAGCAAGCTAAAGCTTATTACTAGCTATACTAGCAAAAAAACTTATAAAAGTTATAAAAAAATAAAAAAACTTTATTATTAACTTAATATAAATATTAAAAAGCTTATTAATTATATATTAAAGCAACTTTTAATAAAAAAGCTTAAACTATAAAGTAGTTAAAATATTAATAAACTTAAAAGCTATATTATAAAGCTATTTATATATAATAAAAAAGTAAAACTAGCTATAAATAAATAAAAAATATATAGCTATAAAAGTAAAAGCTATTATTAGCTTTAAAAAAATATTAAATAGTAAAAAAAAGCTAGATATAGCTTTTAATAAACTTATAAAATAACTAATAAAAATAGCAAGACTTTTTATTTTTTTAAAAATATTTAGCTAAAGTATTTATAAAACTTTATAGTTAACTTATATAATAATAAAAGCAAAAATAAAAGCTAAGCATATATATAAAAAGTTTTGCTAAAATAAAATAAAAAAGCTTAAAAAGCGCTAATTAAAGCATGCTTAAACTAAAAATATAAAGCTAATAAAGCTTGCTAATATAGCTAGCATAAAGTAATAATAAAAGCATTTTTTAATTTAAAAGCTTTTTAAAGCTTAATAAAATAAGTAAAAACATTTTTTAAAGCGCTATTAAACATAGTTTTTATTTTTTTACTAAAAAATAATCTAAAAAGCTTTATAATAGTTATAACTTATTAAAAAAAGGCTTAAAAGCTTATTAAATGCTTTTTTTTAGCTTTTTTAGCTAACTTTAATAATATTTTTAGCTAGCTTATTAAGTATAATAGCTATTAATAGTTTAAAATATTTTAAAAAGTTAAAATAAAAAATATAGTAAACTTAATAAATAAGCTTTAAAAAAAAACTTTTTATTAAATAGCTTGCTAAAAGTATATAATATTTTTTTATAATATAAACTAGTAAAGCTTTATTAAGTAAGTTTTATAATAAAATATTACCTTAAGCAGTTTTAAAAAGCAAAAGTAATAGTTATTTTAAAGCT
Organism: Xylaria grammica; assembly: GCA_004353285.2. Taxonomy (NCBI): domain Eukaryota; kingdom Fungi; phylum Ascomycota; class Sordariomycetes; order Xylariales; family Xylariaceae; genus Xylaria; species Xylaria grammica. Next base: position 295,090 of record NGZP02000013.1, on the reverse strand, counting down.
TAAAAAGCTTTTAAAAGCTAAAACTATAGCTAAAAAATAATATTTTATCTTTTTTATTAGCACTATAAAAAAGGTTTTAAAAAAAAAATATACTTAAAACTTATAAAAATAATAAAGCTTTATAGCTTTTTTTTAAAAACCTAAATAAATAATAAAAAGTAAAGATTAATAAATATAGTTATTAAAATAATAACTAAAAAAGCTTATAAAACACTTATATAAAAAAGCATAGCTTTTTTGCTACTTTTAAATATTTTAAAAGCTTTTAATATAATAAACTATAAATAGCTAATTTATATACTATAAATTAAAGGCTTTTTATTATAAATAGCCTTATAAATAAAAAGCTTTATAATAAAATATATAATGCTTTTTTAGTTTAATAGTAAATAAGCTAAACTTATAACGTTATATATAAAAGTTTTTTAAAAGTTATTTTTTTATTATTGCTTTTTTTATTATATATATTAATATTATATAAAAAATTTATAAAGCATTTATTAATTATAACTATTAGCTTTACTAATAATATTAACTTTATAATAGCTAGTTTAAATATAAAAAAAAACTATAAAATATTTAAAAGCACGTAATAAATCTATAAAAAATAAGCTAAAAAATATAGTATAAAGTTTACTTTTAAAAAAAATAACTTGCTATACTTTTTAAACGCTATTAAAAAAGCTAAAAACTATATTAAATTGTTAAAAGCAATTATAAAACCTATAAAAAGCGCTAGGTTTTTAAAAATATATTTTAAATAATATTTAAAATAAAAGATATATCTTTTAAAGCTATACTAAAAGCTTATTATATAGCAATATATTATTATTAAACTTAAAAATTCTATATAAAAAACTAGGATAGCTAAAGCTAAGCAGCTATATATAACTATAATAAAAAGTATATTTATATATAAAATAATAGCATAATATAAACTTTTTAAAGATAATAAACTATAAAGTATTATTTAATAACTTAAAAAAAATATAAAAAGCTTGCTTATATAAAGTAAAAAAAATATATTAAAATAAAGTTAAAAATTTTACTTTTAAACTTATATTTTAATAGTAAAGTAATAGTATTTAAAAGTTAGCTAGCATTATACTTTTATGCTAAAATAATAAAAGCTACTTATAAAAAGATTATAAAGCTTTTATATAAGGAAAAACTAAGCAAGTAATAAAACTAAAAGCAAAAAAAACCTAGTAATAAATTATATATACTAAAAAAAGCTTTAAACTAATAAAACTAATAAATAAATAATAAAACGCTAAATAAAATACTTTAAAAAAAATAGCAAGCAAAGTAAGCAAAGCTATAACTATTTAAAAGCAGTTATTTTATTACTAAAAAGCTTTTAAATAGCAAAAAAAATATTAAAGCGCTATAAAAGCTTTTTAAAGTATAAAGTATTACTTATTTTATAAATATATACTAAAAAAATTAAGCTTAAAGCTTTTTTATATTAAAAAAAAATTTTAAGTTATTTTATATTACTTTATAAATATATAGTTAAATAAAAAATAATAGTTTATATTATTTTTTATTATAAACTACTAAAAAATAAAAGAAAAGCTTTTAAGTATAAGCTAGCTTTATTAGCTTTAAAAAGCTAAAAAAACTTAGTAGCAGCTATAAATAACTTATAAAATACTAAAAAGTTAGCTTAATAGTTTATTAAAATAAGCAAGCTAATAATATATAACCTAGTAAAGAAAATAAAAAGCATATAAAAAAAGCTATATTAGCTAAAGCATATAAACAAGCAAAAAATGCTTTTTAAAATAGCTGCTATAAAGCTTATATATAATATATAAAAGTTAAATAAAGCTATTATTAAAAGCTTAAAACGCTTGCTTTTTAAAACTTTTAGTTTACTTTTTTATTTTATATTAACTAAATATTAAAAACTAGTATATAAAGAAAAGCATGCTATAATAGTTTAATAGCTTAACGCGTAGGCGTTTTATTTAACTAAAAAAAGCAAAGTGCTTTTTTTAGCACGGTTTTTGCTTGCAAGATTAAATAAGTAAAATAGCCGCGCTATAAAGCAATATAACAGATTAATTTAATAATAATAATAATAATAAGCTAATATAAAGCTTTTTAAAAAGCTAAAATATTAAATTTACTTAATATATAAAAAATACTTATAACTAAAACTTTTTAAAAGCTATATAAGCAAAAATAGCTTTAAATTAAATATATTAGTAAATTATAAACTTTATTTTAAATAAATAGCTAAAAGAAAAGCTTATAATATTAAAGTAATATAAAAAAATATTTTATAATAGCTTATAAAAAGCTTTTATATAATAAATACTTTAAATTTAAAATTTTTATTACTTTAAAAAATAAAATATAAAACTAATTAGCAGCTTATAATAAAAATACTTAATATAATAAATTATATTAATAAAAATATTAATACTTTTATTTATTAAACTTAATTTAATTTTATAAATAAACTTTATATATTTATAAATGCTTATAAAAAGTAATAATAAAATTTTTTAATTATAAAGTTAAAAAAATATTATATAATATAATTAATAAAATTAGCATTTATTAAAAATATTTATATTAGTTAAACTTATATAAACTAATTTTTAAAAATAAATAAAAAGTTAAAAAGTATTTTTATAGCTTATAAAAAAAAGTAAAGCTTAAAAAAATAAATAGCTTAATTTTAATATAGTTTTTATAATAATTAATTTAGCTATTTTATAAAAGTTTTTTTTTTTTAATTTAAATATTTATATTATAATATATATAGCTATAAGCTAGCTAACTGCGCTATAGCTTTTTTAGCTTTGCTAACTAAAAAAATATAAGATATTAAGCTAGCAACTAGCTTAAAACCTTAGCTTATATTAATAGGTCTAGCTTTATAATAACCGTTATATTACCTTATATTTATAGCTAACGTTTTATACTTGTTTAAAGGTTAGCTTTAAATCTAGGCTGTGTCGTTTGTTTTAAGGGCGTCTGTAATGCCTATAGGGTACCTATCTACTTATGTAATGGCTACGTGTAGGACTTAGCTGTTAATAGGTATAAAGGGATGTCCGTCTTTTTTCTGCCGCGATTTAAAACGCAGCTCTTTAGGTAGCTTAGTATAGTGTAACGTATGCAGCTATAAGCTAGCTAACTGCGCTATAGCCCTTTTAGCCCTACTAACTAAAAAGATATAAGATATTAAGCTAGCAACCAGCTTAAAACCTTAGCTTATATTAACAGGTCTAGCCTTATAATAACTATTATATATATTATATTTAGCTATAGCTTTTATTTACTTTTAAAAAGTATAATAATAAATAACTATAAAGCTTTATATTTTATTAATAGTAAAAAGCTTTTAAAGCTTAATATATTTATATTAGCTTAAAAAAAAGTATTAAAGCTAATATTATAAGCTTTTTAATTATAAGCTAAAATAAAAAAATTATATATAATATATTTATAAGCTTTTAAAAAAAATATATAATATATTTAACTTTTAATAATATAGCTTTAATTAAAAGATTTTATATAAATATAGTTTTAAATGCTTGCTTTTATAATAAAAAAAATTAATATTATAAGCTAAATTATTTTTTATATTATAAGTTAATAAAATATAATATAGTTATTAAAAAGCTTATATAAAAGTATAACTTAATATTTTTTAAATATAAGCTTATTATTTTTTATTTAAATAGCTTATTAATATTAAATAAAGCTTTTAAATTATATATAATTTTAACTAATATTATTAAAGTAATTTTAAAAATAGTTTTTAATATAATAACTATTATTAAATAAACTTGCTTATAAAAATTTTTAGTAGATTTTTTAAAGCTATAATAAAACTTAAAAAATATATAATATAAAAACTTTAAGCATTTAAAACTAAAAGCTTTAAAAGCGCTAGTTTATAATGCTAAAAATATAAAAATTATAAAAATAAAAAAAGTTAAATATAAAATATATGCTTAAATAAATGCTTTATAAAATTTTTTTAAAAAACTTTTTAAAAAGTACTTTTATAAGCTTTTTTAAAAAGTTAATTAAAATGTATTTAACTATTTTAAAAAATATAATAAATTTATTAAACTGCTTATAATTAAAAATAAATATAGCAAATTAATTTATATTTTTATATTAACTTAAAAAATAAAGCTAAAAGTTAATTAACTTTTTAAGCATTTTAAGCATTAAATAATAAAATAATATAAGCTTTTTATTTATATAATATATAATAATAAAAAAGTTATAATAATTAATAGTAAAAGTAATATTAACTTTAAATATTAAGCTTAAAATAAAAAACTAGTTTTAAAATATTTGCTAGTTTATATAAAAAAGCTTATAAAAGCTAATAAAAAAGCAAAGCAAAAAATTATAAATAAAGCTTTTAAAATAAAAAAAGCGAAGCTTTAATAAAATTTTTAGCTAAAAGTAGTTTATATTATTACTTAGCTATATAATTAAAGCTTATTTAAAGCTTATAATTTATATTTTTTAATAAAAGTACTTTTTTATAGTTTAAGTAATATTTTAAATAATATATTTTTAAAGTTATAAGAAATATTATAGTAAATATAAAGCTTAATTAAACTAATATATAAGTTTATAAATATAAAATATATTTAGTAAAGTTTAATAATATATTTTATAAAGCTTAAAAACTTATTATATAACTTACTTTTTATAATATTATAATAAAGCATATAATATATATATATATTATAAATTAAGTTTAAAAATAATAATAATACCTAAAAAAAATTAAGTGTATTAATTAAGTAGTAATAATGCTTTTATATAGCTAATTTAAATTTGCAACAAAAAACTTATAACTTAATATTTTATTAGTTTTAACCTTTAAACCTATATTAATATTTGCTTTATTTTAAACATTAAGCTAAAAGGGTATAATTATTATTTTAAGCTTGCTTTTATTTTATATTTAGTTTAAAAATAACTTGTTTTAGCCTTTAAAAAAAAAACTATAAGCTAATATAGCAGGTACGCTAATCTTAACTAAAAAAAAGATCGTATAATATAAGCTATGCTTAAAATTATAACGCTTAAAACAAAAAAAAACAAAAAAACGGCGCTGTTATAATCGTTAAAAGCTAGTTTATAGCTTTATTAATGCTATAAACGAAAATTTTAAGCTAAAAAAAAAAAAGAAAAAAAAAACTAGCATATATAAAAGTTAGTAATATATTATATATATAGTAAATCTTTTTTATTATTAATAGTTTTATTAATAAAAAGTTAAATTAAAAACTATTATATTAGCAATTGTTATAACTATTATATTTTCTTTTATTAAAACTAAAATATAGTTATAAACTTTATTAAAGTTATTTATACTATTTAATTTTTATAGTAAAGCCTGCTTTTTTAGCTAGATTATTATTTAAATAGTTTTTTGCTTATATATTTTTAGCTGCTGCTTTTATTTAGTGTTAAAGTTTTACTAAAAAACTAAGCGCTTTTTTATATTATTTATAAAATTTCTTTAGCTATATTAATAAGTTCTTAAAGTTTTTAGCAAAATATTATATATTATTAAGGTTATATTTTTGCTATCCTACTTAATATTATAGCATTTTATATTTTTTATATAGTTTAAATTATAATATTTTTTTTACTTTATATTTTGCTTTACTATTAATTTTTTTTGTTTTAGGTAGCAGTTATATTTGTTATAATAGCAGGTTATTTACAGCTTTTTATAGTTTATTAGTATAAAATAAGTTAATTATTTTATAAAAGTTTAAAAGATTTAAAATATAGCTATATTTTTATATTTATTATATTTTAAATAGCCTTGCTTATTATAAGTTTAGCTTAATTGTTAACGCTTAAGTTATAAAGCTTTTTTTCTTTAAAAATATGTAATTACTAACTATAAAGTCTATTAATTTTTGCTTGCAGTTAGTTTACGTTTATTGTTGCTTTTATATTTTAAATGCTATTTTATATGCATGTTATTAAATCTTTTACGCTTGTTATATTAGCTTAAGCGCTTATTTTTATAGTTTATTATTTGCTTTTATATTAAATAATAATAGTAATAATAGGTTATAAATATTAGTTTTTATAGCTACTTTTAATAAAGCTATATTTATTAATAAATGCTATAAAAGATTATATATAAAATTTAAAGCAAGCAAGTAAATACTTTAGTTATTTTAATACTTATTAATATAAAATTTTAATTATTAATTTAGCTTTTAATTTATAAGCTTTATAATACTTTAAGTTTATAAATAAAATATATTGCTATAATAGTGCTTTATACTAGTTAACTTATTAATTTTAGCTATAAAGCTTAAAATTAATAGTTTTATATTATTAAATATTTAAACTTTTAGTATATTAAGTAATTAATAAATATATAAGTAGTATTTTAAAGCTATATATTTTATTATATTAGTTTTATAAGCTAAAATGCTAACTAAAAAACAGCTAAGTTTATTAATAAATGCTTAAATATAGTTATATTTATATTAATCTTTAAGCATAAATTTTTTATTAACTATTATATATTTTTAAACTAAAGTAAGCATTAATAGTAAGTATAGCAAGCTTAAGGTTTTATTTTATAATACTTTATTTTTTTTATAATTATAGTAGTTTTATATATATTTTTTAACGTTTTTTTAAAGTAAAGCTAATAATAGTTTTATTTTAATGCTTTTATAGTTTTATTTTATTTTAGGTAGGCTATAATAACTAAATAATAAGATTTTTTTATTAAAGCTATTTATATAAAAATTAATTTATTAGTTATAGTTTTTAAAACTTTTAAGTAATATTTTTTTATGCTTAGCTATTAAAGTTTTTTTTTTTAATAAGATTTACTAAGTTTGCTTTTTTTAAAAGTATTATAATTAGTTTTATTAAAGCAACTAATATAGCTATCTTTATAAAGTTAATTAATTTTATGTTTTACTTTTTAGCTTTTTATGCTTTAATAATAAATAAATTTATAGTTTTTTATAAAAATACGTTAGCAACTATATTTTGCTAGCTTAAATAATATTAAAATATAATATTAAAGTTAAATAAAAAGTTAGCTTATTATACTTATTGCATTAATAATATTTCTTTAATTAAAAAGTAAATTAAAGCTTAATAGTTAATAACTATAAAAAACTTTATTTTTAATAGTTTTAAATAGTAATATTTTAACGTTTATATTATTACTAAAAGTTTACAATCTTATATAAAGTATACTTTTTTATATAATATTATTATCTTTAAAAAATATTTAATAAGTTTTTATTAGTTATTAAGTTGTTATTACTAAATAATACTTTTAATAATATTATATAAAACGTTTATTTTTACTTTAGTAAATACTTTAAGTTTAAAAAAAGCTAGTACTAGTAACTAATAAGCTAATTATTTTATAGCTTTAAAAGCTTTTTTTTATTTTAAGCCTTTTTTAAAAGGCGTGTTTTTTTTAAGCAGTTAATTAAAAAGTTTAGCTATATTGCTTATATAGTAAGTAAACATATAAATAAAGTTATAAAGCCTTAAAAAAAATCAAACTACTTATATTTTATTAAAGTCTTTAAATCTTTAACTAATAATAGCTTTAATTTTAGCTAAATCTATTTTAATACTTACTTTAGCTTTTAATACTATACTTAAATAGTTTATTTTTATTATATTAAACTATAACTTTTTTATATTGCTTTATAAGTTTATTTTATATAGTTTATAAATAACCTTTTTATAATAAGTTTAATATTTTTTTTAATGTTAAAATATATTAAGATATTATTAGCATATATACTTATAAACTTATCTAGCAATTTTTATAGCTATATGTTAATAAAAGTTTATTATTAAGCTAGTTTTATTTTAAGTTTAAAAAGTAAAACTAGCTATTAAAAAATATTTTGCTAGGTTTTAAAAGCAGTAAAATATCTTAATTTTAGCGCTATTTTTATTTTATAAAAAGCTTTAATAATATTAAATTTAAAGTATTTTCTAGTTTAATAGCTATTAAAGATAATATTAAATAAGTTTAAAGCAAAAATAATATAGTTTTTTAAATATTTATTCTTTTATTAATAATTAATATAAAATTATTATTTTTGCAAATAAAGCTTTAAAGCAAATAAAATTAACTTTTATATATAGCTTAATAAAACTTAAAGCTAGCAACTAGTTAATAACTTTTTTTTCTAATAAAAAATATTAAATTAAAATATAATATTTTAAAAATAAGTTAATAGGTTTTTTGTTAGTAAGTTTTAGCACTACGTTAAAACTAAGTTAAAAAAGTACTATAATATTTACTTTAATCTTAAAAAAAAAGCTTTTTAAATAAGCTAATAGTTTTAATAGTATTTTATAAATTAATATTATATATTTTAAATTTTTATTAAATAAAAAAAAAATATACTTTTTATTAAATATTTTTTATAATTTTATATTTTTTATTTATTTTATTAATATAATAAACTTTATTAATATAAGTTATTTTAATATTTTTTTAGCTAGCTAAGCTTATTATTATTTATTTAAGTTTTAATTAACTTGCTATATAATATTTATAATTACTTTAAGGTTATTATTAGCATTATTTAATATTTTTTGTTAAAATATTTAATATTATTTCTTTAGTGCTTAGTTTTAGCAATTAGCATTTTTTTAAATAGCAAAGTTAACTTAATATTTTAAAGCTTTTATTTATAAAACTTTTATTATTAGCAAAAACTTTATAAAAAGCAGTAAGTTATTAGGCTATACTAGCTTTTTACTAGTATAATTTAAAAAGATTTAATGTTTAGCTAGCTAGTTTAAGCTAATTATAATATCTAGCTTTATATTAAAAACTTAAAAAAGTTAATCTTTAAATTTCTTTTTATTAATTTTAAAGGTAGCATATAAATATTATTTTATATTTTTTATAAGTTTTTTTTTATAATTAAAAAAAGGTTATTTTTATATTAATATTATTAATTTAGCTTTTAGTTATTAATATATTTATTAGGCTAACTTTATGCTTATTATTAAAAAAACTTAAGCTTTAATATTATATAATATAATAGCTTTTATTTTAATATTATTTACTTATAACTAAATAATATTATAAAAAAAAAGTTTTTTTTATTATTATTTACTTTAGCTAAAAATAATAACTAAACTATTATAAAAACTTTTAGTAGTTTTATTAGTTTTTTAAGTTAAAAGATTTATTAGTTAAATCTTTTTATTTTTTAACTTTTTTAATAGGTTATATTTTTATAACCTTTTTAAGTTTAAGCTTATTAAAGTATTTAGTAATATAATATTTAGATTTTTTATAAATAAAATATATATTGTTAGCTTAATAAACCTTTTTTTTTTTATTATTTAAAGCTTTTTTTAACTGTTTTAAAGTTTTTATAGCATTTAGTTTAATATTATATTAAGCAGCTAAAGCTTTATTAGTAGCAGGTTTATTTACTAGTTTTTAATTATATTTTTAATAGTGTTAGTAGCTATATTTATAGTTATATATTGCTTTAAATATTTTATTATAAAAGTGTTTATAGCTTATATGCAGGTTTATATTAGCTTTAAAGATTTTATTTCTTAAATTAAAATCTATATGCTTTTAAAAAATTTAAAACTATTTTAATTTAAAAAACTTAGCTTTTAATACTAAAATATTAAATTAAGCAATAAATTAATAAATATTTTATCTAGCTTTATAATAGTATTTATTTAGCTTATTATAAGCTTTAGCTAATTAATTTAGGTTATAATAAGTAGTTTTTAAAGCTTAAATTATTTTAGCTATATTATTATATAATTTAATAATAAAATATAAACGCGTTTTAAAAGCTTATATAATATTATCTTATAATAAAAATATAATATAACGTATATAGCTTTTTTTAATATAATAAATAATAATATTTTCTTTAAATTTATTAGCTAGCTTATTTAGCTAATAGTTAAATTATTTTTTATTACTAGTAAAATATTTTAAGTTTAGTTTTTAGTTTTTAGCTTTATTATTATATAATAAGTTAAAGCTATTTATTATTGCTTTTTTTATAGTTTTAAAAATAGTTTAAGCTGCTATACTTATTAGTTAAAAAATAATACTACTAAAAGCGCTTTTAATAATATTACCTTATTTTAATTTTAAGGTTTAATTTTATTAAGCTTATTTTAACTATTATATTAACTAAAAAATTTAAGCTTATAAGTTTTTTAATATTGCTTATTTAGTTGCTATATTATTTAAAATAGCATTAAAGTTTTATTTTTATTTAACTTTTAAAAACTTAATTTTAAAGTTTTTTTTTATAGTTAGTTTTAAGGTATTTATGCTTAAGTTTATAAATAAAGTACTATTTAATATAATATAGTTTTAAACTTTTTTAGATTATTTTAAGTTGTTAATTTTTATAAGTTATTACTTTAAAAAAGTTATAAGTTTTAGTTTTTAATAATAATATACTTATTTTAAGTTAAATATATAATAATATAATAAGTAGTTAGTTTAAGTTTGCAAGTATAGCAATTATAAATAATATATTTATAAAACGCTTAATAGCAAGAAAAAAAGCTTAAAATAGTATTATATTTATTAAAGGCTAGTTTATAGCTTTATTAATACTATAAATAAAAATTTTAAGCTAAAAAAAAAAAGAAAAAGAAAAAAAACTAGCATATATAAAGGTTAATAATATATTATATATATAATAAGTCCTTTTTATTATCGATAGTTTTATTAATAAAAGGTTAAATTAAAAACCGTTACGTTAGTAATTATTATAATTATTATAAGCGCTATAGCTAACTTAAAATAATATTTATAGCAAATATACTTTATATTTTAAAAGTAAACTTAAACTATAAGTTTGCTAATATTTATAAATTACTTTTAATAGTTTAAATAATAGCTAAAGCTTTTTTAAAGGTTAACTAAAAGCAGATTATAATAATATATTAAAGTAAATTTAAGCTAATAAACTTAATAAAGCTATAAATAAAAATAAAACTAGCTTTATTAGCAGCTATAACATTTTATATAAATTATATTAGCAGCATTATAATAAAAGCTTTATTTTTATGCTTAAAAGGATATAAAATTAATATAATAATATAAGCTTATTATTTTACTACTTTTATAATAATTTATTTACGCTTATTTAAAAGCTAATAATATATAATATTAATAATAAATAACTTTATATAAATAATATTTAAATTAAATATAACTTATAAATTAAAACTAGTAATAACTTTTATAGCTATATAAATAAAATATTACATTATAACTTTATATATAATAGCACTTTAATTAAAACGTAATAAAAAATAAAAATATAATTATTTATTTTTAGTTATATTAAAATATATTTAATAGCTAAAATGCTTATAAAAATAATTAAAAAAACTTTTAAAACTAATAAAACTTTAAACTAAAACTAAAGCATATATTAACTAAAACTAAAGAAATTATAACTATATATTAAAATTATACTAATATTAATATATATACTAATGTTATTATAGCATATATAAAAACTTAAATTGCTTAAAAAAAAAAAGTAAAAAGTAAAAGTTATTTTAGCTTAATATTATTAAAATATAAGCAACTTTTTAAGCTAACTAGCAAATTTAATTATTTTTTACTTTTAACTTAAGCTTTAAATAAGCTTATTTTAAAATATATTATAGCTATTATATTATTAGCAAGTTATATTAATAGTAATAAAGCTAATATAAGTAATGCTAGCTTTACTATTATAGCTAAATAATAATATATAGCTAGCTGTTTTAATATTTACTTAAAAGATTTAGCTTTAATAAAATCCTTTTTTTTTATAGCTTAAATGCAAAGTAAAAGTGCTATAAAACTACCTAAAAAAACTAAAGGTAATCTTATATAATATTTTAATATATAAAGCTTTCTTAAAATATATAAGCTTATTTTTCTTTAGTTAAGCTAGCAATTTATAGTTAATAAATAATAACTATAATATAATTAAAGCTTAAATTACATTAAATTTAGCGTTTAATTATATTATAAAGCTAAACTTTTTAAATAGCTTATTATATTTATTACTAAGCTTAGTTTTTAAAGCAAATAAAAAGTAATATTATATTTACTATTTTTTTTTCTAAATAATAACTTAGTTAATAACTATATTAGCTTTAAAAACAAAGCGCTAAAATATTTAATAATTTTATATATGTTTAATAAAATATAAAAATTAAGCAAAAGTATATATTTAGTTAAAAAAGACTTTAAAAATGCTTTTTGCTTTGTTTTAATAGCGCTTTTATACCGTTAGCTTTTTAAATTTAAATAAAAAAGCTATTTTCTTTATAAAAATTACCTACTATTTAGCCTATACATAGCTTTTTTTCTATTTAATATATTTATAAAAAGCTTATATTAAATGCTTAAAGTGCTATTATTAGTAATAAATATTATATATTATTTTAATAACTTTATTTTTATAATTTTTTAAACTAAATTAATAATATAAGCTAAGTTTACTAAAAATATAAATAGCTATTAATAGCGCTAAGCTTTATTTTAAATAATAATAAAAATAATAAAAGCTATTATTTTAAAATCTTAAAGATTAAAATTAATATATAATTAATATAAGCTTAGTTATTAAATGCTAACCTAGCAAAAGTAATTTAAATAATAACTAAAGCGCTTAAAAAAAAGCTTTTATATGCTATAATATTAAAAAGATTATAGGCTATTTAAGCTTTTGCTTTATAATAATTCCTTTAGGCTAGTTTTTTTTTATAGCTTATAAAGCTTTTTAGCTAAGTTTAATATATATATATATTACTTACTTTTTAATTTAGTTTAGCTTAATTTAAAATAATAGCAAGACTTTTTTAGTAATAATAATAAGATATATTTATTAGTTAATACTAACTAGTATATTTATTATTTATTTACTAACATATTAAATATATAATTAAAAAAACTTTAATATAAAGTAAATTTAATAGCAAATAATTAGTAAAACTACCTTTTAATACTAAAAAATTAAGCGTTTAATTATTTATAACTTGCTATAAAAGTAGTACTTTATATTAATATAGTTAAAATTATAATAATATAGCTAGCTTTTAAACTTTAATATAAAATATAAGAATTTAATATTATAATAATTTATATAAATAATATAATAGCTTAAACTAGCTTTAAAAATGCTTTAACTTAAAACTTATTATTTTTAAGCTTGCTATAGCTAATATTTATATTAGCAGCTTATTATAATATTTACTTTTAAATATACTATATATTTTTAAAAGATAATAGCTTAATAAATGCTTTTTTATAAGCTAACTTTAAGTTTATTGCTGACTTATATTTTAACTAGTAGTTTTTATTAAAAGTAAGCTAATTTTACGCTTTATAGCTTATATAATAAAGCTAAACTTTTATTATAATAATAATTATATATAGCTATTTTATGCTAGCTTAGTAAAATTAACTTAAAAAAAGTATAAATTTATAATATATTTATATAAAAACTAATATAAAAGCTATTAAACTAAAGCTTAACTAGTTTTTAAAACTAACTTAGCTTTTTATATTTATAACTATACTTTTAGCTTTATATAAAAGCTTTTATAAAGCTTTATATTTTTTATATATATTTATATTATATTTAGTTTATATAAACCTTTTATTAAATATAATAGTTTTTAATAGCTTTTATATATAGTAATTAATTTAAAAAGCAGCTTATTTATTTTTTATAAGCATAAAAGGCTTATAAAAGCTTTAATTTTAAAATAACTTTTAGCTAAACTTATATTATTAAAAGCTTTAGCAAATAAAAACCTTTATAAGAAATTAAAAGCAAATATAGCTTTTATAATAGTATAGCATAGCTTTATAAAGCTAAATAAAATAATATATAATAATTTTAACCTAAATAACCTATAAAAATAAAATATATTAAGCTTAGCAAAGTTATTAATATAACTTTTATTAATAAAAAACTATTTTTAGGTTTTATTTTATAGCATAAAAATAAATAAAAATTATATTAGCGTTAATATAATTATTAGCGCAACTTAAAAGCTAGCCTGCTTAATATTATATATAAAAAAACTATTAAGCTAAAATGTAACTTTTATATATAAAAGACTTTTTGCTTTTATTTTAACTTTTATTTAAAGCTTTTTTATAAGCAAAAGCTAAACATATCTTAAATAATTGCTTATTATATTTAAAAGTTAATTGCAAAGCATATTTAGGCTATAGTTTTTAAAAAAAAGCAATATAATATGCTTATAATATAAGCATAAGCAAAAGTAATATTAAGCTATTAAGCTACTAGTTATTAAATATAGTTAAATAATATTATAAAATAACTATAAAAGAAAAGCTAAAAGTAAACAAGCGTTTTATATTTAAAATATCTTTAAATAGCTAGTTAGTAATATGTAATGCGTTTTAGCAGCAAACTTAAAAAAAAAAAAGAATTAAATAAAAAATTAAAATAATATTTTTTTTTTTTTTTTTTAAAAATGCAAGCGCGTAAATTTACAGTAAATTTACCGCTAAATAATAAAAATTAAAATTAAAATCTTTTTCTTTTTAAAAATTCTAGCATATAAATTTAAAGTAAATTTATAGCTTAATTATATTATTTTTATTATTAAAATAGCTTGTAAATTTGCTATAAATTTATAGCTTATTTTAATTATTTTAGCTAAATAGTTATAAAGCTATAGTTTAACTATAAACGCTATAAAAATATAAAAAAGTAGCTATATAATAATTTTATAGCATTAAAAAAAAAAAAAAATAGTTAAAAATTATTAGCTTAATTTTAGTTATAGCTAATTAGCTATTAAATTTATATTAAATTTATTATACTTATTTTTTAATTTATTATTTAACTTTTTAGTATCTTTTTTTTTATTATTGTTTTTATTATTTTCTTTATTTTTTTTCGCTATTATTTTTAATGTTATTATTATTATTATTAAAGGTAATAAAAGTAATAAAAATAGTAGTTATAATAATAGCATAGCTATAAACCTAGTTTTAAATTTTATTAATAACTTTATATAGGTTAGCTAAATAAATTAGCTTTAAATTTACTATAAATTTATAGGCTATTTACTACTAGTTTAGTAAAAAATTTTATATATATCTTTAAATATATAATTATAACAAATAGCTATATAAGTATATTTAAATATAAACTAAGCATTAATAATAGCTTTATTATTAAAATTAATTTAAAAACTATAATAAATTAGCATTAAATTTATAATATATTAGCATAAAATCTTTTATAATAATATAGCTATTAAAACAGTTGCTTTTTTAAGCTTTAATATAATAAACATATTTTAAAATGCTTATATTAATATTATTAAAATAATTTATATTAAAACTTTAAGCAAATTAGCATTAAATTTATAGTAAATTAATATATTTATTTTAATAACTTAATATATATAGTATATATAAAAAGTATTTTTTTTAGTTATTATAGCTAAGTTTTAATTTATATTAAATTAGCATTAAATTTATAGTAAATTAGCTTATTATTTTACTTATATAGCAAAAATCTAAAAAATAAAGCTTAAATAGTTAATAGCAAGTAAAACTATACTTTATAGCAGGTAATATTATAATAATTATTTGTTATTTATAATAATAATAATAATAATAGCAAAAAAAAAGCTATTATACTTTATTAGTAACTTAAATTTAAGTTAAATTTATAGTAATTACTTTTATTTACTAAAAAAATAGTAGCTAAAAAAAAAAAAAAACCTAGCTAAGCTTTAAAAAAAATTAGCTTTATAGCTAAGCTAACCCTACTTATTTATTTTACCTTATTTATTTTAGCTAATTAAATTTATACGCTAATAATAAGCTAACTTTAAAAAAAAAAAATATATATATATATATATTAAACTAACTTATAACTAATAATATTAAAGCATAAAAGTTAAATAGTTTTAAGTTAGCTTTTAAAGCTTATTTAGCTTAAATTTAAAACTAAATCTTATTATTTTATGCTATATTATAGCATTAACACTAGCTTAAATTTAAAAGCTAGCTAAATATACTTATATTTTTTTAATATAAATTATATTTACTATTAGTATATATATGCTTTATATATAGTTATAAATAATATATTTTATAAAAGTTAAAGAATTATTATATAACTTATTTTTTATAATATTATAATAAAGCATATAATATATATATACGTTATAAATTAACTTATTTATTAACTTAATTGCAAGCAAGCATTTATTATATTATTGTTTTATATTTATTATTTTATTAATTTATTTAAATTTACTAGTTAGGTAGTTTTAAGCTAGCTTTTAAAGCTTATTTAGCTTAAATTTAAAACTAGATGTTATTATTTTACGCTATATTATAGCACTAGCACTAGCTTAAATTTAAAAGCTAGCTAAATATAGTTATACTTTTTTAATATAGGTTATATTTACTATTAATGTATATATACCTTATATATAGTTATAAATAAGCTTATAAAAGAAAAAAAGCAAGCTTATAAAATATATTATTATATTTATATTAAATATTTAATTAGCTATTAAGCTTTTAACTTATATTAAGTTTAAATTGTTTAATTAAATAAAATAATTAATATATAAAATATATGCTTTAATAAAAAAATCTTTTATTAAAAAAAGAAAAAAAAATAAGCTTTAATAAATTAAGTTAATATAATAAAACTTATATTAATTAATTTTTTTAAAATAACTAATATATAAAAAAAAGCATTAGTAATAAAGCTTAAGCTAAGCAATAATCTTTTTAATAAAAATAAAAGTAATTTTAACTTTTTTAATTATTTAGTTAAAAGCTAACTAAAAAAGTTATAAAAGTTAAAAGTAAAAGCGTTTAAAAAGTAAAATAAAAATAATAATAAAGCGTTTAAAAATTAGCTATATAAACTTATAACTTTTTAAAAAAATGCTTATATTAAACTAACATTTAAATAATATAAAAAAAAGCTTTAAAAGCTTAGCTAAATAGCTAATAAAAAAGCTATAATTAGCTAAAAATAATAATAAAAATTTATAGTTTTATTAAAAAGTATATTTAATTAAAATAAAAAAAATAGCTAAAAATTTATAAAATAATTTTACTAAAAATATAATAGTAATAAATAAGCAATTAATTAAGCTAAAAGCTTAGCAAAAAAAGCATTAATAAATTTATTAATAAATAATAAAATCTAGCTAAAAAATAAAAAAAAAGCTTTTTTTAAGCTTAACGAAAAATAAAAATAATAAAAATATTAAAATATTTATAGCTTTTACTAAAATATTATATAAAAAGTAAAAAATTATAACTTTTAATAATTTTAATAATTTTAACTAGTTTAACTTTTTAAAAACTTTTATGCTTGATTAATAAAAAGCTATTTATTAAAAAAACTAAAAGCATAAAATATTATATATAGTACTTTTTATAATAATATATTAAAATAAAATAAATTGCTTTAAAGCTGCTTTTAAATAGCTTATAATATATAAAGACTAGTTTTTAAAGCTATTATTAAAAATATAAAACAATTTAGCTAAACATTTATTAAAAGATTAATTTAAAGAAAATATAGCTTAAAAGATTATAAATCTTAAAAAGCTTAAAATAATAAAAGTAATTTTATACTTAAAAATAAAATATAATGTTTTATTTTTAAAATAAATATTTATTTATAAATTTAATAAAAATAATAACTTAAAAGTCTATAAATTATATTTAAAAATATAAAATAATTTATAAGTTAAAAATATGCTTTAGTTAATATATATAATAAAATTTACTGCTAAGTTTTTTTAAATTATAATAGCTATAATTATATAATATAATTTTAAAGTAAAATAGTTTAATATAATTAATATATTTTTTAATATATAAAAAACAAGTAAAAAGCTAGTTATTTATAAGCTATTAAATAGCTTTAAAAAAAAAAGTAATATAGCATTTTTATAAAAAGTATTATATAGCTTTTAAGATTTACTTTTATTATAATATAAAAAGTTTATAAGCACTTTAAAAAAAAACAATTTAATTTTTTTATTAAAAAATCTATGCTTATTTTATATAAAAGATTACTATATTTATATAATTTTTTATATAAATAACTTTTTAGTGCTATATTATAAAAATTATAAAAAGTAAGCTTAAAAAGTAATTTTAAAAATTAAAAAAGCATATAAACTAAAAAGCTAAAGTAATATATTTTAGTTTTTAAAAATTAAAGTAATATAAAACTATAAAGCTTATAAAATAATATTAATTTATAACTAATATATTAAAAAGATTATATAGCATTATAATTTAGCTAATAATAGCTAAATATTAATAAGTTTTTTATTTGCTAAAGCGTTAAAAAAGCATTTAAAAGTAGCTTTAAAAGCTTAAATAAAAGTATTTTAAAAGTATATAAAATTTATTTTATATATAGCAATTATAATTAAACTAAATATTATATATATAATAATATAGCTTTTAAAGCATTTAATTAACTTTAGTAAAGCTTATTTAGCTATAGCAAACTAAATAATTAAATACTTTTATTATATTTACTTTTTAAAGATTATATATAATATAGCTAAAAAGATTACTTAAATATTATTAATAGCAAAAAATATTTCTTTTAATAATAATTATAAAACTAAAAAGTTATTATATAATTATATTATATTTTTATATAAAAATATAGTTAGCTAAAAAGCTATTTATTAAAGTATAATATTTACTTTAATAATTAAAGTTAAAATTAATATATTAAGTTTTATAAAAATAATAATAATTATATTAAAAAAAATCTTTAAAAATATTAAGCTAAAGCTTTAATAAAAGTATATAATTTATTTAGATAATATTTAAGCAATTTATTTAATAATAAATAAAAATAAAAGAATTAGCATTTATTTACGCTATATAAATATATAAAATATATAGCTAAAATAAAAGTATTATAAAAGCTTTTTTAAAGTGTTTTATTTATTAACTAATTAAATACTAGCTAATAAGCTTATAAAAAGCCTACTAAAAATATAGTTTAAATATTTTTATACTTTTATTAACTTATAAAACTTAAATTATATAGTTTATAAAGATTATAGCTAAGCTAATTTATAAAAAAAAAGTAAATAAATTATTTAAAGGCTTAAAAAAAAACTATTTAATATAAATTAAATTAACTTTTTAAAAAAAGCAAACAAGTGCTTTAATAATAGCATATATACGCTTGTAAATCTTAGCAAAAATTTTAGCAATAATAATAAAAAAAGCTAAAGTAATAAAAATAAAAGTAAAAGCTAAAGCAAAAGCGTTAGCAATAGCAGTAATAATAAAAGTAAACTTAGCTATAAAAATCTTATAAAGTATATAAGCTATAATTTATAAATTATATATTTTTTATAAAATTATAACTAATTAGCTATGCTTTTTTATTAAGCTATTAGTTATTCTTTAAAAAATGCTAATAAATTTATTATATTATAATAGTTAGCTTTAAAAGTAGCTATTAAATATAGCGCTATAAGTATAAAATATAATATGCTATATAATTTAATTAATATATATTTATAAATATTTAAGCTTTATTAAAAATTATTTATAAAAGCTAATAAAAGTATTTAAAAGTATATTTTTAGCATTTTAAGCTATGCTTAATATTATAGCATGCGCTTAATAAGCTGCTTATAACTATTAAGTTAAAGCAAGCAATATAAAAGATTATATAGCAAGTGTTAATAGTAAAATAAAAGTAATATAAAAGTATTATAGCAGTAATAAAAGCGCGTTAGCAATAATAAATAAAAGTATTACTACTTTTTTTAATAAAGCTAAAAGTAAAAAAAGCTTAAGTAATAATAATAATAGTAATAATATAAATAATAGTAGTAATAATAGTGCTAGCAAAATTAAACGTAAGTATAAATATAAAAGTAAAAGTAAAAGTAAGTATAAAAGCAAATATAAGCGCAAAAAAAAATAGCTAGCTAAAAAATGTTAATATATTTATTATATTAACGCTATTAAACTTAGTTAGCTAAGCTTTTTATTTTGTTTATACTTTATTAATACTTTTAAAAAGAAATTATTTATTAAAAAAAAAAAAAAGGCAATAAATCTGCTATTTTAATATATTTAAGCTATTTAACTATATTAGTACTAATAAATTTTCTGCTATATTAACTTATAAAGCTTAATATTTTATAATAAGCTTTTAAAAGCATATAAAAAAATAAAAAAGCAAATAACTTATAAAGTAAATAATTATTTATTATTTAAACTAAAGTAATAAAAAACAAGTTAGTAAAAATCTTTTAGTATAAATGTAATTATTTAAACTATATATAAAATGCTTAGGTATAAAAGCTAAAAAAAAAAGAAAAAAAGGAAAAAAAAGAAAAAATTAATAAACCTATTATTTAAAGCGCTTTAAAAGCTAATATAATATAAAGCAGTTATTATAGCGCTTTTATAAAAAGAATATATACTTTAAAAGCGCTAACTACTTTTATAATAAAGCGTTTGTTTATATTTTAAAATTAATAAAACGCGTTTTTTACACTTTTATTATTTAGTTATATATATATAACACTTATTAAAAGTAGTTTATATAATTATAAGCACTTATTTACTTTTTATTATTATTTATATTTATAGCTATATTACTTTAAAAAAGCTATAAAGCTAAAAAATATATTATAAATAAAATAAATATAATAAAACTTTAAAATTAAATAAATATTATTTTATATAATTACGTATAAAAATAGCATTAATTATTTTTTTTACTTATAAGTTAAAACTTAAACTTTAAAGCATTTAAATATATTATTAGTAATTTTTTTTAAATATAGCATTAGCTTTTTTTTTTTTAAGATTTATTTATACCTTTTATAAAAGTAATAGCTTTTTAAATTTATTTTACTAAAAAAAAACTTTTTTAAAATATTTTAAGGCTAATATAATAGCTTTTATAGTTTTAATAAAGTTATTACTAGTTTTAAAAAATAAATGCTAAAACTTATTAAAGCAATTATTTTATTACTATAAAATAATTTTATGTTTTTTATTTTATTTAATATTTTTAATTAAAAAATAATAATATAAAAGTGTTAATAAAAGCGTTATATAGTTATATATTATAAGTTTATTAAAACTAAAAAAACTTTAAAAGCTTTAACTTTAAGTTAATTATAAAATTATTTATAAAAGTAACCTTGCTAATTAAGTGCTTATTTTTTATATTTAACTAAACATTATAAATATATTAAATAAATTATAAGTAGCTTTAAAGTTAATGTTTTAAGTTAATATTTTAAGCAAATAAAATGCTTATATAAGCAAGTTTTTTATATATTTTTTAATAAAAACAAAAATCTTTAATAAACTTTATTACCTAATTTTTTTAACTAAACCTTACTTAATAAGTGTTAATATAGTTTTATAAATAGCAATAGGTAATGTTAACGTGATAGTTAGCAAGGCATCTTAATTTACTCTTTATAAACATGCTAATTATAAGCTTAAACTTTATGCAAGCACTTACATTAGTGTTTGCTTAGATTTATATCTCATTGCAACTTGTTTTACCTAGCATCTTAACTTTCTGTACTAATGTCTTGGGATTGCAGGATTGTATGCTGCGGTTCTTGTTCAGCCTAAGATACGCCATGCTACCTCAAGATAGTCATAGAGTCCAGATCCCGACGATCGTGATCAAGACAGGCGGATACGCACTTTCCACCCTCTATTATTATTATCTGTGCCGATGACTTGTTAACAGGTATATCATGCGCCCTCTACAGCTCGGTTGTGGAACGTTTAGTCTTGCACGCAAAATCCCCTTTTTAAAATTCCGGCAAGCAGACAAGGATCGAACTTGATTAAACAATGTCAACAACGCCCAATTATAGACTCGGGCGTTATTATAAAGTCGATAGAGATCAATTATCCTGCAAGTTAGCGTAACAGGTAATCCAGCATTAGTAAATCATAACATGATCCCTAGGAACGGGTGTCACTTCCTACTTTGTGTCGGCCTAGTCTCCGAGGCATAAGAAATGCTAGTTAGCGTGGTCGGTCGCAGCGCCAGGTCGTCTTCTAGAGGATTTAAAGGCATTCCACAACCCCTGTACACCTCGCCAGCTTTCTCAATCTCTACATCTATGCTTTTCACGGGTTACGTAGAGAGGTTGGTTGAATAACGTATATTGGGGGAGCATGAGCTTCATCCAAGGCCTAGCCTTCGCCGCGCGCCACACGCCGCAATTGCATAGGCGCGTGTGCCTGTGGCTAGGTCTTGGATAGCCGCCCTACTAGAAAAAACAAAAAAAAATCACTACCTAGAACAACCCCCCCTTCCTTCCTTCCAGCCCTATAGGCACCACTCGTGACTCGCGCGTGCAAGGGACAGTGGGTGGGTAAAATAACCTCCCGACCACCACTTAAAAACCACCCCCTTCGTGGGAGGTGGAAAAGGTGGTGACGGAGGAAAAACCTAACGCGCGAGTACGCCGCGAAGCAGGCCCTTATAAAGGCCTGCCAAGCCTTGTGTGTACGCGTTACGCTAACCCTATTAGTCATAGAACACACCATCTTCAACCATCCATCTTCTCGTTCCAACTCCTTCCCTAACCTGCATCTCATACTCTCTGCAAGTATTAGTCTAAGGTCAACTAACTACTGCAATCATAGCTCCTTTTGCTAAAGAGATTGGCAAGATTATGAATGCCCGTCTGCCGGGTGGAACTTCCATTGTCCTAACGGAGAAAAACGAATCCGGATCTGTCCGGGATCTTTTCACCGAAGACTTCAAGGTCGGCGTCGTATGGCAGGAGTTTGATCTTGCCCATAGCGCTAAAGGCTCTGCTGCTTCCGAGGACTACCTCATGGGACGCCTCACTCCTACCATCTTCGGGTCAATTAAGGAGAGCAAGCCAGCCAAGTTTGAAGTTGTCCGTGTGATTGGCGGTGGAGAGAATCCACAGGCAGCAGTGGAATTCAAAAGCACCGCTACCTCACTTAAGGGCAAGACATAGAACCTTGCGCGTAATGAGCTCAGGTCGCTAACTCTATCGCATTAGCAGGCAAGCCATGGGTCCACGAGCGTGTGATCTTGATGCGTTTTACAGATAACGGGAAAATTAGTGAGGTTAAGACCTATTTTGACACCCTGCACCTCCAAAACCGCACCACATTTTGGACAGCGCATCGTAGAGGCTTCACCGGCTTCCTGCGGACTGCGTTCGAATACGCCTTGCTTGTAAGCAGTCAGGCTTGTTGTGGAGATTTAGAGTAGGGTGAGTAGGTAATCAGTTTAGGGCATAGGGCCGGCAAGTTTATACGAGCAGGCTAAGTGCTCCAGACCTACAGATGTGTTATAGGAATACATTCTTTCCTTAGCATCTCTGCTTTCAAACTCTCTATCATATTGTGGTATCTCCATGCGTAAATGTTAAGATCGTCTTTACCTCCACGCCACAAAGCCTGCACTTATAGCTTAAGCTGGCATCTGATTAATTCTCCTAACGTGTAGTTTAGCTCGTTCAAATCAATATTTGCCGCTTAGCACTATCCACCATGCGGTAAGACGGTCACAATGGCTAGAGTAAGGCACCGCAAAGGCGGCAGAGTATATACAATCTGTCCACATCCCACTCGCGCGCTGCTTGCCGAATTGGCATACCCAACTTGTAGGCGTGAACTGTAGCCGCTGCGCGTTGCTCCTCGGAAACTAAAGGCATTTTGATAAATAGAAGTCAATTCTAAATAAAATAAGGGCAAAAACAGATTCCGGGAGTCAGTTGCGGTCGCGTTATCAGGTAGCCTTTAATTAAGGTGGCTCGGGGTAATAGCGCGTTTTTAGGGGGTCTAAGGATAGTCTGCGATGCAAGGCTTTTGCTTACGACTTCGGGCACGCGGAGACCATCCACCCATGCTGTATTAGAGTGAATTCCAAGCCTACGATGGCACGGTGCGGATGCAAGTGCTGTTAGCGAGTCGTGTTTTGAGGGGCAGCTAGCCGATTCCCTTCCCACGCTGGAACATGGCTTCAGTCATAATATTCCCTTGATGCCCATTCGTCACGCGAGAACGCAACGCAACCTTGAAAATTACA
The DNA here is from genome assembly GCA_004353285.2 of Xylaria grammica. Taxonomy (NCBI): domain Eukaryota; kingdom Fungi; phylum Ascomycota; class Sordariomycetes; order Xylariales; family Xylariaceae; genus Xylaria; species Xylaria grammica. Next base: position 270,932 of record NGZP02000013.1, on the reverse strand, counting down.
GCGAAAGTCTGGGAGCATGAACATTGGAACTACTAGGTATAGCATGGCTCTCGACGACCGGTCTTCGTGAAAGGTTCCGCTCTATAACATCTAATGGTCCGATTCGCCAGATTGGAAGAAATACATTATCGCTGGTTTTCGAGGTACTCTGAAGACGATGCTTTCGCTCTTTCTTTGGGACGACTAAGGGCTTAGAAACTACGAGGCTTAGGCGAATGATCTAGCATATTATTATCTAAAGCGCCGCGTGGGATATTCTACGCAAATACGCAGCTGACAAGGCTGGTCAACTTCTAACAAAGTCTGCTATTATTAAATTATGCTACGGGTACATATAATATGCCTTGATCTATTTATCGTTTATTACAGACATAACATGCCGTGACTAACTAACGTCTAACCAATCACAGAAACCTAAGTAAGGCTGCATGGCTACTTTTTAATATGGCAAAGAAACACTAGCATGTGCTGTACTACGCGCTAGATGTCTCATATGATGCTCTTTACGCAAACCTGTGCGATCTCTAGAAGCAGTTTGCTGTATCCCCTCGTGTATGAATCGCCGGGCTATGCGGCACATATGGTGATTGCGCCGAGTGGTTGGCTAATTCCCCCCCTCTGCCCGTGTCCACGGTGACATTTCTATGGCTAGGGAACAGCGTTGCGAACATGACCCAAGACGACGCAAGCAGCTTGTGCGAAGACGAGCGTCTATTGCAACTTTCTCATCTCCGCGGACGGTTGTCAGATGGAGCATCAAATACGCAGGGCGTACGATCCTGCGCTTAGGCCTTGCAACATGTTTTTCTTCCACGGCCTTCACCATGCCAACAGACTCCGAGGGCCAGTGACATTCAAAGGGGACAAGTAGGCCGCCATTCCCGAGTAGAACAAGGAGGAGAATGAGCTTTGATACTACCACGCGCTCAAGAGAGATGTGCAACTCAAGATCGGCAAATTAAGCATTGCATGAACCTCACCTCATTTGGTACATTGCATGCACGTTCATGCGGGGGCGGTAGTTATACTACCCCTCCTAGTACATCCCTGTCCATTAGTTTCTATCCCTTTAACAACTTCACTTCTCTAATTGCAGCACAACAGTAGGTGCCGGACCGAAGAAAAGGTTAGTCGCTTCAAAGTACCTAAACCTTTCATGTATAAGTGCGTCTATTGCCAGCCATGTCGACACTAGTGCCGGACATCCTGGCAGTGCAGTGTGTGGCAAGAATGAAATGGGCCTTTCTAGGAGGAATCGGCCAAAGTGCTAGGTCTAGAGATAGCTTCGGGCCTGAATCACTAACGCAGCTCTTTAAGCAAGGCTGTCTGCTGTACGATAGCACGCCCATGCTGACTTGACCACCCACCATTACCGGCGCTTGCAATAATCACCCGGCTGCAACTACGACGACGATAACGACGACAATACTCCGCCAACATCCTCGTCGCTGAGGTGTTTTCCTCCTAGGTAGTTTATAGCCGTCCATCTGTCCGACCAAGACACGATGGCTTTTCACAATGACGGCGGAGCCGATAGCTACCTAGCTGTCTTCCCACGGTGGCCCCCAGCATCTTCCCGAAGGCAAGACCGCCGCCGTCCTCGCCGCCTTATCGGCTACTAGACAAGACGCCGAGCATGCAGCAAGCAGCGGCACCAGCAGCGTACAGCCGACTGACCTGCCGCAGATCTGGAAGTGGAACACCGTGGTTCCGGAAACCGTGCACCGGTGCGTCCACGACATGGTCTGCAGCAGGTTGAAGCCCGGCCGACAGCTCTTGTTGTGCGCGCTCGGGACGGCGATCTGACCTACGCCCAGCTCGGCCGTCTCGCTTCGGGGTTGGCAGCCCGGCTCGTTGCATCAGGAGTATCCAGGGGCCCATTCGTTCCTGTATGTTCAGAGAAATCCCTGTGCACTACCGTCGCCATTCTAGGCATCCTCAAGGCCGGCGCGGCTTTTATCATACTAGACCCAGCCGCCCCGGAGCTCCGTCTATGCACCATCGTCTCGCAGGCCAAAGCATCCGTCATCGTCTCTTCGCAGGCCAATGAGGCGCTGGGGCTCGCGGCTAGCCGACCAGGTCATCGTCCTTGACTCTCACGTCGCCGATGGTCTCTACGGCGAGCCGCACAAAGAGCCCGACATCGCTCCGGATCCATCTTCACCCATGTATGTAGCTTTTACGTCGGGTAGCGCAGGGACACCCAAGGGCGCCATCACGCACGCAAATCTTGCCTCGGCACTGTTCCATCAAGAGAAAAGCCTACGCATCACGAGTTCTTCCAGGGTATACGACTTCTCCTCGTACAGCTTTGACGTGTCCATCTGCAACATCCTTGCTTCTCTCACGGCGGGGGGCTGTCTCTGCCTTCCCAACGAGCTCGACCGGCAGAACAAGTTGGCAGAGAGCATCGTGTCGCTGCAAGCCAACACCGTCGACCTGACCCCGTCCGTCTCCCGCCTCCTGCGCCCGGAGCAATTCCCCGGTCTGCAGCAGATCATCTTCGGCGGCGAGGCGCTGCGCGTCGAGCATGTGAAACCCTGGTGGGGGAGAGTGCGCATCGTGAGCCTGTACGGGTCCCGCGAGTGCACGACTAACAGCACTATCAATTCCTATCCTACGACCCCTGGCGAGGCGGTACACATGGGCAAGGGCGTCGGCCTGAACGCCTGGATCGCCGATCCTAAAAACCACGATATGTCACGGATAAAGTGGATACGGCAGAGCCTTGGGATCGGATGAACATCACCCTAAGTAATTGCATATATAAATAGCACTAACTATCCCTTCTGCCTATAAGTTAAAACTTAGACTTTAAAGCATTTAAATATATTACTAGTAATCTTTTTTAGTTATAGCACTAGCTTTTTTTTTTTTTTAAGATTTATTTATATTTTTTATAAAAGTTATAAGCTTAATTTTTTTAAAAACTAATACTTTTTATATAAAATAATTATTACTATAATATAGCTTAAGTTTTTACTTTTTTTATATAATATAACTTTAAATTATTATATAATTATTTAAACTTTTATTTATTTAATTATAATAATAATTTAATAAAATATTTATATTAAATTAAATATTATATTTTATAATTTTTATAACTATTTAAAATAAATTAACTATTTAAAATTTTATGTAAGCTTATAAAGCATATAAAATTTAATTAACTTAAATAGTAAAAATATTTTTTATATTTTTAGCTATACTTTTAAAACTTTTAGCAAAAAAGTAATAAAGCTTATTTTTATTAAATATTAAACTAATAATTATTTATAAGCTTATATTAAATAGTTAGCTAAACTAGTTAATAAAAATAAAAAAGCTATTTTAGTTAAGCTTAAAGCTTTAATTAAGCATAAAATTAAAGCTTTATTATAAAAAATAATTTAAGATTATATATTTAATATTATAAGCTAAACTATAAAGTTAAACTAATATATAGCTATTTTTAACTAAATAGTTAAAACTATAAATTTTATAATTATAAGCTTAGCTATTATTAAGCTTATATTTAGCAAGTAAATTAATTTATAAACTTTAGTTAAAACGTTTAAAAACTATTTAGCTTTTATAAAGTTAGTAACTAAAAGCTTAATTTAATATAAATATAAAAATATACTTAAATAAGCTGCTATAAAAAGCTTTAAGCTAAAAATATAATATATAAGCTAATATAAAGCATTTTTAAAAGCTAAAATATTAGATCTACTTAATATATAAAAAATATTTGTAACTAAAAACTTTTTAAAGGCTATATAAATAAAAATAGCTTTAAACTAAACATGCTAGCAGATTATAAACTTTATTTTAAATAAACAGCTAAAAAAAAAGCTTATAATACTAAAGTAATATAAAAAAGTTTTTTTTATAATAGCTTATAAAAAGCTTTTATATAATAAGCATTTTAAATTTAAAATTTTTATTACTTTAAAAAATAAAATATAAAATTAACTAATAGCTTATAATAAAAATACTAAATAAAATAAATTATACTAATAAAAATATTAATATTTTTACTTATTAAAATTAATTTAATTTTATAAATAAGCTTTATATATTTATAAGCGCTTATAAAAAGTAGTAATAAAATTTTTTAATTATAAAGTTAAAAAAATACTATATAATATAATTAATAAAATTAGCACTTATTAAAAATATTTATATTAGTTAAACTTATATAAGCTAATTTTTAAAAATAAATAAAAAATTAAAAAATATTTTTATAGCTTATAAAAAAAAATAAAGCTTAAAAAAATAAATAGCTTAATTTTAATATAGTTTTTATAATAATTAATTTAGCTATTTTATAAAAGCTTTTTTTTAATTTAAGCGTTTATATTATATTTAGCTATAAGTTTTATTTATTTTTAAAAAGCATAATAATAAATAACTATAAAGCTTTATATTTTATTAATAATAAAAAGCTTTTAAAGCTTAATATATTTATATTAGCTTAAAAAAAAATATTAAAGTTAATATTATAAGCTTTTTAATTATAAGCTTTTAAAAAAAAAATATAATATATTTAACTTTTAATAATATAGCTTTAATTAAAAAGTTTTATATAAATATAGTTTTAAAAGCTTACTTTTATAATAAAAAAATCTAATATTATAAGCTAAACTATTTTTTATATTATAAGTTAATAAAGTATAATATAGTTATTAAAAAGCTTATATAAAAGTATAGCTTAATATTTTTTAAATATAAGCTTATTATTTTTTATTTAAATAGCATATTAATATTAAATAAAGTTTTTAAATTATATATAATATTAATTAATACTATTAAAGTAATTTTAAAAGTAGTTTTTAATATAATAGCTACTATTAAATAAGCTTGCTTATAAAAACTTTTAATAAATCTTTTAAAGCTATAGCAAAACTTAAAAAATATATAATATAAAAAATTAAAGTATTTAAAACTAAAAGCTTTAAAAGTGCTAGTTTATAACGCTAAAAATATAAAAATTATAAGAATAAAAAAAGTTAAGTATAAAATATATGCTTAAATATATACTTTATAGAAAATCTTTAAAAAACCTTTTAAAAAGTGCTTTTATAAGCCTTTTTAAAAAGTTAATTAAAATTTATTTAATTACTTTAAAAGATATAATAAATCTATTAAACTGCTTGCAATTAAAAATAAGTATAGCAAAATAATTTATATTTTTATATTAACTTAAAAAATAAAGCTAAAAGTTAATAAACTTTTTAAGTGCTTTAAGCACTAAATAATAAAATAATATAAGCTTTTTATTTATATTATATATAATAATAAAAAAACTATAGTAATTAAAAGCAAAAGTAATATTAACTTTAAATATTAAGCTAAAAATAAAAAACTAGTTTTAAAATATTTGCTAGCTTATATAAAAAAGCTTATAAAAGCTAGCAAAAAAACAAAGCAAAAGATTATAAATAAAGCTTTTAAAATAAAAATAAAAGCAAAGCTTTTATAAGATTTTTAGCTAAAAATAGTTTATATTACTACTTAGCTATATAATTAAAGCTTATTTAAAGCTTATAATTTATACTTTTTAATAAAGGTATTTTTTTTATAGTTTAAATAATATTTTAAGTAATATACCTTTAAAGTTATAGCAAGCATTATAGTAAATATAAAGCTTAATTAAACTAATATATAAGTTTATAAATATAAAATATACTTAGTAAAGTTTAATAAGCTTATAAAGCAAAAAAAGCAAGCTTATAAAATATATTATTATATTTATATTAAATATTTAATTAGCTATTAAACTTTTAACTTATATTAGGTTTAAATTTTTTAACTAAATAAAATAATTAATATATAAAATATATGCTTTAATAAAAAAATCTTTTATTAAAAAAAGTAAAAAAAGCAAGCTTTAAAAATTAAATAAGCGTTAATAAATTAAGTTAATATAATAAAACCTATACTAAATAATCTTTTTAAAATAATTAATATATAAAAGAAAATATTAGCAATAAAGCTTAAGCTAAGCAATAATTTTTTTAGCAAAAATAAAAGTAATTTTAACTTTTTTAACTATTTAGCTAAAAACTAACTAAAAAAGTTATAAAAATTAAAAGTAAAAGCATTTAAAAAGCAAAATAAAAATAATAATAAAGCTTTTAAAAATTAACTATATAAACTTATAACTTTTTAAAAAATGCTTATATTAAACTAACATTTAAGCAATATAAAAAAAAGCTTTAAAAGCTTAGCTAAACAGCTAATAAAAAAGCTATAATTAGCTAAAAATAATAGTAAAAATCTATAGTTTTATTAAAAAGTATATTTAACTATAAAACTTATAAAATAATTTTTTTAAAAATATAATAATAGTAAGTAAGCAACTAATTAAGCTAAAAGCTTAGCAAAAAAAACATTAATAAATTTATTAATAAGTAGTAAAATTTAGCTAAAAAATAAAAAGAAAGCTTTTTTTAAGCTTAACTAAAAGTAAAAGTAATAAAAATATTAAAATATTTATAGCTTTTACTAAAATATTATATAAAAAGTAAAAAATTATAACTTTTAATAATTTTAATAATTTTAACTAGTTTAACTTTTTAAAAATCTTTATATTTAATTATTAAAAAGCTATTTACTAAAGAAATTAAAAGCATAAAATACTATATATAATACTTTTTATAGCAGTATATTAAAATAAAGCAAATTGCTTTAAAGCTGCTTTTAAATAGCCTATAATATATAAAGACTAGCTTTTAAAGCTACTGCTAAAAATATAAAAAAATCTAGCTAAATATTTGTTAGAAAATTAATTTAAAAAAAATATAGCTTAAAAGATTATAAATCTTAAAAAGCTTAAAGTAATAAAAATAATCTTATATTTAAAAGTAAAATATAATCTTTTATTTTTAAAATAAATATTTACTTATAAGTTTAGTAAAAATAATAACTTAAAGGTTTATAAATTATACCTAATAATATAAAATAATTTATAAGTTAAAAATATACTTTAGTTAATATATATAATAACATTTATAGCAAAGTTTTTTTAAGTTATAATAGCTATAGCTATATAATATAATCTTAAAATAAAATAGTTTAATATAGTTAGCATATTTTTTAATATATAAAAAAAAAATAAAAGGCTAGTTACTTATAAGCTGCTAAATAGCTTTAAAAAAGAAAGCAGTATAACACTTTTATAAAAAATGCTATATAGCCTTTAAAACTTACTTTTATTATAATATAAAAAGTTTATAAGCACTTTAAAAAAAATAATTTAATTTGTTTACTAAAAAAGCTATGTTTATTTTATATAAAAGATTATTATATTTATATAATCTTTTATATAAATAACTTTTTAGTACTATATTATAAAAATTATAAAAAGCAAGCTTAAAAAATAATTTTAAAAATTAAAAAAGCATATAAACTAAAAAACTAAAGCAATAAATTTTAGTTTTTAAAGATTAAAGTAATATAAAACTATAAAGCTTATAAAATAATACTAATTTATAACTAATATATTAAAAAGATTATATAATACTATAATTTAGCTAATAATAGCTAGATATTAGTAATTTTTTTACTTATTAAAGCGCTAAAAAAGCATTTAAAAGTAGCTTTAAAAGCTTAAGTAAAAGTATTTTAAAAGTATATAAAATTTATTTTTTATATAGCAATTATAATTAAACTAAATATTATATATATAATAGCATAGCTTTTAAAATATTTAATTAACTTTAGTAAAGCTTATTTAGCTATAATAAACTAAATAATTAAATACTTTTATTATATTTACTTTTTAAAAATTATATATAATATAGCTAAAAAGATTGCTTAAGTATTATTAATAGCAAAAAATACTTTTTTTAGTAATAATTATAAAACTAAAAAGTTATTATATAGCTATATTATATTTTTATATAAAAGTATAATTAGCTAAAAAGCTATTTATTAAAGTATAGTATTTACTTTAATAACTAAAGCTAAAATTAATATACTAGGTTTTATAAAAATAAAAATAATTATACTAAAAAAAATCTTTAAAAATATTAAGCTAAAGCTTTAGCAAAAATAAATAATTTATTTAGATAATATTTAAGCAATTTATTTAATAGTAAATAAAAACAAAAAAAATAGCATTTATTTATATTATATAAATATATAAAATATATAGCTAAAATAAAAGCATTATAAAAGCTTTTTTAAAGTGCTTTATTTATTAACTAATTAAATACTAGCTAATAAGCTTATAAAAAGCTTATTAAAAATATAGTTTAAATATTTTTATGCTTTTATTAACTTATAAAACTTAAGTTATATAGTTTATAAAAATTATAGCTAAGCTAATTTGTAAAAAAAAAACTAAATAAATTATTTAAAAGCTTAAAAAACTACTTAATATAAACTAAACTAACCTTTTAAAAAAAGTAAACAAACGTTTTAATAATAGTATATATATGCTTATAAGTTTTAGTAGAAATTTTAGCAGTAGTAGCAAAAAAAGCTAAAATAATAAAAATAAAAGTAAAAGCTAAAGCAAAAGCGTTAGCAAAAATAGTAGCAATAATAATAAACTTAGCTATAAAAATATTATAAAGTATATAGCTTACTATTTAAAGCTAATAAATAGCTTATTTATAATTATAACTAATTAGCTATGCTTTTTTTTTAAGTTTATTATTAATCTTTAAAAGATATTAATATATTTATAGCGCTTTTAAGGTTAGCTTTTTAAAAAGCTATTAAATATAATATTATAAGCATAATATATAGCTTGCTATATAATTTAATTAATATATACTTATAAACTTAAAATTTTTTAAAAAGTATTTATAAAAGCTAATAAAAGTATTTAAAAGCATATTGCTAGCATTATAAGCTATATATTATATTATAGCATATATTTAATAACTTTTTAATAAGCGCTAAATTAAAGTAAATAATATAAAAGATTATATAATAAATACTAATAGCAAAATAATAATAATATAAAAGTATATTAGCAGTAATAATAGTATAAGTAAATATAAAAGTAAAAGTACTACTATTTTTTTTAGTAAAGCTAAAAGTAAAAAAAGCTTAAATAGTAATAATAATAATAATAGTATAAGTAGCAGTAAAAGCAATAATAATATTATCTGCAAGCATAAAAGCAAAAGTAAAAGCAAGCATAAAAGTAAACATAAGCGTAAAAAAAAGCAGCTAGCTAAAAAAAGTTAATATATTAGTTATATTAATGCTATTTAACTTAATTAGCTATGCTTTTTACTTTATTTATGCTTTATTAATACTTTTTAAAAGAAATTATTTATTTAAAAAAAAAAAAAAAAAAAGCAAAAAATCTGCTATTTTAATATATTTAAGCTATTTAACTATATTAATATTAATAAATCTTTTGCTATACTAACTTATAAAGCTTAATACTTTATATTAAGCTTTTAAAAATATATAAAAAAAATAAAAAAGTAAATAACTTATAAAGTAAATAATTATTTATTATTTAAACTAAAATAGTAAAACAAGTTAGCAAAAATTTTTTAGTATAAGTATAATTATTTAAACTATATATAAAACGCTTAGGTATAAAAGCTAAAAAAAAAAAAAAAAAAAAAAAAAAAAAAAAAATTAACAAACTTATTATTTAAAGCATTTTAAAAGCTAATATAGCATAAAGCAATTGCTATAATGCTTTTATAAAAAAGGTATATACTTTAAAAGCGCTAACTACTTTTATAATAAAGCATTTATTTATATTTTAAAATTAATATAATATATTTTTTATGCTTTTATTATTAAGCTATACGCTTATAATATTTACTAAAAGCAGTTTATATAATTGCAAGCACTTATTTATTTTATATTATTACTTATATTTATAGCTATACTGCTTTAAAAAAGCTATAAGGCTAAAAAGTATATTATAAATAAAATAAATATAGTAAAGCTTTAAGATTAAATAAATATTACCTTAAATAATTACATATATAAATAGTATTAACTATTTCTTTTGCTTATAAGTTAAAACTTAGACTTTAAAGCATTTAAATATACTACTAGTAATCCCTTTTAGTTATAGCACTAGCTCCCTTCTTTTCTCAAGATCTATCTACACCTTCCGCGAGACGATATCTTGCTCTCGTCTATAGAGGATATCAGTAAGCTCTTGCTCAAGGGTCCGCTTGTTGGCTCTAGCTATCTTAACGAGCCGGAGAAAACTGCGGCGGCGTTTATTAAGGACCTTGCTTAGCTGGCTCGCGGATACTCATTAGAGCACCCTAGGCAGCAGGGACGACTGTACAAGACAAGTGACCTTATGCGATACAACAAAACAGCAGCGTGAGCTTTGTCGGCCGCAAGGACGAACAAGTCAAGATCCGAGGCCCCTGTACCGAGCTTGGAGAGATCGAGCATGTTATACGTAGCCATTCCAAGGTCGAGGATGCGGTTGTTGTGTTCAAGAAGAACGAAGACAGACAAGAACCATAGCTTGCTAGCTTTGTCATGATCCACGATGAAGAGGGCAGCAACGGTGCAACACACCAAGAAGCAGAAGAGGCATAGCATGTGGAGGAGTGGGAGAAGCAGTTTAGCAATGACTACCTTACTCTAGACAGCATAGGGCCGGAATCTATTGGCCGAGATTTCATCGGCTGGACCTCCATGTACGATGGACGAGACATAAACAAGAAAGAAAGAAAGAAATGGTTAGACGACACGCTTAATTTGATCCGCAACGGCACTACACTCCAGCATGTTCTTAAAATTAAAACTAGCTCTGGCGTGATCTTGTTTGATCTGCTGAAAGGACTACAAAGCTATACTAGGTTCGTACTATAAAGCCAAGCAGTTGAGTTTATCACCCGAACAGCCAAATTGCAGATGCCCCTGAAAATTGCAAGCAAGCAAAATCACCATGCATAAGGCAACGGCAGAGGATGTTAATCGGCTAGGCCAAAGCCTTTTGCCTAAAGTTATAGTTTAAGATGTAATGCTTTTTTAGCTCCGCATACCTATTGAGGGCTGTGTATGAGCTTGTCTAACTGCAGGGAGTTAAAACTATCTTTTTTAGACGTTTGATCATTTCCCCTGTATAACGAGTTCCTGGTTGAAAGGGCGCTCTATGTGGCTGGGAGCAAGGCAAGTAAGGATGAGCTCTGTCGCGTTATGAACAACATAAGGCAAGCCGAAGCCGAGTTGCTGGTTGACCCGGCCTTCTTTACGGCGCTGCCGGATCAGATATCTAAGATTGAACACGTTAAGGTCCTACCTAAGAATATGCGCGCTACTAATAGACCAAGCCCCTATCGCTACAATGCCGCTATCCACGTCACGGCTCCAGGCCAGCCGTGTCGACAGGTCCGTAGGCTCAACCACGTTCAGTAGATTGACTTCCGGGCACAAGAGCCAAGCCGCAAGTCGCTTCCAGAGCTCATGCGGCGCAAGCTCTCAGCTCCGTCAGCCGTTGTCGCCGTAAGCAATATTCCTAACGGAAGGATCATGTCAACAAGTCACGTTCTTGCCAAGCTCGATACGCAAGAAGGAAAAGCAGAGAACATTAGCAATAACGATATCGACTGGCTCTCCTCAGCCTACGCAAAGGTCTAAAGGAGGCTTCTATGTCAGCAGCCGATTTGGTTGAGATAGCGCAGCAATCAGGATATTATGTCGAACTCAGCTGGGCTCGACAGTTGCCACAGCGCGGAAGCTCGGACGCTGTCTTTCACGCAGATGCGCCATCGAATAATAGCGAAGCTAGGGTATCGTTTCGATTCCCCGTGGATAATAACGACCGCGACCTAACAACATACAATGCACCACTACTTTGCAACCAGCCAGTCCGACAACACTAAACCAGGCACAACACGCAAATCCGGAGCGAGCCCGACGAGGTCCCCCAGGCCCGACTACCTTCCTACCTGCACCCTTGGGTTATCACAATACTAGACAAGACGCCCCTGAACAACAACGGCAAAGTTGACTATCGAGCACTGATGAAGATCGCACAGAGCCGGACACAAGGTGAAGGCCCATCAGCTCAGGAACAGCAGACGTCGGCACCCGAGGACCAAATTCGCCGCCTCTAGGCGAGGTGTTCTACATCGACCCTGCCTCCTCTATCGGACTAGATGATAGTTTCTTTCAGCTTGGAGGTGATTCCATGGCCGCTATGAGTCTCGTCGGACGGGCTCGTAAGGCTGGTCTAGAGCTGACCGTCGCGGATATCTTTCGGCATCTAAAGCTGCAAGACTTTGTTCGTGCAGCTATTTAGAAATAATACATATGTTTAAAACTCTAACGGTGACGCTTTAGGTGACACGCCGAGGCCCGAGCGGAAAACCTGCCGGCGGCAAAGAGCAAGCCCAGAATCATAAAGGGCACCGAGGAGAGACGCGTGCGCCGTCTGCCCACCCTATCAACAAGTCGAAAGGAAATCACAGTGAATGGAAAATTAATTGAGGCGATTGCTAGTGAAGCTATGGTCGGATCCTTGAAGCCGACCTGCTTAAATATAGTGGCCGAGAAGTACATGAGCGAATTCTAAAAAAGACATGAAAGAGATGAGTTACGTATGACGCTTAGGCGAGCACGAGGCACGGAGAGGGAAAAAGGGGTAAGGAAGGGTAGGGGCATCGGCAGAACTTATAAAGCTGCTGAGCCGTCGGAGGGCCTGGAGTAGATATGCGATTGTAGCGCTTTTTAGTAGTAACGTTTAGCAAAAAGCTCTCTTTCTATAGACCAAGCTACCAATATACGTAGCGCGTCTCCTGGTGTCGGTGCCGGCCGGCGCCGCTCACGTGCCTTGTGCATCTCGAGCTTCGGCCTCGATGTTCTTCACCAAGGTCTCGGTGCAGCGCGCTACCTCTCCGCCCCCTTCGCCGTCGGCATCATGGCTAACCCCCACCGTGGATTCTTTGCAGAACTCGCTGAGCGGCGGCCACTCGGCCAACTATAACGAGCCAGCACGGCGAGTCGGGCGTTAGAAAGATGACTATGAAAAGCCTGTATGGTACCTAGTGGGCACGGCGCCTAGCGCAATTGTCCACCGCCAGCCTGCTTTGCTGATGCTCCATGCGGCGAATGCGCCGGCTACCACGAAACCTAGGACCTGTCTAGCAGTAACAAGGAGTATAATGGCGATGATCAGGTGGCTACGGTGCAGGGCGCGCCATCTCGGCGACGTAGAGCGGCGCGGCAACGCTCGAGAGGCCCGTTGCCATACCGATAACAGCGCGGCCGGCGGCGGCCGGCAACAGTAGAGCTAGAAGCTTAGAGAAGCGGTCCGGTCATAAAGAGCAGGTTAGCGTACAGCATGGCCTGTATGCGACCTATCCTGTTGGCTAGGAGGGATGCCAAAGGGGAGGCGAAGAGGGCGCAGAAGGCGGTAGACGAGGCGATGAGGGATTTGTTTAGCAGCGTGAGGGCACGATCCGAGAGGGAGGAGCTAATGGAAACGAGGGCGGCTGACGTGATGCTAGTCTTGTCTTAGGGGTTGGTGCCGCAGGTCAGCCTAATATAGCTATAGATACAAATATAAATACAGACAAAAGAACGTTCAGGTTATTATTACCATCGTCGTCACAGTAGGCATTGCAACAGCGAGTGAGATTACGTACATCTAGCTAGCAGGCCGTATATCCTAGCAGCAAAGGTGATAACGATGACAAAAAAGCCAAGCTCGGTAGTTTCGCCTCGGTTTGTGCGTCGCACGCCGAGAGAAGCGTTATTATCGTTGCCATAGGGCCGACAGGGCAGGAGCCAGGTATCAGCGCAGTCGCAGTCAAGGTTATCTATAGCAAATATTTTGTTCTTTTTTTTCTTCTGGCATGCTATCAAAAGGCAAGACACCTATAGCCTTAGGGGACCCATTGTCCGATCGGGAGCTTCGGGTATTTAACGCGGAGACAGGCTCCATGGAATCAAGGTATAGGGAGTCTTAGGTAGGTAGGTCATCTAGTCAGAGGCGACGACTAGATAGACAAACTTGGATTAAATTGCTAAGACCTGCATGAATAGCGTAATGCTTTACTTCTCGTCTTTTCTGCCGGCCTTACGTCGTTACGTCGTGCTTACTAATACAAACCTCAACAAAGACAGCCTATGTCCGCAGTAACAAGGCCTAGTTCGACGCCCGGGAAGAGCTTAGCAGTCCTAGCTAAAACTGGAATAAGTTCTGGCCCTACTTCTAAAAGGCCAAGAAGATGTTCTCGCCCAGGCCGTGGCAGGTCGAGCTCGGCGCTTCCATACAGCCCGAGAACCATAGCTTCGACAGCAAATCGCACGTCAGCTACGCTATCACGCCGCGGAACACCTCTTTTTACTCCGCCCTCCAGCAGTCGTGGGCTAGGCTCGGCCAGCCCTCCCACAAAGACGTAAACGGCAGGTCTACCCAAGGCTACGATATCCGCCCCTAGACTCTCGACTTAGAGTTGAATGAGCGATGGGACTTGGCTTTAGCCTTTCTCTGGCCTGTTGCCCGTTGTCCGAATTTGCATCTTCTTGACAGCACGGCTACCAGAGTCGTGTGGGCAGACTCCGATAGTCGCATGAGGGACAGGGGTGATGCCGAGGCATCAGGTATCAAGTATGTCACGCCCGATGACGAGGTGCAAACCGCTTTCGCGTCAGGCGAGGTGATTCTTTCCGCCGGCGCGTTCCGTACGCCCTTAATCCTGGAGTGTTCTAGCGTCGGGAACCCGCGCCTGCTCAAAAGATGATAGGCATTAAACCAGTAGTCAACCCGCCCAGCGTTAGTAAGAACCTCATCGACCAGTCTAACATCCCCATCATGTTTAGGACCGGGACCGGTCCCCACGGCGGCACTCCTTACGTCTTATTCGCAACCGCTGCCGATCTCTTCGGCGCCAACACGAGCCAGATAGCCGCTAAGTCGCGCCTTAGTCTAGGCCGGTGGGCACAGCAGGTAGCCGAGTCGAACGCAGGACTTCTTAATGCAACTGCTATCGAGCGCATATTCCAGATCTAGCACGATTTCATCTTCGATAAAGGCGTGACGCTTGCAGAGATCTTTACGACAACGTATGCCGGCAGAGTCGTCTCAACAGCCGCTCAGCTGCTTCCCTTCAGTCGCGGCAGCATCTATTTAAACGACAACTCAACAGCCCAGGAAAACCCGGCCATCGACCCCAAGTACTTACCAGTCGGCTTCGGCATGGTCTCGCAGATCGCCGCGGGCTGTCTCGCCTCTCGTCTAGCGAGCACGCTGCCGTCGAGCTATCTAGCCGTGGGCGACTTGCTTCCACTAGACGATACAGATAGCAGTCTTCCGCCCCTGCTAATCGGCGCCCCTGATAGGGAGTGGCAGAAATGGACGGCCGATGGGCGAGAAAGCGGTTATAGTTTTCGATGCTTTAGGACTGGTAGTACGCCCGCCTCAACCTTTCTCCGCCGTTTATCAAGTAGGCAACTATAAAACGCTCGTGCAAATAGACGTTTAACAGAGCCTATCTCTACGGCACCGGATAGGCAAGCCCGGACCCTTATCTGCAGCAAGCACGCGTCAAGTCAGCAGCACCTATCCCCCCGTCGGATCTAACGCGGCACTTGTTATTTACGCTTGTTAGGATTTGATTTGGTCAGGGTGACCACGCACGCCGGGTATTTCCACAACGACTTGCCCTACGGCTGGCGGGCAGCGATAGTGTCCGCCACAGCGTTCGGCGACAGCATAACAAAGACGCAGTTCAGATCACGAGTGGCTTCAAGCGCTGGACGTGGCGACGTGTCGAGCACGATAACCGCAGCGTTAAGCTCGGCGACGAGACGGCGAACATGCCGGCACAGTCGCAAATACTCATCCGTGTCCCACGAGTCGAGACGGAAACTCATCCCCGCAGCCTGGCGCTCGGCCCCTTTGAACCCCGGTGGGAATGTCATGCTAGATATGTTCCCGATGTGGCGGTACACGGCCAACCAACAAGCTAGCTGGTTAGGTTATGGTCGTATTTTAAAAGGGTATATGATTCGCGGTTATGACACAGCTGAATCGGCAGCTTATATTGGCAGGATCTTCCCTTTAGGTTTTATGGTCCGGTCGGCCGACTCTACGATACGGTCTTCTAGTTGTTTGTCACACGTCACCCCTTATAGGTATAAGTCGGCTAATCTAGGTAGGTCTGTCTGTATGCGTAGGTGTGTGTAAGTGGCAGCGCTAAACTAGAGCGTTCCATAGTTTAGAGCGCTTCCCACACGGAGCGGAATATTCGCAGCTATCCCTACCCCTCTGAAAACATGTACGGTAGTAGGAGGCTCGTAACAGAGCCGCAACGTACACATATAGTACCTTGCTTGCATAAAAACAAAGTAGGGTTTGCTTGTCTAAGCATCAACTGCGTAAACCTAGCCAAGCGGTTTGCTTCTAGATAGTATTAGTTATTTTATATAACGCCATTGTATAAACCGCTAACAAGTGTAAGCGCTAGCTATTAACACTTAAGACTTTATCTGCTTCGCACTTCAGCTTGGCACCACCTGCGTAGCTGACTTACTGTTCCATGATTATGTTTCGATCTTTCTGGGCGGTATATCTCTCTTAGGATTAGTTTTGGGTGAGATGATGCCGAAACTGACATGTTTCCCTGACAGCTGCTAAACAGCGAATAGATCGTCTCCTGTGTCCGGCGGACACTGCCGACAAGCCGTAGCCCCGATCTATGGTATACTAACTAGACCAAGGTTGTATACAACTTCCACTTCCTCGCCGCTCGAGGTGCCAGTGTGTGCATGGCTTGCACATCAATATGGTCAGTGCTGCTATCCTAGCCCTTCATTGCTAGAAAACTGCGGTGCCGACTCACTCTCTTCTGCTAGGGCCTGCGGTACGCATAGCTCCGGGCACCGTCAATATCACCAGCGTAAAGGCGTCAAAACCCATATATAGCGCAAGGAAGCTATACCGCAAGTCCCTGTTTTACCGGCTACTGGCTGTGTCCGGCCAGCAGGGGCTCTTTAATATAATCGACGTCGAGTTTCACCGCCGCCACAGGAGACTCTTGGCCGGTCTCATGACCGAGTCTTCGTTGCAGTCGGTGCTTCCTGTCCTCAAGGCCCGCATTGCGCTTGTGCTATCCAGAATAAGTAAAGAAACAGCCTCTAGAGGCGCAACCAACGTGTATAAGTGGTAGCTCTTTATAGCAACCGACATTATCGGCGAGCTCTCGTTTGGCGACTTGTTTCGCATGCTAGAGCTCGGTCATGTAAGTTTCCTTTTTCTTTCCCCCCTGCCTCCTTCTCTCTGTGCCTGGCAATACGATGTTTTAGGTATCTTAACCTCTGCTAACAGCTCGGTGGCAGAAAAACGAGTACACAGACGAGCTAGAACAGGGTAGTCTGTTGGCGCCCTTCGACGCACATTTCCATTATTTGTGAAACTACGCAGCGTTGTCCCGCTACCCTTCTTCACTCGCGCACACGACGCCGGTAAGAGGACGACACAGTACGCGAACGACTCCGTAGAGCGATACAGTAAGCCCGTGGCCAGCGGCGCTGCCAAGTGCCGGAAACGCTGTTCCTAAGGTCTTCAAGGCCGACGGGGAATGACAATGCCGTACAACGTGATCCGCGACGACGCGCTCAACTATATCCCCGCCGGCAGTGACACCGCGTCTGTCGCGCTGACTTATCTGACTTGGACGCCGAGCTGCAGGCACAACATCAGAGACAAGCTGGTCGAAGAGCTGAGGGCGCCGCCGCCCGGCTTTGGTGCCCTCGAGCTGCGGGAGCTGCCTTTCTTGATCCAGGTTATCGACAAGACGCTGCGCGTCCATTCCACTGCCCCTCCGCCGTTTCCGAGGCTTGTACCTGGTGGTGGGGCTTATCTCGCGGGCTACTATATGCCGGGCGGCATCGAGGTGAGCGCGCAGGCATTCAGCTCACACTGTGATCCGGTCGTCTTCCCGTCACCTGATGAGTTCCGACCTGAGCGGTGGGCGTCTCCTACGGTCCTTTGCTGTTCCTCTCCCTATGCTTGGCACTACTTACATAAATATTATAGAAGCAACTATACTCTCTCTTGCTCAAAGCTCTAGATAGCCAAAACCTCAAGTCTAGCAATGTTACAGAAACAAAGGAGGCTAGAAAACCAGTTAAATAGAGTAGCTTAAACAAAGCGGCTACATTAAAAGACGGTAACATCAGAGTGAGCAATACCGTCGGCACGGCCAAAAACCTGTCGACATAAATAAAGCTATTTATAATAAGACAGCCATTAAGAAGAAATAGGTTAGGCAGTTAACGCAGATCCTATAACTCTTGTTAGGGCGACCCTTTTTATTTCACAGTAAGCGAACGGCGCTGCGACAGCAACCTTACGGCCGTTGGATCTCCCCTAGACCATCCTCGGTTTTTCTAAGAATCGTCACCTTCAGAACACTCCCCCTAGCCACTCCACTTTGTCCTAGCTACTAACGTATCGTTGTTAAGATCCTATAGCGCCGGATTTTCCCACACTCTTAGTCCACTTCCCTAAAGCTAGGTAGCCTGATCGCTTTCGTCTAGGACATAGCTAGTTCCCGGGATATCCTAATAAAGTTTACGTCGTTATATCTCTAACTTTCCCCTTGGCTATATCAATCTCTCCTAAAGTGTGCAGGTAGCATGGTCTCTCTCTACCCCTGCCGGTCATCTGCCTGCAACTAGACATTAACACGATAACCTCACGAAGCACCACTCCTTTATTACTATTAGCAGTCACATAATCGAGATTCTTCTTCTAGCAACCAGGGCAGGGAATTTGCCAGGGAACAAGCTCGCTGCCAACGCCGATCGCCGAAACCATTCTGTCCACGAAGGAGAGGTGCACCTCGTCGTTATTCACGTGTTGCTACCGCCCTGTGCGCCTGTTCGGGTCAGCCAGAGCAGATCCGCGGGCACAGATAAATGGGATGTACCAGTCACACGGTCAAGGGCCAAGGGCCAAGGAATGTTTCCCTTTTGGTTGAAGTTAACATAGAGGGACTGGACTGGCTAATGCCATAAACTATAAGTTTGTTCCCTGCATGTCTATTAACTAGTCCATGAAGAAGTGGCCGGCGCTATTTACCACGAGCAGAGCTGATATGGAATCCTTAAGGTAAGCCTACCCCTCGATCATAACTTAATGGTTGTGAGCGTACTCTTAAGCAGCTTTTAATAGGCTTTTGCGATGTGGTAGAAGAGCTAGCTCGATAATGGTGCGGAGGTTTAGCTACGCGGTAAGACTTGAGAGAACACCGCCACTAGGCATAGCATCAGATTTAGGGTCTCCGGCCGGTTGACACCGCACCGATACAACAACGGCGTCTTCATGGGGGTCACCAGGCCGACCTATGACGCTAATGTACCCATCACGAAACCGCCATCCTTTGTAGGCCAACCGACGAGCAGGTTTCATGCAAGGTTGCCATGTGTGTGTCCTGTTGTTTGTTTGTCAGACACACGAACCAGCTCGACCTAACGTCCCCTTTTGTCCTCGCGGTGGAAAGAGATGGCCACCCTGGAACAACTCATGCCGAGGTCGATCCCTAAGGAGCTAGTCTTAAGTTAGGTTTGTCTTTCATCCTAAGAAAAAAGTACTCACGCTTTACCTTTTCCTAAAAAGAAATCTATCGTCTTATTTAAAGTGTTTTTTTCTTAAAATGTAATCACAAGTCTTAAAAGGCCTGTTTTCACTTGTTTAGGTAGGTAAGTATAAATTGCTTTTTTTTTTTAGACGAGCATCTATTTAATCTGCCCGTTCGGCCTGTTTAAAGTATATTCCCTGTTTAAGATTAAAATAAGGCCTACTAACGGTGAGACAAGAATGCATTCTTTGTTTTTAGGAGTGAGACACTAGATAAAAGTAATGATGTTATTTCTTTACGGTTGCCTCTGCTAGTCCTAAACCTGGTATAATTTTAACTTATGCAACTACACGCACTTAAGATCAACGAGTTTAAATGCGTTAACAGATTGCGCGAGTAATTCTTGCGTTGCTAGCTTAAGTTCTATAACAACTAAAGTAATAGACTAGCACGCGCAAATTAATGCTAAGATTAAAGAGCGGAAAGTCAAGGCTACATACAACAAAGCCGCAGACAAATTTGCTAAAAGGCTGTTGCAAGAACTGCTTGCTAGCAATCCTAGTACTTTTGTTATCATGTGGGAAACTGGTTTTAGGAAAAAATAATTCAAGTTTGAAGGGATCTCCTAGGAGCCAGGCAATCATAAGCCTGCTGGGTTAATCTGCTAGCTGCTGGTAACTCTTTTCCAAGTTGCCTGCGGCCACTTTGTGAGACCCTAGATACCTTAGGCAGTGGACGCGGTGATCTTTCAGCCCTTCATCCCTCTCCTCCTTCTCATCTTCTTTACTTTATACAAGTTGTCTCTCTTTCTCTTTCTCTTTTTCTACCTCTACCTTTACCTCTTCTTTAACAGTCCTACCCTTCTAAGCCTAAGTCCTTTCTCTCTCTGTCTGTAGACTGTCTCCAGTGATTATTATATCCTCCTATAACCCCCCTAGACACAGCCTAACTGATTAAAAAGAGGACCTTGTGTTATGAGCCCGATCTCTTGTCTGTACACATTCATCCTCATCCTCACCCTGGTCTCCCTCATCCGCTATCTCGGTATCAGTCTCAGGTTGTCCAAACTCGTCACCTCCCTCCGTTAAGCTCCACGACCTTCCGCGCCAGACCAACACCCACGCTATCGTCTCGACCAACGCCACCGCCGATAAGCCGCGGCACCAGTTGCGTCATGCTGTCGTAACCTTTGCTTACCGCCTCCTCATCGTCATCAACAGCTTTAATAACCTCAATAACACCCTCTCCATTTCGTAACAAGACCCCCAAAACCCCGACAACACGCAGCAATGGCAGCTCCACGTCTTTTTCTTCCCGCCCTGGGCGCTAAAGAACGTTGAATCCTCACCGCCTTACCCCGGAGACAGCATACCCTTCTCCGCCACCTCTTTCTGCAATCTCGTCGCGTCGACCGCCTTCTATCCAACGCCTAGCCCCGTCGACAAAATAGACTTTCATTTTCTTTAACAATCTTAGATTCCATCAACTAAAATAACAACAACAGCAACAAAAGCAAAAGCGCCCTAGGTTCTCAAATGGACCTGCTACCCAGTGACAATGACGTTTCTGATACTGTCGGTATTACACACACGACCAAGATGCCCAACACTAGCGTCTGTACTGTCTTGATGTTACTATCGAGAAAGCCGAAAAAGCCAAGACAGATAAATAGGCCGCTTCTCCATCGTTGCTGTCTCGACTCAATAAAGCACAGCAACGACGCGCGGCTACGGTTCAGAATGTCCGGACCTATGCGCGCGAAATTTACGGTCTGGCCGTTTACTCAAGAGATGGAATGCGTCCGGCCCGATTAGTTTCAGCTAGCAGCCTAACCATCGAGACTGCGGTAGTGCCTATCTACGTAGCTACTGTAGCCTTGTCTATTACCTCTTCACATCGTCGCACGTTGCTTTCTCTCTCTGCCTCTATATCCTAGAATAGGTATGTATAGTGTGTGCGGCAAGGGAAGGATCAGCTAACCAAGCTACAGAGCAAGATCTATTCCGAATGCCTTTCTAAGCCTACGGCGAAGGCCTACCTCGACGACAGCAAAGCCTTGCGTCGCTATTCTCGAGAGATGTCGTACTTACCTCACGCGCGCGCTTCCCCTCTGCTGTACACAGCCAACCATGAAGGCCTATCTGCTTGCGTCTTGCGTCTTGCGCGCGAGAGGTTGTATCGCGCCCGATGGGATGAGGTGAGACGCGCGCGATGAGCGGCAGGGAACAGCATAGCCGTTAGGTAAGGGAGTTGATCTCTTTTGTGAGCTCGCGACGGGCGCAGCGTCGTTGTTTCGGCCTCGTTCTTGTCTTTGTCCTCTCTTGCGCCGACTACCACTTTCTTTTTGATAATCCGGCTACTGGTGCGGCTGGCTTCTCATACCGGAGATATATGTTTTCATTCCGCCGGCATAATACTAGGGACTGATGGTATGGTAATAGGGAGAGTTATAAGGAGAGGAAAGTTAGCGGTTAAGGCAGTTAAGGACACAATTATAGCAATGCAGGCAGATATTAAAAAAGGTTAGGCTAAGCTTAATAACAAGGTTAAAATAGCTTAAAAACAAGTAGTAGTGTTTATAATTATCATAAAGAAATAAATGTTTTTAAACGCACGCGTTATTTACTTTTTATTAACTTTTAAAGTAATATATTATTTAATTTTTAAAAGGCATTTAAAGTGTAAATAAAATATATTATTTATAACTTGTTTTTTTATAAATTATTTTATTTAAAAATAACCTTTTATATATAAAGCTATATTTTTTTAATGTTTTTAACTATAAATGTTAATTTTATACGTTTTTTATTAAAATTATAATAGTTATAATAATTGCTAATATAATAGTTTTTAATTTAACTTTTTATTAATAAAACTATTAATAATAAAAAAAACTTACTATATATATAGTATATTATTAGCTTTTATATATGCTAGTTTTTTTTTTTTTTTTTTTTTTTTTTTTTTTTTTTTTAGCTTAAAATTTTTATTTATAGTATTAATAAAGCTATAAACTAGCTTTTAATAAATATAATACTATTTTAAGCTTTTTTTTTTTACTATTAAGCGTTTTATAAATATATTATTTATAATTGCTATAATTGCAAACTTAAACTAACTATTTATTATATTATTATATATTTAATTTAAAATAAATATATTATTACTAAAAACTAAAACTAAAACTTATAACTTTTTAAAAGTAATAACTTATAAAAATTAATAATTTAAAATAATTTAAAAAAATTTAAGATTATATTATATTAAATAATATTTTACTTATAAACTTAAATGTAAATACTTTAAAACTAACTATAAAAAAAAACCTTAATTTTAAGATTTTAAAAGCTAAATAAAAATAAAACTTTAATGCTGCTTTAAATAATATAGCAATTAAATAAGCAATACTAAAAAACTTATAAGCTTAAATTTTTTAGTTAATATAATAGTTAAAATAAGCTTAATAAAATTAGATTTTAAGATTAAAATAAAATAATATTATTAAAAGCGCTTTTAATAGCATTACTTTTTAACTAATAAGTATAGCAGCTTAAACTATTTTTAAAACGATAAAAGAAATAATAATAAATAGCTTTAACTTATTATATAATAATAAAGCTAAAAACTAAAAACTAAACCTAAAATATTTTGCTAGTAATAAAAAATAATTTAACTATTAGTTAAGTAAGCTAGCTAATAAATTTAAAAAAAATATTATTACTTATTATATTAAAAAAAGCTATATATATTATATTATATTTTTATTGCAAAATAATATTATATAAGCCTTTAAAATATATTTTTACTTTATTATTAAATTATATAGTAATATAGCTAAAATAATTTAAGCTTTAAAAACTATTTATTATAACTTAAACTAGTTAGTTAAAGCTTATAATAAGCTAAATAAATATTATTATAAAGCTAAATAAAATATTTACTAATTTATTATTTAATTTAATATTTTAGTATTAAAAGCTAAGTTTTTAAAATTAAAATAGTCTTAAATTTTTTAAAAGCATATAAATCTTAATTTAAAAAGTAAAATCTTTAAAGCTAATATAAACTTATATATAAGCTATAAATGCTTTTATAATAAAGTATTTAAAGCTATATATAACTATAAGTATAATTATTAGCGCTATTAAAAATATAATTAAAAACTAGCAGATAAGCTTATTGCTAATAAAGCTTTAGCTATTTAATATAATACTAAACTAAATATTATAAAAACTTTTAAATAGCTAAAAAAAGCTTTAAATAATAAAAAGAAAAAGGTTTATTAAGCTAATAATATATGTTTTATTTATAGAAAATCTAAATATTATGCTACTAAATGCTTTAATAAGCTTAAACTTAAAAAAGTTGTAAAAATATAACTTATTAAAAAAGTTAAAAATAAAAAGATTTAACTAATAAGTTTTTTAACTTAAAAAACTAATAAAACTACTAAAAGTTTTTATAATAGTTTAGTTATTATTTTTAGCTAAAATAAATAATAATAAAAAAAAATTCTTTTTTATAATATTATTTAGTTATAAGTAAATAATATTAAAATAAAAGCTATTATATTATATAATATTAAAGCTTAAGTTTTTTTAATAATAAACTTAAAGTTAGCTTAATAAATATATTAATATCTAAAAGCTAAATTAATAATATTAATATAAAAATAACTTTTTTTTAATTATAAAAAAAAAGTTATAAAAAGTATAAAGTAATATTTATATGCTATTTATAAAATTAATAAAAAAAATTTTAAAGATTAACTTTTTTAAGTTATTAATATAAAGCTAAATATTATAATTAGCTTAAACTAACTAGCTAAATATTAAATCTTTTTAAACTATACTAATAAAAAGCTAGTATAGCTTAATAATTTACTATTTTTTGCAAAGTTTTTACTAATAATAAAAGTCTTATAAATAAAAGCTTTAAACTATTAAATTAATCTTACTATTTAAAAAAATACTAATTGCTAAAACTAAGCATTAAAAAAATAATATTAAATATTTTAATAAATAATATTAAGTAGTACTAATAATAACTTTAAAGTAATTATAAATATTATATAATAAGTTAATTAAAACTTAAATAGATAATAATAAGCTTAACTAGCTAAAAAAGCATTAAAATAACTTATATTAATAAAGTTTATTATTTTAATAAAATAAATAAAAAGTATAAAGTTATAAAAAACATATAATAAAAAGTATGTTTTTTTTTATTTAATAAAGATTTAAAACATATAATATTAGTTTATAAAATACTATTAAAACTATAAGCTTATTTAAAAAGCTTTTTTTTTAAAATTAAAGCTAATATTATAATACTTTTTTAACTTAGTTTTAACATAATACTAAAACCTACTAACAAAAAGCCTATTAATTTACCTTTAAAATATTATACTTTAATTTAATATCTTTTATTAAAAAAAAAAGTTACTAACTAATTGCTAGCTTTTAACTTTATTAAGCTATATATAAAAGTTAATATAGCTTTTATTTTATTTGCTTTAAAGCTTTATTTACAAAAATAATAATTTTATATTAATTATTAATAAAAAAATAAATATTTAAAAAACTATATTATTTTTGCTTTAAACTTACCTAATATTATCTTTAATAGCTGTTAAGCTAAAAAATACTTTAAATTTAATATTATTAAAGCTTTTTATAACATAAAAATAGCACTAAAATTAAAATATTTTACTGCTTTTAAAACCTAATAAAATATTTTTTAATAGTTAGTTTTACTTTTTAAACTTAAAGTAAAACTAGCTTAATAATAAACTTTTATTAATATATAACTATAAAAATTATTAAATAAGTTTATAAGCATATATGCTAATAATATTTTAGTATATTTTAATACTAAAAAAAAGCATTAAACCTACTATAAAAAAGTTATTTATAAACTATATAAAATAAACTTATAAAGTAATATTAAAAAGTTATAATTTAATATAATAAAAATAAACTATTTAAATATAATATTAAAAGCTAAAGTAAGCATTAAAATAAACCTAGCTAAAATTAAAGCTATTATTAGTTAAAGGTTTAAAAACCTTAATAAAGTATAAGCAGTTTAATTTTTTTTAAGGCTTTATAATTTTATTTGTATATTTACTTACTATATAAGTAATATAGCTAAACCTTTTAACTAATTACTTAAAAAAAACATGCTTTTTAAAAAAAGCTTAAAATAAAAAAAAGCCTTTAAAGCTATAAAATAATTAGCTTATTAGTTATTAAAACTTATTTTCTTTAAACCTAAAATACTTACTAAAGTAAAAACAAACGCTATATATAATGTTATTAAAAATATTATCTAGTAATAATAACTTAATAGCTAATAAAAACCTATTAAATACTTTTTAAAGATAATAATATTATATAAAAAAGCATACCTTATATAAAATTATAAACTTTTAGCAGTAATATAAACATTAAAATATTATTATTTAAAACTATTAAGCTTTAGTTTATTTTTTAACTAAAAAAATATTATTAACATAATAAATATAATAAGCTAACTTTTTATTTAACTTTAATATTATATTTTAATATTATTTAGGTTAATAAAACATAGTTATTAATATACTTTTATAAAAAATAATAGATTTACTTACTATTAAAGCATAAAAAGCTAAAAAGTAAAACATAAAATTAATTAACTTTATAAAAATAGCTATGCTAGTTACTTTAGTAAAACTAACTATAATACCTTTAAAAAAAGCAAACCTAGTAGATTTTATTAAAAAAAAAAACTATAATAGCTAAATATAAAAAAACACTGCTTAAAAGTTTTAAAAACTATAACTAATAAATTAATTTTTTTATAAATAGCTTTAATAAAAAAAGCTTAATATTTAGTTATTATAGCTTATTTAAGGTAAAATAAAACTATAAAAGCATTAAAATAAAACTATTATTAGCTTTACTTTAAAAAAAACGTTAAAAGATATATATAAAACTATTATAATTGCAAAAAAAATAAAGCATTATAAAATAAAACTTTAAGCCTATTATATTTACTACTAATATTTACTTTAATTTAAAAACATATAATAGTTAATAAAAAATTTATATTTAAAGATTAATATAAATATAACTATATTTAAACATTTATTAATAAATTTAACTATTTTTTAGTTAGTATTTTAGCTTATAAAACTAATATAGTAAAAAATATAACTTTAAAATATTATTAATATATTTATTAATTACTTAGCATATTAAAAGTTTAAATATTTAATAATATAAAATTATTTGTTTTAAGCTTTATAGCTAAAATTAATAAGTTAACTAATATAAAGCACTACTATAGTAGCATATTTTATTTATAAACTTAAAGTGCTATAAAGCTTATAAACTAAAAGTTAAACTAATAATAAAGATTTTATATTAACAAATATTAAAATAACTAAAGTATTTATTTGCTTGCTTTAAATTTTATATATAACTTTTTATAGTACTTATTAATAAACATAGCTTTATTAAAAGTAGCTATAAAAACTAATATTTATAACTTATTATTACTATTATTACCTAATATAAAAGCAAATAATAAACTAAAAAAATAAGCGCTTAAGCTAGTATAACAAGCATAAAAAGTTTAGTAATATGCTTATAAAATAGCATTTAAAACATAAAAGCAATAATAAACGCAAGCTAACTGCAAGTAAAAACTAGTAAACTTTATAGTTAGCAATTATATATTTTTAAAAAAAAAAGCTTTATAACTTAAGCGCTAATAATTAAGCTAAACTTATAATAAGCAAAGCTATTTAAAATATTATAAATATAAAAGTATAGCTATATTTTAAATCTTTTAAACTTTTATAAAATAACTAACTTATTTTATGCTAATAGACTATAGAAAGCTATAAACAATCTATTATTATAATAAGCATAACTGCTATTTAAAGCAAAAAAAATTAATAGTAAAATAAAATTTAAAGTAAAAAGAATACTATAGTTTAAACTATATAAAAAGCATAAGATGCTATAATACTAAGTAATATAGCAAGAATATAACCTTAATAATATATAATATCTTATTAAAAACTTTAAAAACTTATTAGTATAGCTAGAAAAATTTTATAAGTAATATAAAAAAGCGCTAAATCTTTTAATAAAACTTTAATATTAAATAAAAGCAGCAGCTAAAAACATATAAACAAAAAACTATTTAAATAATAATTTAGCTAAAAAATAGGCTTTACTATAAAAATTAAACAGTATAAATAACTTTAATAAAGTTTATAACTATATTTTAGTTTTAGTAAAAAAAAGTATAACAGTTATAATAATTACTAATATAATAGTCTTTAATTTAACCTTTTATTAATAAAACTATCGATAATAAAAAAGACCTATTATATATATAATATATTATTAGCTTTTATATATACTAGTTGTTTTTTTCTTTCCTTTTTTTTTAGCTTAAAATTTTTGTTTATAGCATTAATAAAGCTATAAACTAGCCTTTAATAATTATAACAAAAATATAATCTTTAGTTTTAGTTTTATTTATTAAAAACCTTTTTATATTTTTAATTATAACTTTAAACACTTTATAATTACTTTTTTTATTTTTATATATAGTTTTATTTTTTAACTTTCTTTTATTTTTTATATGTTAGCTATATATATTAAAGTTTTTTTAAATATAGTTTTTATGTTTTATTAAAGCTTTTTTTTTATTTAGCTATTTTAACTTTAAAATAATTAACTTAAGCTTTAAAAAAATATAATTTTATAAACTTAATAATTAAAAGCTTTTATAACCTTTTAAATAAAAAGCTTTTATAATAAAAAGTTAAATAAAAAGTAAATATTAATAAGTTTTTAATTATATTATATAAAATTTTAGCTATATAAAAAAGTTTATATTTATATTTTATTATTTTTAACTTAAAGTTTTAATATAATTAGCTTTAACGTTATTTATAAGTTAATATTATATTTAAATTAATGTTATATTTTTTAATATTTCTTTACTTTTTTTATTTATTTATATATTTTTAATTAATTATAATATAGCTTATAAATCTAATAAAGTTAATTTATAGCTAATAATTTAAGCTAAAAAAAATAACTTTTAGCTTTTTTTTTTAGCTTATTTAAATATATTTTATTTATAGGTATATTTTATAATAAAGATTTAATAATATATAATTATAATATATTATAAACTAAAAACATTAAAATTTTATAGTAGCTAAAAAAATTATTATTATTAAACGTATAATTAAATTAAATTTATATATATTTTTATTTTAGCTTTAATATATTAAAAAAATAGCTAATATTTTATAATATATATATAATATATTATTTATTAATAAAAACTAAGCATTAAACTTTATATGCTAATAATTAAACTTTTATATATATTTAAATTATTAAATTAATTATTTTAAACTATTTATGCTAAAAAAAGCTTTAAACTAATAAAATTAATAGATAAATAATAAAACGCTAAATAAAGCACTTTAAAAAAAGTAGCAAGCAAGGTAAGCAAAGCTATAACCGCTTAAAAATAGTTATTTTATTACTAAAAAGCCTTTAAATAATAAAAAAGCACTAAAGCGCTATAAAGGCCTTTTAAAGCATAAAGCGTTACTTATTTTATAAATATATACTAAAAAAATTAAACTTAAAGCTTTTTTACATTAAAAAAATATTTTAAGCTATTTTATGCTATTTTATAAATATATAGTTAAATAAAAAATAGTAGTTTATATTATTTTTTACTATAAACTATTAAAAAATAAAAGAAAAGCTTTTAAGTATAAGCTAGCTTTATTAGCTTTAAAAAGCTAAAAAAACCTAATAGTAGCTATAAATAACCTAGCAAATACTAAAAAAGTAGCTTAATAAATTATTAAAACAAATAAGCTAACAATATATAACTTAGCAAAGAAAATAAAAGGCTTATAAAAAAAGCTGTATTATTTAAAGCATATAAACAAGCAAAAAACGCTTTTTAAAGTAGCCGCTATAAAGCTTATATAATTTAAAGCCTATATATAGCGTATAAAAGTTAAATAAAATTACTATTAAAGGCCTAAAATGCTTACTTTTTAAAACTTTTAGTTTATTTTCTTATTTTATATTAACTAAATGTTAAAACTTAATATATAAAGAAAAGCATGCTATAATAGTTTAATAGCTTAACGCGTAAGCATTTTATTTAACTAAAAAAATAAAAAGCTTTTTTTAGCATAGTTTTTACTTATAAGATTAAATAAGTAAAATAGCCGTGCTATAAAATAGCATAATAAATTAATTTAATAATAATAATAAATCGATTATTTATAAGCTTTTAATAAAAATTTTATAAGTTATTATAAATAGTTTAAGCTAATAGCTAATATAATAATAAAATATAATATTATAAATAAAAATATATATAACTTTAATAAAATAAAGTTTTTAATAGGTATAATTATAATAAAAATAGTTATTATAAGCTTTAAAAAATATAATAAACTTTAATAAGCTTAGTAAAAAAGCTTTTATTTTATAATAATTTTATAAATATTTAATTAAATAATTAAAAGCTATAGCAATTAAAAAAGCTTTTTAATTTATAAAATAATAATTAAAAGTAAATTTTAAATAATAATTTAAAGAACTTTTACTTTTAAAAAACTTTTGCTTTTTTAATACTTTTGCTTATAACTTTGCAAGCTTGTTAGCTATAGTTTAATAATTATAATTACTTAAAAAATATTAAAAAAACTTATTAAATAAGCAGGTTATACTAATAATAACAATAGCAGATAATATAAAAAGCGTTAACATATTAATAAAAGACTTTTTTATTAATATTTTAACTAATTATAAAGTGTAACCTATTAAAGATATGTTTATTAATAGTTACTTAAAAGATAATAAAGCGCTTTTAAAAAAAGCTAATAAGCTTATAGTTATATATAAGCTGCTTAATAAATATATTAAGCTAATATTTTAGTTAATAAAAGATAAAAAAGTAAACTAAAGACTTTTTTTATAATAAAACGCTAAAAAGAAATAATTAGCTAGCTATTTTGCAAGCCTTTTAAAAAAACCTAGCGCTAAACCTATAAATTAAAATAAAAACTTTAATAAACCTATTATTTGCTAAGACTTTTAAAACGTCTTATAATAAGCAGTATAAAATATAAAAATATAAAATATTATATAAAGTAATATATAAACTTAAGCGTAAAAAATAGCAGTAATAAAACTTTAGTAAGCTTTTAATATAAAAGTAATACTATTAAAACATAATAAAAAAGTTATTATAAAGGCTAGCAAATAAGCTTTAGCTTTTAAAAAATAAAAGCTTATTGTAATTATTACTGCAGTAAATATAGCGCTTTTAAATATAAAGGCAATAGTAGCAAAAAAGCTTTTAAATAATAATATTATAGTTACTTTTAAAAAAAAACTTTTAAAAAAACTAAAAAAAAGCAATTAAATAATAATAGCCTTTAGTAATACTACTAAAATATAAAAAAAAGAAATTATTATTATAGCTAAAAAGATTTTTATAGTATAGCTTAAAAAAATTTATAGCAAAAAAGTTTTATTTAAAAACTTTAAAAAAACCTGCTTAAAGCTTAATAAATATAAAAAAATGCTTTTAAAAAATACTAACGTAAAAACTAAAGCTATTTTATTTTATATAAATACTTTAATAGCAGCTTAATAATTTATAAAAGATAACTTGTTATAAAAGGTTTAACTATTTAATTATAAGCTTTTTACTATTAAAGCTAAAATAAAATAATATTTTAACTGCTTTAGCTATAGCTATATTATTACTTATTACTAAAAAATAGCTTACTATAAGTGCTATATAAGCTTTAAACATTTTAAAAGCAAAAAAAAGTACTTTATAAAAACTATTAGTATGCTTTTTAAATATATTAATTATAGTAGATATTATAAAGCATAAGAAAAAGCCTGCTTATTAAGTAAAAAAATAAAAAAGCATGTTAAAACTACTTATATAATATGTTTATGCTGCTTTTAAAATAAAGCTAAAGCTGCTATTATAGCTTAATAAACTAATAGCGTTTTAATATTAAAAACTTTTAACTTAGCGTTTAAAAAGTTAAATAAAAGCTTTTTATTAGCTAAAAAAAAGCGCGTTAAATAGCTTTTAGCTTAAGCAATACTTTTTTTGCAACTATAATAAAAATAATATGCTAAAATATAAAAAAAAAATTATAAAATAATATAGCAAAAGTGTTAAAAAAAACAAGATATAATTTTATAGCTATTTAAAAAGTAGTAATTACTAAAAATAAAACTTTTTATTACTTTAAAAAAAACTATTATATAATATAAAAAGATAATAAAGCTGCTATATATATTAATAAATATATAACGCTAAAAATACTTAATAAAAAAAGTAGCAAAAATTAAGCAAGCCTTTAAATAAAAATAAAAGAAAATATTATTATAATATAATTAATTTATTTTTTAAGCTTAATAAGCAAAAAATAAACTAGCTTTATTTAAAAGCTTTGTTTTAAACTGCTTATAAGCAAACATTTATTTATAAGAGATTTTAACTTATATTATTTAGTATAAAACTTTTTAAAGCATATATTATATAAAAGTAAAAAGCTATTAAAGTTTATAGCAAGCTAAAGCTTATTACTAGCTATATTAGCAAAAAAACTTATAAAAGTAATAAAAAAATAAAAAAACTTTATTATTAACTTAATATAAATATTAAAAAGCTTATTAATTATATATTAAAATAACTTTTAATAAAAAAGCTTAAACTATAAAGTATTTAAAATATTAATAAACTTAAAGGCTATATTATAAAGCTATTTATATATAATAAAAAAATAAAACTAGCTATAAATAAATAAAATATATATAGCTATAAAAGCAAAAACTATTATTAGCTTTAAAAAAATGCTAAACAGCAAAAAAAAGCTAAATATAGCTTTTAATAAATTTATAAAATAATTAATAAAAATAGTAAAACTTTTTATTTTTTTAAAAATATTTAGCTAAAGCATTTATAAAACTTTATAGTTAACTTATATAGTAATAAAAATAAAAACTAAAGCTAAGCATATATATAAAAAGTTTTATTAAAATAAAATAAAAAAAGCTTAAAAAGCGCTAACTAAAGCATGCTTAAACTTATAATATAAAGCTAATAAAGCTTGCTAATATAGCTAGTATAAAGTAATAATAAAAATATTTATTAATTTAAAAGCTTTTTAAAGCTTAGTAAAATAGGCAAGAATTTTTTTTAAGGTGCTACTAAATATAGTTTTTATTTTTTTATTAAAAAATAATTTAAAAAGCTTTATAGTAGCTATAACTTATTAATAAAAGGCCTAAAAGCTTGCTAAATGCTTTTTTTTAGCCTTTTTAGCTAACTTTAATAATATTTCTAGCTAGCTTATTAAATATAATAGTTACTAATAGTTTAAAATATCTTAAAAAGTTAAAATAAAAAATATAACAAACTTAATAAATAAGCTTTTTTTATAAAACGCTTTAAAAGATAACCTTTTATTAAATAGCTTACTAAAAGTATATAATGTTTTTTTTATAATATAAACTAGTAAAGCTTTACTAAGCAAGTTTTATAATAAGATATTATTTTAAGTAGTTTTAAAAAGCAAAAGTAATAGTTATTTTAAAGCTTAAAAAGCCTTTAAAAGCTAAAATTATAGCTAAAAAATAGCATTTTATTTTTTTTATTAATATTATAAAAAAGGTTTTAAAAAAAAAGATATACTTAAAACTTATAAAAGTAGTAAAGCTTTATAGCTTTTTTTTAAAAAGCTAAATAAGTAATAAAAAGTAAAAATTAATAAATATAGCTATTAAAATAATAACTAAAAAAGCTTATAAAATACTTACGTAAAAAAGCATAGTTTTTTTACTGCTTTTAAATATTTTAAAAGCTTTTAATATAATAAACTATAAATAATTAATTTATATATTATAAATTAAAAGCTTTTTATTATAAATAGCTTTATAAGTAAAAAGCTTTATAATAAAATATATAGCGCTTTTTTAGTTTAATAGCAAATAAGCTAAGCTTATAATATTATATATAAAAATTTTTTAAAGGTTATTTTTATTATTGCTGCTTTTTTTATTATATATATTAATATTATATAAAAAAGTTATAAAGCATTTATTAATTATAACTATTAGCTTTACTAATAATATTAACTTTATAATAGCTAGTTTAAATATAAAAAAAAACTATAAAATATTTAAAAGCATATAAAAAACTTATAAAAAATAAGCTAAAAAATATAGCATAAAGTTTACTTTTAAAAAAAATAACCTGTTATATTTTTTAAACGCTATTAAAAAAGCTAAAAACTATATTAAACTTTTAAAAGCAGTTATAAAACTTGTAAAAAGTGCTAAGTTTTTAAAAGTATACTTTAAATAACGTTTAAAATAAAAAATATATTTTTTAAAGCTATATTAAAAGCTTACTATATAATAATATATTATTATTAAACTTAAAAACTTTATATAAAAAACTAGTATAGCTAAAGCTAAATAGCTATATATAGTTATAATAAAAAGCATACTTATATATAAAGTAGTAATAAAGCATAAACTTTTTAAAGGTAATAAATTATAAAGCATTATTTAATAACTTAAAAAAGTATAAAAAGCTTATTTATATAAGGTAAAAAAAGCATATAAAGTTATTTTTATAAAATATATTAAAGTAAAGTTAAAAATTTTACTTTTAAACTTATATTTTAATAGCAAAGTAGTAGCATTTAAAAATTAGCTAGCATTATACCTTTATATTAAAATAATAAAAGCTATTTATAAAATAATTGCAAGGTTTTTATATAAGGAAAAACTAAGCAAATAGTAAAGCTAAAAGTAAAAAAAACCTAGCAATAAACTATATATGCTAAAAAAAGCTTTAAACTAATAAAATTAATAAATAAATAATAAAACGCTAAATAAAATACTTTAAAAAAAGTAGTAAGTAAAATAAATAAAGCTATAACTGCTTAAAAGCAGTTATTTTATTGCTAAAAAGCTTTTAAATAGCAAAAAAGTATTAAAGCGCTATAAAAGCTTTTTAAAGCATAAAATATTACTTATTTTATAAATATATATTAAAAAAATTAAGCTTAAAGCTTTTTTATATTAAAGAAAAGTTTTAAGTTATTTTATATTACTTTATAAATATATAGCTAAACAAAAAATAATAGTTTATATTATTTTTTACTATAAACTATTAAAGGATAAAAAAAGGCTTTTAAGTATAAGCTAGTTTTACTAGCTTTAAAAAGCTAAAAAAACCTAGTAATAGCTATAAATAACCTAGCAAATATTAAAAAAGTAGCATAATAGCTTATTAAAACAAGCAAGCTAACAATATATAACTTAGCAAAAAAAATAAAAGGTTTTAAAAAAAAGCTATATTATTTAAAGCATATAAACAAATAAAAAACGCTTTTTAAAGTAGCTGCTATAAAGCTTACGTAATTTAAAGCTTATATATAGCATATAAAAGTTAAGTAAAATTACTACTAAAGGCTTAAAATGCTTGCTTTTTAAAACTTTTAGTTTATTTTTTTATTTATATTAACTAAATATTAAAACCTAATATATAAAAAAAAATATGCTATAATAGTTTAATAGCTAAACGTATAAGCGTTTTATTTAACTAAAAGAAATAAAAAGCTTTTTTTAACACGGTTTTTACTTGCAAAATTAAATAAGTAAAATAACTACGCTATAAAGCAGCATAGCAAATTAATTTAATAATAATAATAATAATAATAATAAATAATAATTTATAGCTAATATTATATATTATTTATTTTTATTATTATTATAAAAGTTTATAGCTAATTTTATATTTATTTATATAAGCTTTTTTTTTAATAATTAATTAATTTAATATATAATCTTTAATATTTTATATACTTTATATTAAATAGTTTTTATTTTATTACTTTTATTAAAAGCTTAATAGATTTTTATTTTTTAAAATAAAAATATTAAATATTATAATACTTTTAGTTTTAAATATTTTATTTATAAATGCTACTTAAAAAGGTTACCTTTTAAAAATAGCTTTTTTATATAATAGTTTAATTTATTTTATTTAATATAAAATAATAATTTATTAAAAAATAAAAGTAAATATTTTATTATAAATTAATTATATTTATTTAATAAATAATAAAAATTAAACTATTTTTTTTTAAAAATAATTTATAAATAGTTTATTATTTTATTAATATTTTAGCTAGTTAAGCATTTAAAATAATCTTAAGTTTATAGCTATAATTAAATAATATATTATATTATATAGCTTATAAATGTTTTATTTTTTAAAGCTTTAAACTTTAATATTTACTTTTTAAAATTTTTTAATTAATATAATATTATTTAAATTAAAAGATTATAAGTTTAAAAACTTATTAATTTTATTAAAAATATATAATATAATTTTAAAATTAAAAATAGCTAAATTTTTTAGTTAATAAATAGTTAAGTTTATTAGTTTATTTTTTATTATAAAAATAATTTATGCTATTTTTTTTATAGTTAATTATTATAACTTATTTTTTTTTAAAGTTTTTTAATTTAAAATTATTTAATTTTTTTTACTAGTTTAGCATTTTTTTTAATTTACTATTAAATAAAGCTTTAAACTATTTTATTAAAAATAAAATCTTTAAAAGCTAATTTTAAAAATATATACTAGTATTTTTTTAATAAATATATTTATAAGTAAAATTTATAGTTTATAGTTAATTTTATAATATTAGTTTAATATTTTTAAAAAGTATTTTTTTAATTGCTTTTTTATTTTTGTTTATTTATATTTTGTTTTAAAAAATCTTTTATTTTTATTAACTAATAATAATTTTAATTTATTTACTTTTATTAAGTTATTTATTAGCTTAGTTTTTTTAAATATATAAAATATTTTTTATAAAGTTTTTTTTATGTATTTTTTATTATTTTATAAAATAAAAATATATGCTTGCTTTTTTTTTTAAATTTATTATAATTTTAAAATAATTTAATAGATTTTTTTTAATTTTTTGCTTTTAAATTTAATAAAAAAATATTATTTAATTTAAGTAAGCACTTTTAATATTTTTTTTAAATTAGTTATAATATTATAAAGTTTTATTAAATTTATTATATTATATTTAACTATTATTATAAGCTTTTTTATTTATTTAATTACTTAAAATCTTAAATTTTTAAATAGTTATTTTATAATATTATTTATAAAATTTTTATAATTAAGCTTAGTTTAATATTTAAATATTTTTTAAAAGTATAAGCTAATAATATTAAGCTTTTTATATTATATATTTAAAATATTTATTAGTTTAAGCATAATATTTTTATAGTTTTTTAAAACTATTTTTAATATTTAATTTTTAAGTTAGTTTATTATTTTAGTTAAATCTTAAAATTTTTATATTTAAATATTATATTTTTTTAAGTTAATATTATAAGTAAAACATTTTATTAAAGTTATTTTAAATATAGCTTATAAAGCTTTTAATAAATTAATTAAATTATTATTTAATATTATTAATAATTAAGTTAATTAACTTAAAATATTTATAGCTTTTAAATAATTATTAATCTTTAATATAATAAATTATTAAAGTAAAAAAAATTATTTATTTTTTTAAAGTAATATTTACTTATATATTTAAGCTAACTATTTTACTTTAAACTTTTTATTTTATAATTTAAAGTTTATTAGCTTTACTAACAATATTTTTTATTATTAATTTATTTATTTTAATATAATATTTATTTAATTAAGCTATTACTTTTTTAATTTAATATATAATATATAATAAAATTTTTAATTATTAAATATAAGTAATATTATATAAAGTAGTTAATTTTTAATATTTTTAAATAGTTATTATTATATTTTTTATATAACTAATTATAAATATATATTTAATATAAAATTTAAATATAATTAACTTAATAAAATATTTAAAGGTATATTTTATTATTATTAGTGATTTAACTTAATATAATATTATCTTTTATATTTAATAAGTTAATATTATAAGCAAATTAATATTTTTTAAAAGGTATTTTATAAGATAAATTTTATAAGGAAATATATAAATTATCACGTGATTTATAAATAATTTTATTAATATTTATCGTATAACTTAATAAAGTATACTATTAAAATCGTAATTAAATAAAAAATTTAAATCTATTTTTTATTATTTTATAGCTATTTTATTTAAGCGTGCACCTTTAAATACGCTAAAGACGCTAAAAATCTTTAGCGTATTTAGCGTTTCTTTAAATATCTCTCCGAATAAAATGAATAAAAATAAATAGACTTTAAATTTAAATTCTTTAGATAATTACGAATTTAATGATATATTTTATATTATTATACGACTAGTTTAAAAAAAGTTATTAAAATATCACGTGATATATATAAATGTTTTTTATATATGTTTTTAAGCTATTAACTCGCTTATAATATTAACTTGCTTATATTATATGTTATATATATATATATTTAACTATTTATATATAATTATAAAAGTTATTAAAAAGCTATTTATTTATTTTTTTAATTATTTTTTTAATAATAAAAATTATAATTAAAATATATTTATTATAAATATAATAATTAAAGTTTATATTAATTAAAATATATTATTATATAAATAAATATTAAAAATAATAATAATAATATTTATTTTTTTATTTATTTATTTATTTATTTATTTATAGCTATAAGCTTTTTTTATATTTTTTTTAATTTTTTTTATAAATATAAATATAATTTATTATTATATAACTAATTAAAATTTAAAATAAATAATAAAAATAATAAAAAGTAATAAAAATAAATAAATAAATAAAATAAAAAATATTATTAACTTATATTAATTTATTATATTTTTTATAAAAAGCACTTTTTAAATTTTTAGTTTATTTATTATTTATTATTAATATTTTATTTATTATAGTTAATTAACTTTAAATAAATAATATAATAAATTAAAAAAATAATAAATAAATAATAGCTAATAGTTTAAATATATATTTAATTAATAAGCAGTAAATAAGCAAATAATAACTAAAAAAATAGTTTAAATTTAGGTGTTACCTAGCTATTTAACTTAGCATTATATAATAAACATTTATTACAAAGAGCTATGTGCCTTAGGTATTAAGGCAAGGTAAAAGTAAAAGTGTGGCTTAAGTACCTACCTACCTAAGTAGGCAGTGTACACAGTGTGTGTGGCTAAACAATTTAACAATTGTTGCAGCCATAGCTACAATAGGCGGCGGTACCTGCGCTGCTAAGTACAACCCCGCCGCTAAAATGCACGCGCTACCTACTGCAAAGCGGCAGGGCAGCAGGGCGGCAGGCGGCAGGGCGTTAAGGCGGCAAGGCGTTAAGGCAGCAAGGCGATAACGCACGCGAGATAAGATCTACGATCGGCGGTCGGTCGGATAGATACCCGCGATAATAATACCGATTGTCCCACATAGTTACCTTATCTTAGAGTATCGGGGGTGTTGCCAACTGCTAGGTACCTGTGTACATCACCATCACCATCTTCATCTCCATCTCTGTCCTGCTATCGACGCCAACGCCGACACCCGCGCCTGTGCCTGTGCCCGTTTAGGGCATCCCGATCAAGACCTTAAGACCCTTATTACCATGCTCTGATCTTCGCCCTATAACTGCTCTTAATGCTATTAATGCTATTGTACTGCTAATGCTAGTCTTTTTTTTTAACCGCCTTTTTTATTATTTACTAACTAAGCTACCTAAGATAACTATTATATAAATAAAAAGATACCACTATATAAAAAAACGCTATTAAATTAAAACTAATACTTTTTAATATAAAAATAATAACTATTAAAATATATTATTTTTTATTTAAAAAAGTAAATATTAAACTTTTTTTTAATAATATAAATAATATATCTATATAAATAGTAAATATTACTTAAAACTTAATTAACTTTAACTAGGTAAAATAAGTGTATATTAAACTTTTATGCTTTTGCTAGCCTATAATTAACTAAATCTAACGCTTATTAGCTTTAACGATTAAAGCGTTTTGATAGCCTTGTTTGCCGACGGCCACGTCATCTATAACTTATCTATAACTCGGTGACCCCTTTATTATAATGATTATCTCTGTTATCGCCTCGGTGCATCTGATCCCACTTCCACTTCCACCTCCACCTCCACCCACTTTCCCGCAGCAGGTGCAGACTCGCACACATGCGGCCCAGTCGTTCCGTCAACTGCATCGCCGCCGCCGCCGCGCCGTCCCGGGCCTCGCGCGATCCCCGTCGCAGCACCTCCTGCAGTCCGATACCCTCCGTCAGCGATACTACGGTAGGGAAAAGGGGGTAGGCCCCTTCACCCTTTCCTCGGCCACGGAAAAGCCGTTCAACAGTGCCGCCACGTCTTCCGGGGTCTTTTTGGTATGCTGCTACTCGGCGGAACATCATACTACCACTATTGCCTCCTTCGTTGTAACATGACGCTGGACACCCGATGTATTTCCGGAATTTCGCCACCCGGCTCCCCGCCCGCCGCCCCCTGTCGCGCTCCACACGAATGAATAAGGAGGAGGAGGAGTTTATTAACGTCTAACCTAGGTTACTGATCTAACACTAATTTACAGCGAGCCAGCCAGGTGCCTAGCGGCTTAGCGCCTAGTCGGTACTAGGTTAGTACCTCACGCGGCCTGAACAGACTTATGTTCGGAAAGACGGCGGGGGGTCCCGCGGTCGCTTACGAAGGAAAACGCGCAAAAGAGCAAAAAAACCAAAGACCAAAAAGTGTGTGTGGTGGGGCTGGCTAGCCCGGTTGGTGAATTTGCTTGGCCAAGGTCACATGTGGTCAGCCCCGTTTCTCCCAGAAGGAGTAGAACTCCTTAGCTGGCCCCCCTTCCCCTAGGATGGGCGTGTCTGATAACCAAGTGCCCCGTGTCCTGATCTTTCCGCCATAAGTTGACGGAGCGGGCCCTCTTGAAAAGGTCGAACTCCGCTATTTGTCTAGTTTTTGGCGCGCCAGCTGAGTCCAAGACTTCTGTACGAGTCTGGCTGGTTCGTGTCCCGCCAGGTCCTTGCTATACTATAGAAAGGGGAGCGGTCCCCTAGCCTTGCGCATGGCGTAGGCGTATTACAAGAGGCGGTCGCTTCTAGAGGAGTGGGTCCCTTGGGAGCGGTTGCGAGGAGAGGAGGCCCGCGGCCGCGTCGGCCTCCTCGTTTTCCCAGCATCCCCTTTATGGCCAGGTGACCAGTGTAGCGTGACTCGGTTGGGAATGGTGTGGGCTATATTCTTTTAAATTCGCCGAACCTGTAGCTGGAGCTGTGTGGGTTGCCGTTGAGGAGGCTCCGGAGCGCAGCGGTGTTGTCCAGGCAAAGGTGAAGTTCGAAAGGGGGTACGGGAGTATCGTGACGCAAACCACTTGATGGCCCCTCAGGGCCCCCAAGGCACTCTGCGTCAGAGACCCCCTCTTGGTCTAACTATCCTAAGTCGGTGTAGGAGGGGGACATAACGCCCTGCGAGTAGGCAGCGCAGGCCCAGGAGACCGAGACGTCCTTGGAGCCATCGCTGTACATGACGATATTCTGATTGCCTTGTCGTTGTTTTCGCATCATATCTGCGAACCAAGCCTTGTGTGCTGTGGCCGCGCGATCCTTTCCCTCTAGGGGGGGGAGGGCCATTCCACGGGAGAAGAAGGGGTAGTGCGAGTGGGGAGCGGTGGAGCTCCGGGGATTGGGAGGCGACGACCTACAGAACAGTAGGGCGACGTCCCACTCGTTCCTGAGTCCTGAGCGCTATCGGGTGTGTCTGGGGTCCAATCTGGCCATGCGGACAGCCGAGACGAGCTGTATGTGGTCGAGGCAAGGGCCCCCGGCAGGGAGGCCGCTCTCCCTGAGAGCTGCAGAGTGTGGGAGCGTGCGCCAAGCCGGTATCACTGCGCGAGCAGTCATCCCGAGGGCGCTGTGCACTTTCCGCGCCTGAGTAGTGGTGCCAGATGCCACCGTAAGGCGTCGATTCCGAAGTGACTGCCTCTCGGTGCCCGGGTACCAGATGTTGCTGCCGTACGTAGGTAGCGATAGGGACGACAATAGATTTCGCGACCTCGGACATGAGGCCTGGTCTAGCCCCTCTGGTAGTGTTGCCGAGTAATTTGAGGAAGGACCCAGCCCTGGAGGCCCTCCCAGCCCAGATGTTAACATAATACCTAAAGCGAAAGCGTTTATCGAAGTAGACTCCAAGCCACCTAACCGGCTTAAGCAACACAGGAACGGCCGTGTTAGCAACAATAACTAGGTCTTCCATCTCTGCGTCGGGACCGCATATGTGGATGGGTTCGCACTTGGAAGGTTTAAAGGCGATATAGTAGGCCCGAAGGCCCAGGGTGCTCGCGTTTTCCCTAGAGGATTTGCCATGTTTTGCCAATGCTACGTCGTCCGCGTAGCCAAAAGAGTCCCGAGGTATGCCCGTGGCCTCTTTGAGGAGGGGCGCCATAAAGAGCATGAAGAGTATGGGGGATATGGGGGAGCCCCGAGGAACCCTGCTTTCTAGTAGTCGAGGAGCAGTAGTGTTTGCCTCGAGCCGTAGGGCGGCTGTCCTGTCGGACATGAACAAGTAAGTCCACCTAGTTATGCGTATGTCCTAGCCTTAGTTTAAAATATGCTAGGTAAGCCTGTTTTAGAAGACAGTGTTAAAAGCGCCTGCTATATCTATTATAAGGAGGGACAAAACATGTCCTTTAGTAGCAATATGCCTTTTAACATCGTAAGCAAATAAAAAGACTAAGTCTAAAGCGCTTCTATTTAAGAAGGCACTAAAGTGTTATAGCAAAATAATAAACTGCTTTATTGCTATAACTAAAAGCCTTATAGCAAGCAAGCATTTTAAGCCTTTGCTTAAGCAAAAAAGAAATAATATAGGTCTTTAGCTTTTAACTAGGGTATAGTCGTCTTTGTTAGGTTTTAATAGGAAAACAACTTCTGCCGTCTTAAAAGATTTTAGATGGTAGCTAAAAGTGAGGCAAAAGTTATATAGCGTTGTAACCGCCCTAAAGATATAGGGCCAGGCTTAGCGTAAGAGGCCTGCGTTAACCTTGTTAACGCCTAGGGCTAAAACTGCAACATCGCAGCAGGCCGCCTTAGCCTTAGGTCCTGTGACTCTATAGTTGATGTGGAACTTCTTCTTGTAGTTTCCTGGGACGAAGGTCCTGTTCGGGAGGGGGTCGGAAATGTTGTCTCCTGCTGCACGAACAGACAAGATGTGGCATGCGAGGAGTTCGGTTTTCTTATTAGGGTCAACGTAGACCCTGCCGTTGTAGCATAAAGGGGGGGCCCCGAGCCTGTTACTAGGCTTCCTCCAGCTTGCAATAGCGAACAGCTTTGGGGTGTTGTCGGCCCTTTTAATGATGCCTTTCTAGTAGGACCGCTCGGCGGCCCTGGCATCTTTACGGTATATGCGGATATCTTCCCTGGTGAGTGTACCGTCCTGGCGGTCAGCCGCAATGCGGCGTCTGGCCGCGGCGAGTTCCCTATCTTACTAGGGGTTCTTCTTGTGGCCGTGCCCGACCGGTGTAGAGGCCACCCTGTACGCCTCCTGAAGGGCCCGGTTAATAGAGGTGCATGGTTCCTCGATCCCCTTGACGCTGGAAACCTTGTGTGGTACTCTTATGCGTTCGGCCTGCTGTGCCATGGCAGAGTCCCAGAGGGTAAGGTTGT
Source organism: Xylaria grammica (assembly GCA_004353285.2). Classification (NCBI taxonomy): domain Eukaryota; kingdom Fungi; phylum Ascomycota; class Sordariomycetes; order Xylariales; family Xylariaceae; genus Xylaria; species Xylaria grammica. Next base: position 227,623 of record NGZP02000013.1, on the reverse strand, counting down.
CAGGGAGTATGGTGCGTTTAGCAGGGCGGGGGGGATCCCTGTAGAATGGCACGGTTGTGCGTATAGTGAAATGATCGGATGTAGTGTAAAGGTCGTCGTCCACCCAGGCGGCGACGCCCAGGCTGTTGCTCATGACGAGGTCGAGAACCCCGCCCTGTTTGTGGGTGGGGGTGGAGACGATGTGTTGAATTAAACCCTTATCGCAGGCATAGTCTGCGATTCTCTGGCCTAGGGCCATGTTGTGTCTGTTGCGGACGCCTCGGGCCCAGCTCTAGTGTGTCGCGTTGAAATCCCCTGCCACCAGGCAGTCGTTCGGGACGGGGAGGGCCTCGAGTGCGTCTAGGATTGGGTCTTCGGTGCTGTACCTAAGGGGCCTATATACGTTGTAGACCGTAAGGCCGTAGATGTAGGTACATATAATATGTAGATGTGTAGAGTCTACAGGGGCGTGTGTATGTTTTTTCCACTTGTTATGTACGTAGGTTATAACACCTGGTAGGTGCTTTAACCAGTCCCCCCGAGGGGAGTAACACTAATAAGAAGGATGTCCCTTATGCATCTGTGTGCCGTCCCTGGTAAAAACCCAGGGTTCTTAAACGAGTATGATATCAGCTTCGGAGTCGTTGCCAACGGCCAGCAGAGCGTCGTGCACACCTAGAGACCAATTAACGTTCGCTTGGATAACAGTAAACGCCTGCTGGCCCGGGGAACCGCGATGGGGCCGGGACGAGGGCCGTCTATGCGTCCGGGTCGGATTCATCATCTTCATCTTCGTCTTTGTTATCGCTGTTATGCCCGTCGTTGTCGGACATGTGGTGATCGTCTCCTTCTTGTCTAAAGGGGGAGTGGCCATGTCCCCGCCTTAAGGCTAAGACGCGGGCCGCTTCGGGGCTCGCGTGTCGTGAGTGGCTGTGAGAGGGCTGGGTGGAAGCTAGTGCCCGTACGGGGGAGCGAGCGCGGGGATCTCGAGAAGTCTCGAGTCCTTGTGGGGGGGCCGTTGAGGTGAGGAGAAAAGGTTGGAGCCCTGCGCCGGGCCGAGCTGGATAGCCGGATTCCTCTTGTGTGCGCTGTGCTTGCTCCTTCGGGAGGAAGCCTCCGGGGTAGTGAGTTGCGATCTCCTAGAGTGCGTAGTCGCTGGAGCTGGTCTCTGGTGAGTCTAACCACCTTGCCTCTCTTCACGACCGGCCGGGCGAGCCAAAGAGGGTGAAGTTGCGCTTAACGGGTTTGGGCAGGGAGACCACCCAAGAGTCGCTGTCGTGCTGGGAGGGTGCAACCCGACCCGGTTGGGTTGCTGTCCGGTCTTCGCGATGACCTCTTCTATTATGAGGTCAACTAGGGTGCGGCCGTTGGGGACTGGAAGGGTCGGAATACCTGAGACGACGTAAGTAGTCCATGCTTTGTCTGCTTCGGAAGTGATGCCGTGTTTGGAGAGGTCTACACGAATGAATGAGTCGATGCGGTGGTCTGTTTTTTTCTGTGCTGGCGTGGGCGTCGCTAAGGTTCCCGGCCTCGGCGAACCTGAGAACGCCGAGCAGCGTCCGCGACATCATACCTCGTTGCCTGAATTTAACCTGCCCTAGCTGCCAAACTATGCGCTCAAGGTATGATAATAATAGTAACCGCTGCTTTCTGTTCTTATTGTTGTTTTTATTCTCGTCTCTTTTACTTTCTTTCTCTTTTTTTTTTTCTTTTCTTTTTTAGGCCTTATAATCTCTAATATTTCTATTACTACTTTTGCTACTATTTTTATCTTTATCTTGCTTTTTTAGGTTATTTATTAATTATACTTTATATAAAATTATAAATATAGTTAAAAAGAAATAAATAAAGATTATGTTATGCACCTGCGTATATAAGGTTTTAAGCAATGTTATTAGTTTTAAGCCGCATTTATTAAAGATAATAAAACGATTATTTATAGCAAGCATATAAAAATAAAAGATTATATGATTTAGCGCCTTAAGCTCTCTTTATAAGATAAGATTGCATAATATTACGTAAATACTTAGATATATAGTAGTAGGACTTATTTTAGCTGGTATAGCCGTTTAGGTAACGTTAAAACAAAGAGTATCTCTTAACAAGATTTGGTTCCATATCTGGATGACGTGCCATTCGGCGAACATTTCGTTAGACCTCGGCACCTTTAGCCGTAGGGCAGATCGGAGAGAATTAAGCAGTGGACCCTCCGAAAGAGCGATTTGACGGGGGCTGAGCTGGGGCTTTCCTGCCCGTCGCCCCTGGAATCGAGCCCAATCCACGGACCTCGCAGCTCACTCTTCCAATTGTCCTAGTTGCCATCGAAAACAATCTCCCGGGGCTGCATGCATGAACAAGGGAAACGCAAGTAGCCGTAGCGGAACAAGCACGCCGCCTAAACAATGCGCTTTCCCCACTATCCTGCATACTTCGCCCGGGCTTTCGACCAAGCCTGTGTGATTCTCGAGATCTTCGCCATCGGGGATCCCATACGGCTCCCGTCGTTGTATTTATCGTACGAAGTTCCATGTTACCCGTCTGCCGTTCGAGTTTCAGTCTAAAACGTCGGCCCCGACTTCGGCTTTGTACCCCCCGAGCAAGCAGGCTGGGAGATGACGACCAGGTAAGCAAAACCGGCAAAAACCAAACGGCTATACCAGAGAGGACAAGATCGGGCGGCAAATCAGCAACGTCTTTCCAGATCGATTCTCGTATTCTATTTCTATAACTGCTATAGGACCATACTATTAAAGACCTTGGGCTGGTTTTAGCGCTTTTTCTAGTGGTGTGCGCGGATATGTTGTTTATCTGAGCCTAAGGCTTAGTTATATCCACTTATCCATGACACTTTTCGAGCGCGATCCTGTTGTGAGGGAAGTTATCGAGAGTTTTGTCGCGGATAGCACAAGTGACTTTAATTTGTGTGGCCTTTTCTTGTTGCCTCTTTCGAACGATATCTCTCTCGATGCAATAGTATTAAACCTACACATTAAAACGTTAAATAATTTTACAACAGGCAATAATATCTTAAAGTTATACTACTAAAGCATTATAATTTAATCTTATTAAAAGTGTTTACTTTACTAAAAACTTTTGCTTGGTTAAAATCTATTAATAGCTAACTGCCTTTTAAAAATAGGTCTTTTATAAGTAGTTCTAAAGCGAAACCGTATAAAATGCACACACTATCTATCTTTATCATTAGTATTATTATTGTTATTACCGACGACAACATACCTAAACGACCAGGCACGACCTTTTCAGCGGCGGCAGCACCGCGACGCAAACGCAGACGCCTTAGTCCGGAGGAGGAGGTTTACTGCTGTGTATTGCACGTACAACTCCTGCTTACTGCAGGCCAGAGAGGGGAAGAAGGAGAGGGGCCAGGAGAAGACAGTTGTGATGTGCGGGAACAGACGGTGCATTTATCCTTGCATGAAGCTTTTCATCCGGTCCTTGGTAGATGTTGAGTCAGAGTCGGAGTTGGAGTCGGGGTTAGAGTTAGAGGCCCCTGATGACGGACGGGCGTGATAGGCACAACGACAATAGAGATCTCATTAGGCAACAAGAGATATATAGCAACAACGACACCCTAGATGAGATAACTAGTAATCACACCCCATTCCAATAAGAGGCAGACCTAGGTTCGCATGGTGACTTATCACATCTAGAAGCAGGCATTAAGAGCGAAAGCAAAGGAGGGCAAAAAGAAAACGGAAAAGAAGACAACAACTATAGCGACAACGAAGCAGATCATGACTCCTGGCCAGCAGAAGAGGGGGGAGGAGGAGAAAGAGCAAGAAGGAGACCAACCACGGCCTCGACTAATCGTATTTCCCGTCACGCCAGAAGAAATCAAACCAGGCGTTTCTCTTCAAGCTTCTTCTTCTCTTCCTACCCCTAAATTACCACTTAGCAGGACCAACTATGCCACCAACCCCGCCAACCCTATCTTGCCCAACCTGGAACGCAATGGTTTTATGGTGCCGCTAGTCCGGACACAGTGCAGCCGGGCTAGGAATAGGATAGGCATCTGCGCAGCGGCTAGGTTGCAGAAAACGCAAGGTGAAGAAGGCCCGGGCGATGGCGAAGGGCGGGGATGAGAAGATGGAGGCAATAATAGAGAAGGAGGAGGTAGAAGAAGAGGAGGAGAGGAAAAGGAGAAGGAGAAGAAGAAGGACATGCGGAGCTAGAAGCTGGTATGCTGCTGACATACGATGGCTTGATTGATTGATTGATTAATTAATAGTGTTTAATGTCACAAGGGTGCGCTGCATTGCAGGGCCCCAGGCCTCCTAAAGGGCATAAAGGCATAGAGACGTGGCGAGCTATCTACTATGTACTACATACAGTAGCTCTAGAGGCCGTATCCTCGCCTTAGGGAGCGTTAGGTTGTGACTCCGTGTCCACTCTTCTTAGGACCACCGTGCCTTGTGAGTTCGTTGTCCCTTGCAGGGTGGTTGCGTGTCCCCCTAAAGTGATCCAAAGGGTATATGTGATTCTAGGGGCTTGCGGGCTTGCCTTTTAGGGTTGTCTAGCTTTTATCTTCCCTTTCGGCCGTTAGCTGTCGGTCTAATATAGCTGAGGCCTCGTAGCAAGGATAGTAGGGATGGCAGGGATGAGAGCAGCTAACGGGGTGCATGTAGACATGGTTAGCAAGGAATATCATTATTATAATGCTGCGCAGTTGCAGTCGCGGTCGCAGTCGCAACAAAGCAGCTTTAATGATATTCTCAGCATACGTTCTATTTTTGTTATAACACAAGCTACGGCTGTTCTTACTTTTGCTTTACTATATTAAGGTTAGCTAGCTGCTTATACTATTTATTTAACTTTAAAATAACTTTGCTTGCTAAAATGTTACATATTAATATAATTATTTTAAAGTTTTATTATAAACATTTATTTAAGTATATTATATTATATTTAATAAAAAATAAAATATATATAATTATTTTAATTTAATATATAAAAAAAATAAAAAAAAAAGTAAAAAAGGTAAAAGTAATAATAATAATAAACAAGCTTATTATATAGCTATTAAGCAAAAATTTTAGTTAATTTTATATATTTTATTTAAAATTTAATTTTATATAACATGTTTATTATTAATTTATTTACATTTATATTTTATTATTTTTATTTACTTATTTATTTATTTATTTATTTATTTATTTATTTATTTATTTATTTATTTATTTACTTATATATTTATAAGTAAATAAATAACTTTATATTTAAATTTATTTTTTTTATTTTTTTATTTAATATAATTAATATATGCTATTAAACTAACGTTTTTATTTTTGTTTTATTTATTATATTTATATATTTATATAAACTTAATTTAATTTAGTTATAATAAAAAAGCTATAAAAAACAACGCTAAAAACTATTAGCATAGTTACTAGTAAACTTAAGGTTGCATTAAAATACGATAGCAACTATGACGATAGAGGTTGTTAGCCACTTTTTTGCTAGAGGGGTCTGTCTGATGACTACTCCTTTCCAAGGCCCAGGCCCGGCCAACAGCAGCCGTATGCCTCCTCCTCCCTGCCTCGCCATCACCATCACCATCACCATCACCATCACTAGCACCATCACCAGCCACCAGAATGAAATACTCCGCAGTATACACCCGGGTTAAGGGCATCAAACAATAGCAGAAGCCCAGGCCCGCTGCCCACTTATGCTTATTCTCTCCCTTCTTTCTGCCTCCTGATTCTCCTCCTAGTACCTAAATACTGTCGGCTTCAAGACACAAAAGCGTCCATGGCAGCAGCACAACAGAGTTAACAGAGTCAACAGAGTCAACAGAGTCAACAGAGTACACCGATAACTTCTAGCAAGCCCTGGCCAACATCAACGCATGAAAGGCCAAAGGCACGGCATCGAACGCGCTGTAGCCGTCGCAGTCGCAGTCGTCGGCCTCGGTAGTATTCACCCCGGCAACCAGTTCTCCTTCTACACTCATGCTAATAATGATTGCCTTCTCATTTACTCTGCTCATGAGTACCATGACCATAATGACCATAATAATCATAATGATCATCCTCATCTTCGGCCTAGTCACAACCTTAACCTCAAACTACCTAGCACTACGCCACGCTCGGCCACATCTACATCGAGTCTACCAGTCGCCTCTAGGACTACCTTATTGCGCTATCCGTCAGCTACCGCTCTTGTTCCCTCTTTTGGCTTCTTTTCTCGCCCTTCCCCTTCCCCTTTTCCCCATAACCATAACCATAACCATAACCAGCCGTCGTCCGACCTTGTCGCCGGTCTAGGTCTTATCCCGACTTCTCCTCACCTCCAGCACCAAGGCAAGACGCTTCCACCTAGACAAGACCAGGAACAGGACAAGAACCGGAACCAAAACTAACAGCCGCCTCCGGACGAAACCGCTGCTGCTAGACCGCGGCGCCTATGGGATGAGCTTGCGTCCAGGCACCTGTTTCTCTAAGTTCTACATGCTGCGGCTACAGAATATTGTCTAATCACCCTACGTAGCATTATTTCTACTCGTCTAGCAATCATCTCCCTTTTCTGCAATACTATCCCGACTTGGCTGATGACACCCCCCCCCTTCATTCCTTTCTTTATATGCGGGAACAGGCCCCTCTCGCTCCTCCATTGACTCTGTTTCGCCAAGAGAGCTATGTATGCCCCGGCACTAATCGCCTTGTATCTATGCGCGCCTCACCCCCTGTCGTCGGCATCTTCCTCGTCTCCCTCTGCCTGCAGCACATGTTGCTCCCCGCGCCGTACACATCGATCTAAACCCAGCAGAATGCTACCGTGTCGTTCTCGCCGCCACTATTTCTATCCCCTTACCCACGCGTCTATTCTCCCTCGCACGCGACCTATCGGCATGTAATACTCGCCGCGCACGGTTGGACGCCTCCGAGGTCGAATAACGATGAAGAGAATAACAATGACAACTATAACCACAACTACTCCCCCCCCTATCCTTATACTCCTAATCTAAATCCGATAGAACATACTAACCTAGCAGACTACAAAGGCCTTATGACCGCCCTCCGATCGACCCGACCTTAGCCCGCGCGACCTCGACGCCACAGCACGACCTGGCCTTGCGCCGTCGGGGCCCCGCCTGCACCGCGCATCGCCGCGGCCGCGGCGCAAGAAACTCGGGCTTTCGCGCGCCCGGGATGCCGTCCCGCTTGCCTTTTTGCTTCGCCTCGAGTCCGCCAGGCTTAGACCAACCGTGTGTGGCACACGGGCTTCGTGCGCGGCTTGCTAGGCGGGCGGGCGCAGATGGCGACTTGCTTGTTGTCGTTGGCGGCGGCAGCTTTCACTGCTACTTGTGGTAGCAGTGGTAGTAGTAGTGGCAGTAGCAGTATTGTAGCAATCAAGCAGAAAAAGAACGAGAGAAAGAAAAAGATAAAAAAGGGGAAAGGGGGGGGGGGATGGGAAGAACAGGAAGAACGGGAAGGAAGCAGAGGTTTGCATTGCTGATCCCTAGGATTAATTACATCGCTGTGCTAGAGGGGATCCGCGGCGCTTTGGGATGTCGATCGGCGACTTATTGATGTGACCCCAAGGTTAGATGCTGAGCTCTTACGGCAGAGTTGGGCTGGGTCGTTGGTGCAGATTGCTGGTGTTAGTGCTAGTAATAGTGGTGATGGTGGTAGTGGATTCGGTGCGTGTCTAATGTGGCTAGGAACGGGACTGCGCGGGAAGAGAAGGAGGTAGACGGACAGCAGCAAAAGGAAGCAAAATATCACCATCTTCATCATCATCATCATTGAGAACCTAAGAAAAAGGAACCTTTAAAAATGATGCTGTGGCTTCAACAACAGCCGCAGCAGCACGTCTCACCACCAACTCAGCCAAGGCCGCACCAAAAATAATACCACCGCGCTATATTTGCAGGCTATTATTAGCGCACTATATTTAGCTATGCAAAGGTATTATCCTTTTTTTTGTTGCTGTTACTGTTAGCATTATCTGGTATCTTTGCCGCCGACGCTAACACTGACACAGACGCAGGCACAGGCATAAGCACGGGCACAACCGCTGACTTTTCTCTCCTAACTTGTACCACGGCTACCATCGTCGCAATCCTCACCAGCACAGCACCAGCACTAGCACTAGCACCGGTATCAGTCTCAGTATGCATACGACACCAAAGAGAAAGAAGAAGGACATCGGGAACCCCTTAATGCCAACCCCACCCACGAAAAAAATACAAGTCTAACCACGTGGGATCCCCGCTGCACAACAGCTCCCCGCGCGCGCCCGAGCAGCGCCCAAGCCGCGCGGTAGCGCCGGTCTCGTCGCGCGGACGGTCGACAGGCTTAGTGGTTCTCGAGGCGCTAGCTGAGGCGGAGAGGCCTTAGTGGGCTATAGAGGAAGGTTGTTAGGATGGAGAGGGAGTTTAGGTGAGGTGAGTTCAGTGGTTTGGTTTGGTTGGTATAACAGCAGGTTTTAGATTTTCGTACTAGTTATCATGTTCCCTATCACTATTATAGGTACGTACTTAGCTAGTGTACATTTTGCAGCTTGTTATATACATGACTTGCCGCTTTAGCGTCTGTCCGTCCGTCCGTTTGTTATCTCTTAATGGCAATAAAAAATAATAACATCTATTAACCATGCCTTAACCTTATGCTTTATGCTTCAAGCAATCTATATCATCCAGCTAATCTGATCCTATCTCATCTCATCTTATCTCATCTCATCTTATCGCATCTCATCTTATCTCATCTTATCTTATCTTATCTTATCTCCTTTCCTCTCCTCTCCTTTCTTCTCTTCTCCCTATCCTTCCTCTGCTCGGTGTATCAGCATATCGGTTACTACCTTTACTTTCTCTCATTCACTCTCTCCCTGTCCCCGTTAGTGCTACTACTCCCACCCCTCCCTCTTGTTGCTTGTTGCTGGAATTAGTGACGGAGTTAAGAAGACTGGTAAAAGCCAGGTAGCTGGGTACTTCGCCCCACACACATTTACTACCTGTGTGTTCTACAGCTAACAGGGTTAGCGTAGCGTACACAAGGCTTGGCAGGTACTTATATATGTAAGTCTACAACTACACACAGGGCACACACACACTAATAGTAGGTATAACTTATATTAGGGGAGCATAAGCATATTTGGCTAGCTTTTAGATCTAGGCTAGTGCTAGTGCTATAACATAGCGCAAGGTAGCAAGATCTAGTCTTAAATTTAAGCTAAATAAGCTTTAAAAGCTAGCTTAAAACTATTTAACTAGTAAATTTAAATAAATTAATAAAATAATAAATATAAAATAATAATATAATAAATGCTTACTTATAATTAAGTTAATAAATAAGTTAATTTATAGCATATATATATATTATATACTTTATTATAATATTATAAAAAGTAAATTATATAATAAATTTTTAACTTTTATAAAATATATTATTTATAATTATATATAAAGTATATATATATTAATAATAAATATAACTTATATTAAAAAAGTATAAATATATTTAGCTAGCTTTTAAATTTAAGCTAATGTTAATATTATAATATAATATAAAATAATAAAATTTAATTTTAAATTTAAATTAAATAAACTTTAAAAGCTAGTTTAAAATTATTTAACTTTTATACTTTAATATTATTAGTTATAAATTAGTTTAATATATATATATATATATATATATATATTTTTTTTTTTTTTAAGTTAGCTTATTATTAGCATATAAATTTAATTAGCTAAAATAAATAAAATAAAATAAATAAATAAGTTTAGCTTAGCTATAAAGCTAATTTTTTTTAAAGCTTAGCTAAGTTTTTTTTTTTTTTTTAGCTATTATTTTTTTAATAAATAAAAATAACTATTATAAATTTAGCTTAAATTTAAGTTGCTAATAAAATATAATAGCTTTTTTTTTGCTATTATTATTATTATTATTATAAATAATAAAAAATTATTATAATATTATCTATTATAAAATATAGTTTTATTTATTATTAGCTATTTAAGCTTTATTTTTTAAATTTTTATTATATAAATAAAATAATAAGCTAATTTATTATAAATTTAATATTAATTTAATATAAATTAAAACTTAATTATAATAACTAAAAAAACTATTTTTTATATATATTATATATATTAAGTTATTAAAGTAAATATATTAGTTTATTATAAATTTAATATTAATTTACTAAAAATTTTAATATAAATTATTTTAATAATATTAATATAAATATTTTAAAATATATTTATTATATTAAAGCTTAAAAAAATAACTATTTTAATAGCTATATTATTATAAAAGATTTTATACTAATATATTATAAATTTAATACTAATTTATTATAGTTTTTAAATTAATTTTAATAATAAAGCTATTATTAATATTTAGTTTATATTTAAATATATTTATATAATTATTTATTATAATTATATATTTAAAAATATATATAAAAATTTTTGCTAAACTAAAAATAAATAGCTTATAAATTTATAGCAAATTTAAAGCTAATTTATTTAGCTAACTTTTATAAAGTTATTAATAAAGTTTAAAACTAAGTTTATAGTTATATTATTATTATAGCTATTATTTTTGCTATTTTTACTATTTTTAATAATAATAATAATAATAATAAAAATAATAGCAAAAAAAATAATAAAAATAATAATAATAAAAAAATAATAAAAAATTAAATAATAAATTAAAAAAATAATTATAGTAAATTTAATATAAATTTAATAGCTAATTAGCTATAGCTAAAATTAAGCTAATAAATTTTAATTATTTTTTTTTTTTTTTTTTTTTTTTAATACTATAAAATTACTATATAGCTACTTTTTTAGCTTTTATAATTAAATTATAGCTTTATAGCTATTTAGCTAAAATAGCTAAAATAAGCTATAAATTTACTATAAATTTACAAGCTATTTTAATAATAAAAATAATATAACTAAACTATAAATTTGCTTTAAATTTATATACTAGAATTTTTAAAAAAAAAAAAAGATTTTAATTTTTTATTTTTATTATTTAGTTGTAAATTTACTGCAAATTTGCATGCTTAAATTTCTAAAAAATAAAATATTATTTTATTTTATTTTATTTTTTTTTTTTTTTAAGTTTGCTATTAAAACATATTATATATTACTATTTAGCTATTTAAAAATATTTTAAATATAAAATGCTTATTTACTTTTAGCTTTTCTTTTATAATTATTTTATAATATTATTTAACTATATTTAATAACTAATAGCTTAATAGCTTAATATTACTTTTGCTTATACTTATATTATAAGCATATTATATTGCTTTTTTTTAAAAACTATAGCTTAAATATACTTTATAATTAACTTTTAAATATAATAAATAATTATTTAAAATATATTTAGCTTTAACTTTTAAAAAAGCTTTATATAAAAGTTAAAATAAAAGCAAAAAATCTTTTATATATATAAAAGTTATATTTTAGCTTAATAGTTTTTTTATATATAATATTAAATAAGCTAGCTTTTAGGTTATATTAATAATTATATTAACGCTAGCATAATTTTTATTTGTTTTTATGCTATAAAATAAAACTTAAAAATAGTTTTTTGCTAATAAAAGTTATATTAATAACTTTATTAAGCTTAATATATTTTATTTTTATAGGTTATTTAAGTTAAAATTATTATATATTATTTTGCTTAGCTTTATAAAGCTATATTATACTATTATAAAAGCTATATTTATTATTAGCATATTATAAAGGTTTTTATTTGCTAAAGCTTTTAATAATATAAGTTTAGCTAAAAGTTATTTTAAAATTAAAGCTTTTATAAATGCTTTATGCTTATAAAAAAATAAATATACTACTTTTTAAATTAATTACTATATATAAAAGCTATTAAAAATTGCTATATTTAATAAAAGGTTTATATAAACTAAATATAATATAAATATATATAAAAAAAATATAAAGCTTTATAAAAGCTTTTATATAAAGCTAAAAGTATAATTGCAAATATAAAAAGCTAAATTAGTTTTAAAAACTAGTTAAGCTTTAGTTTAATAGCTTTTATATTAATTTTTATATAAATATATTATAAATTTATATTTTTTTTAAGTTAATTTTATTAAGTTAATATAAAGTAGCTATATATAATTATTATTATAGCAAAAGCTTAATTTTATTATATAAGCTATAAAATATAAAGTTAGCTTGCTTTTAATAAAAACTACTAATTAAAGTATAAGTTAGCAATTAACTTAAAGTTAGCTTATAAAAAAATATCTGCTAAGCTATTATTTTTTAAAAATATATAGCATATTTAAAAATAAATATTATAGTAAGCTATTAATATAAATATTAGCTATAGTAAGCTTAAAAATAATAAGTTTTAAGTTAAAGCATTTTTAAAGCTAGTTTAAGCTATTATATTATTTATATAAATTATTATAATATTAAATGCTTAAATTTTATACTAAAGTTTAAAAGCTAGCTATATTATTATAATTTTAACTATATTAATATAAAGCATTGCTTTTATTATAAGTTATAAATAGCTAAATGCTTAGTTTTTTAGTATTAAAAAGTAATTTTATTAATAGTTTACTATTAAATTTATTTTATATTAAAATTTTTTTAATTTTATATTTAATATATTAATAAATAAGTAGTAAATATACTAGTTAGTATTAACTAATAAATATATTTTATTATTATTACTAAAAAAGTTTTGCTATTATTTTAAGTTAAGCTAAACTAAATTAAAAAGTAAGCAAAATATATATATACTAAACTTAGCTAAAAAGTTTTATAAGCTATAAAAAAAAAACTAGCTTAAAAAAATTATTATAAAGTAAAAGCTTAAATAGCTTATAATCTTTTTAATATTATAATATATAAAAGCTTTTTTTTTAAGTGCTTTAGTTATTATTTAAATTGCTTTTGCTAGTTTAATATATAATAACTAAGCTTATATTAGTTATATATTAATTTTAATTTTTAAGATTTTAAAGTAATAGCTTTTATTATTTTTATTATTATTTAAAATAAAGCTTAATACTATTAATAGCTATTTATATTTTTAATAAACCTAGCTTATATTATTAATTTAGTTTAAAAAAACTATAAAAATAAAGTTATTAAAATAATATATAATATTTATTGCTAATAATAGCACTTTAAGCATTTAATATAAGCTTTTTATAAATATATTAAAAAAAAATAAAGCTATATATAAGTTAAATAATAAGTAATTTTTATAAAAAAAATAGCTTTTTTATTTAAAGCTAAAAAGTTAATGCTATAAAAATGCTATTAAAATAAAGTAAAAAGTATTTTTAAGATTTTTTTTAACTAAGTATATATTTTTGCTTAATTTTTATATTTTATTAAATATATATAAAATTATTAAATATTTTAGCGCTTTATTTTTAAAGCTAATATAATTATTAACTAAATTATTATTTAAAAAAAAAAGATAGTAAATATAATGCTATTTTTTATTTGCTTTAAAAATTAAGCTTAATAGCAAATATAATAAGCTATTTAAAAAGTTTAGCTTTATAATATAATTAAATACTAAATTTAAAGTAATTTAAGCTTTAATTATATTATAGTTATTATTTATTAACTATAAATTACTAGCTTAACTAAAAAAAACTAAGCTTATATATTTTAAAAAAGCTTTATATATTAAAATATTATATAAAGTTGCTTTTAGTTTTTTTAAATAGTTTTATAATATTTTTAACTAGTATTTAAGCTATAAAAAAAATAAAAATTTTATTAAAGCTAAATTTTTTAAACTAAATATTAAAAAAGCTAAGCATATATTATTATTTAGCTATAGTAATAAAGCTAGCATTATTTATATTAGCTTTATTATTATTAGCATAACTTACTAATAATATAATAGTTATAATATATTTTAAAATAAACTTATTTAAAGCTTAAGTTAAAAGTAAAAAGTAATTAAGTTTATTAGTTAGTTTAAAAAATTACTTATGCTTTAATAATATTAAGCTAAAATAACTTTTACTTTTTACTTTTTTTTTTTTAAATAATTTAAGTTTTTATATATGCTATAATAATATTAGCATATATGCTAATATTAATATAATTTTAATATATAGTTATAATTTTTTTAGTTTTAGTTAATATATACTTTAGTTTTAATTTAAAGCTTTATTAGTTTTTAAAGTTTTTTTAATTATTTTTGCAAGCATTTTAGCTACTAAATACTTTTTAATATAGCTAAAAATAAATAACTATATTTTTACTTTTTATTATATTTTAACTAAAATATTACTATATATAAAGTTATAAAATAATGCTTTATTTATATAGTTATAAAAGTTATTACTAGTTTTAGTTTATAAATTATATTTAATTTAAATATTATTTATATAAAGTTATTTATTGCTAATATTATATGCTTTTAGCTTTTAAATAAGCATAAATAAATTATTATAAAAATAGCAAAATAGTAAGCTTATACTACTATATTATTTTTATATACTTTTAAATATAAAAGTAAAGCTTTTATTATAATATTACTAATATAATTTATATAAAATGCTATAATTACTAATATAGCTAGCTTTATTTTTATTTATAGCTTTATTAAGTTTATTAGCTTAAACTTGCTTTAATATATAATTATAATCTACTTTTAGTTAACTTTTAAAAAAGCTTTAGCTATTATTTAAACTATTAAAAATAACTTATAAATATTAGCAAACTTATAATTTAAGTTTACTTTTAAAATATAAAATATATTTATTATAAATGCTACTTTAAATTAGCTATAATACTATTTTTTTTTTTTTTTTTATTTTAAGCATTATAATTTTAAGTATAGCTTATATTATATAATTTTTTTTTTAGTTAAAATTAGCATGCTTGCTATATTAGCCTATAGTTTTTTTTTTAAAAGCTAAAATAAGTTATTTTTAAATTAAATATAAAATAAAAGCAAGCTTAAAATAATAATTATACTTTTTTAGCTTAATATTTAAAACAAAGTAAATATTAATATAAGTTTAAAAGTTAAAACTAATAAAATATTAAGTTGCAAGTTTTTTGCTGCAAATTTAAATTAGCTATATAAAAGCATTACTACTGCTTAATTAATATACTTAATTCTTTTTAGGTATTATTATTATTTTTAAACTTAATTTATAGCATATATGCGTGTTGTGTGCTTTGTTGTGGTGTTGTGGAGGGTAAGTTGTGTGGTGGGTCCCTAACCCTTGTAGAACACATCAGGCCTGCTTTGCTGCGTGTTCGCGCGTTAGGTTTTGTCCTCTGTCTGTTACCACCTCTTTTCCACCTCCTGCGAAAGGGGTGGTAGAAAAGTGGTGGTCGGGAGGTTATTTTCCACACACACACACACACATACACCCTACAGACCAAGGAAAATTCGAACACTATTGGGGACGTGAGTATGGGTGGCTATGGCTATCCTAGACCTGGGGTAAGTCATAGGCACGCATGCCTACACGCGACTGCGGCGATCATGCGGCGAAGGCTAAGGCCTTGGATGAAGCTCATGCTCCCCTAATATACGTTATTCAAACCGACCTCTCTACGTAACCCGTAAAAAGCATAGAACACTTGTCTTTCAACTTTTTTCTCCCTTTCCTACTATTACTGCTGTCTGCCTTGCCGCTGTTGTTAATCACGCTGCTAATCCTAGCGTTGCTGTTCATTTTTGCTATTCCTGTGGCTGTTGCGTTTGCTTTTGCTGTTGCTTCATATGCGACCGGAGCAAGTCTAAGAGACGGTCGCGCTCGACTTAGGTGCGCGGGGCTCGGGCCCCCGTAGTACCGCGTCGAGGCGTCCTTGTATTCGGACACGGAGAACTCTGATGTCGATGTTGATGTCGATGTCGGTCTTTGCTTTTGACCTGCGGATGACCGAAGGTAAGCTGGAACAGAAAGGAAGTCGGAGCTAGAAGAGGAGGAGGAGGAGGAGGAGGGCTGCTATTAAACGCAGCGTCCCTAGCTGCTAGTAATAGAAACCGTAGTGGTGGGCTTTCCGGCGTTCTAGGGCTCGTATTCAATGGCGACTGCCACTGCAATTGTCATCGCGACCGGGGTTCCGGTTGCGTTTGCGATCTCGGTCTCGTGGTCGTAGACATGGTGGTGAAAAGGGCAGAGCCGCCGTGCGAAATGGGACTCGGGGTATTATTGATTGGGCTGCTGTCGTCCACGTTGGCCGGATGGTAGTGAGTAATATCCCAAGTTAAGACGGTGGTAGTAGTGGTAAAAATGGTAATAATCCTGTTAGGTTAGTGAAGGAAGGAAGATAACGTTAGTTTATGCTACCGGATATCCTTTGCCCTTGGTAACTGTGGCAGTGGTAGTGGCAATACTAGTCAAGGTGCCGGAAGGGGTAAAAAGAGTAGAGTAAAGAGAGGAGGAGGAGGAGTGGCCGTGGTAGAAATTTCCGAGTTATTAGCTGCCGCAGTAGGCGCAAGAGAAACATAATAATAAGGGATTGCGGTCGGCGCCTCTTCGTTGCTATCAACAGAGCTAACATATGTAGATGAAACTAATACGGATGGTCTAGGTTAGCAGACGTTAGAACGTTAGGACGTTTCTTTAAGCTTACGACTTTATATATATAAATATGTGCTAGGGAAGTGAGAAGAGTAGGTAGGAGTTAGGAGAGGGGGCAGGGGCAGAGAAGACCGGAACGAGAGGAGCATGGCTAACTGCCTTGTTGCTTCTGCTTTTATTGATTTAGTGTATTGATCTGCGGTGATATCTTAGGCACTGTCGTCGCTATCATCGTCGTTGTCGTTGTTGTCGCCGTACCTAGACATAAAAAAGGCTAATACAAAGCGGGTGGTAGTTCGGAGGGTAGCTGACGACTGCGTAGCCAGCGCATAACGCCATTAACGAGGCCGACGTCGATACAACCTAGGTCTTCGGGCTAGCGTTGGACGCCGACGTCGTTGATCTCGTAGAGTTAAGTGGCGGCAGCGTATTCAGCTACGTTTTTGACAGGTAACTTGGATAGGCATAGGAGCAGCAGCCGCAAACGACCATAACCCCGACCCCGACCATAACTATGCCCGTCTTGCTGTCTTACTTGCTGCTCCTGATAGTAGTGGCTAGCAGCATCCCGTAAGCCGAGGCCGGTGATGAGTGCCGTGGCATAAGGGTTCCTTGGCGCTATGGTATTCATTATAGAGAGATTGTCGGGTGAGATGCCGAGGTTGGCGATGATGTGAAAGGCGATGCAGAAACGGTTGTAGCACTAGTTAATCGACTCACTAGATGCCGACTGTTAGCAGACGACTGTTGCAGTGTTCTAGCGATGGTAATATCACGGTGATAGGTCATAGTTCAAGGCCCCTCCCTCACCTAAGGCCCTACCAATAGGTTTAATATTGCGATTTTTTGTTTGTCTAGTTTAGTTTATAATTTATGCTTTTACCTTAAATGATAATAATTTATTAATAAACAAAAAACAAGCGTGCTGCGCGGCGTAGGCGCTGCGCAGGCGCTGCGTAGGCGTGCGCGAGGAGCTGTTGTGCGGCAGGGATACACATGGTTAGTTAGACTTGTATTCTTTTCGTGGTTAGAGTTAGCCTTAGGGGGGGTTCTTAATGTCCTCCTCTTTTTTAATGTTGTATGTATACCGAAACCAAGACTGAGACTGATACCGGTGCTAGTGCTAGTGCTAATGCTGGTAATAGTGCGTACCTAGCTCGGGCGATGGCCGAAAAGCAGAGAACATATTACCGTGATAGAGCCTGCTCGACGCAGCGGCGGCGGCAATGATAGGCATGATAACAACGACGACTACAAGTACGAAAACAGCAATAGCAACAGTAACTGCCTGGATCATTTAGCGTGGCAGATGGCCGGCGATGTCTTAAGAGTTGTCGCTAATACGCTTAATTATGCAGATGCAGGACGAGGACGCCGAGAGCAAGAGCAAGGACGAGGACAAAGATAAAGGCAAGGACGGGAACCACTCGAGACCCTCCACGTGTTTACGTCGGACCGGTTCAGCCTTACGTTCCGCAGTCTGGATTCCATGGCGTCGAGTACAATAATCAATCTAGGTCGGCATCAGCATTATCAGTATTAAGATCCAGGTCTATGCTAAACCCCAACCCCCTACAACCACCTCCACCTTTACTAATCCCTAAAGCAGTCCTTATACGTGAAACAGCAGGAAGAAGACCTCCGCGAGGGCGTGTGACAAGCAGATCGACTGCTTTGTGAAGGAGCTTGCGCTCTGCAACGACGAAACAGCTACGCTCGTCGGGGAGTCTAGACGCCGCCTCGACAGGATGGGCTGCCTCCTCGCCATGGTGCAGGACCGCAATAACAAAATAAACCGCCTTGTCGCCACCACGGCGGAGGACCGCACTCGCCACGCCAAGAGAGAGCAGCGCAAGGTACAGCGATCATAAGGGGGTATTTCGGACATGGAGATGTAGATGCAAATGGAGGAAAAGGAGGTGGAAAAGCGCAAGGGCGGGCGGACTCAGAAGGCCGAAGAAGAGGCAGGTAGTATTTACAACGGAGGTGAAGAAAAAGCCAAAGAAAAAAAAAGGGGGGGTTGAAAAACAGGGAGAAAGGGAAGATGATGATGAGACCTTAAACAGAAACGATCGTAATGATGATCACAAGAGGAGAACGATGACGACGATAACCGAAACCCTCGTGGAAACTATAGCCGCTTAAACTACCTGCATTTTGCACCTCTGAGCCATTGTCTGCCGCTTTGAGTATTGCGCTACGACTGTTGTTGCGCTGCGGACAGAGTGTCGTATACGGAAGCCGGGCAAGGAGGAGGTCGGGCATGCTAAGGACAGCAATAGCAATAGCGACAGTTCTGGTAATGGTGATAGTAAAAAGGAGGAAGAGCTAGAGGGGCGAGAAGGGCAAGAAGGGCTATAGTAGTGCCGATGTTACTTAACAACGCCAAGAAAGAGGTGCAGATTGAGGTGCTTCGGCACGACGCGGCGCGACGGGAACGGGCTGTCGACATGGGCTCTAACCTCCTCGGGCCGAGGTGGAAGATAGGGGGTTAATAGGGGGTTGATAAGAGGAGGAAGAGTTTGATGGGGGAAAGCAGGAGTAGGAGTGGTCCTCAGGTAACCTGTCAGAGGCAACACAACACAACACATCTTTTGTCCTCTTCTCTACATACACAAATTAGTACCAAGCATTACCGCCTGATATACTGTCTCTCTCGGTTAACTGTTACTTATTTTCTTAACATGTCTTTTAAGTTTTTATACGTGTAGTGTAATCTATGCATATTGTTTGGTCTTAACTTTAACTTCCTACAAGCACTGCTAAAAACAACAAAAGACCGATGTTACGTAACTATGCTATTATATCCTTGACGGTGCTAAGGGACCTAGGGACGGCTAGTCTAGACCCCTCGAGGGTACTAGGGGATAGCCGATATCATTTATCTACAGGTTTAAACCTGACGGCACCTACAACAATAGACGGCATGCCGCCTAGGTTAGATCTACGAGAAGCCTCTGCCCGAGATAGGTATAAAGATCTCATAGGCTGTATGCTAGCCAGACACGTGGCCATTTATTCTTGTCTAAAAATCGACTAATTGTATCTTTATATACGATGGTCGGTTAGCATAAGGCTTTAAGCGGCGCATGTTTTAAAGCATCCGAAGAAATAAAAGAGAGAGAGTGCATTGATTCGAGTTCAGAGGCAGAGTGCAGGACTCTAGATATAAATAATACTATGTTCTACTACAAACCAGACAACTAGAACGGAACTATATATACAACTAGCCATCATAGGGACCTCACTAGGGGTATATAACATGGAACGCTTTATATACAAGAGTGCTAGACCACGCTATCAGCTCATCATTTCAATATACGCAGTCTCTACAACCAGATCTCCGTATGCAAGTTCCTACGTTTAACCCTGCCACCGCTCGCCTTTACGCCCTTGAACGTTTGCTTCGGTGGTATACCTCCTCTTGTTAGCCCGACCGGCCCTAAAGACAACGTCCGTGCCGCTCAAGACCCCCTGTGCTCACGACGGGAAAAACCCCGTGGGGAAAAACCTGTGGTGGCTTGAACAGGTGCTAACAACGCCGCCCGCTGCCGGTGTAAGGTAAAAGAGCTAGCCACTATAGCGGCTTAAAAGGGCTTAATTATAGTGTGGAGGGCGGCGTGGCCGAAAGCCTAAACGTAGGATGTGGACCTCGTCGGGCGTTCAGAGCAGACATCAGCTATATGTTCTGTCTGAGAAGCGTTATATATGGTTGGCTATCAGCTCTTGGGTTAGGACGTTAACGTGGTGGTATAAGAACTCTGCTCGCAAGGTCGAACTTGGACTAGGATTCCATTCCATCCTTAGACCTCCTACCTTCCGATCAACTCGAGGCTTGTCTGCGCAAGCATAAAGCTGACGACTATATTATTCTTATATATCCTAACGAATCCGAGCTATACAGGAGTCTCTCGATCAGAATTATAACGCACAAAAGCACCTTTAAGCATGCCTGCAACTGGCTCTGTCGGCAAAGCTAGATGTACTAGCATTACCTGTCTAACTAACCCTATTGTTCCTGAAAGCGCGTGCCCCGAGAGCTATATTATATCCTTCTATAGTTTTGTTGCCTCTATGACCGCCTGGGCGCCGGCGCCGGCGCCCGCTACGATTATTCTTATGCCTAACAGACCAGCCGATGGTCAGGTCCCTCCCGAACCCTCTCTACAAGGCATCAAGGTTGGTCTGCTCGGTAGTAGCAAAGACAACAATATTGCAGCCAGGATAAACCAGACATCACGTCAGGCCGGGTGTAGGCGTAGGCGTAGGTGCAGCTAAGTCGTGCCAAGGTGTACCCCTTTCCATACCCATCTCGTAGACACTGGCCCGATCACGGATGATGGTCTGCACCATAACGCAGTCAACTAACTTCGGCGGCGGTGTGCAAGGCGTGCTTTACTAAGGGCTGGCAGTACTCTTTATTAGAAGTACGGAAAATATCTATAAACATACCTTGATAGAAGGAAATCAAGCAACCATTATCCACATTATCGCCAATCGCAATTTCGTAAAGCAATCGTTCCAGCCCCTTTAATAACTCGAGTCTGACCTGTGAGATTGCTTTTACGATTATCAGATTTAGTTGTCGCTATACCAACTAGGCACAACCTGAAAGCGCCGGACCGAAAGAAAGGGATAGCCAGCGTAGACACAGCCGCCCTACACCGCCCATGCCTTTTTCCTCCGTGTGCACGGCGGCGGGATCAACGCCCGTATTTTTCCGCGCGTTCAGTGCTGCGTTATTTTCGCGGTATCTAGATACTGTCTAGCGTAGCACGCCGACATGGTCTTTGCTTAGGCACCCTCCTCCGGCTCCGTGCTCGAGCTCGGCGTCGTGTCCGTCTACGCTGCTGGCAATCCATTCAAACGGTGGCTGTGGCTGCGGTAACTGCTAACGCACGAGCCGATGACCGCCGAGGTAGCCGTGCGCGAGATCGATAGCGCTATTAAAATTAGAGATGCTATTAACGCGGTCGACGCCGATGATTTCTGACGGGGGCCGTGGCGTGGGTCGGCGTTCCTGACGTTTAGCTAAGCTAGCCGCGAGTCTACTCTTTCGGGAGAAGCAGCGCGCAACAGGTGCGGCGACAACGAGGTGGTCCGTGGGTGGGTGGGTGAGTGGTTCGAGTCGCACCCCGAGAGGTGCTAGCGGGAATATCTCGATCGGCGGCGGATTCGGCTTTCGAACAGACAACGGAGCAGACGGCAAGGCTAAGTTTAAAATCAGTAGCTCCGCCTAAAACTGTTAGCAGCTCTGCAGGCAAAGCCTAAAGAGATATAAAAAAGTAATTAATCTTTTATTTAATAAAACCGACTATATAAGAGGTATTGTTTTTCTTGCTGCTTATATTTTTAAAACTATATTGTAGTAGCCTTAGGGAGTACTGCCTGGTCTGTTCTGCTTAACCCCTTGCAGGCCTGCATAAAATCCTGTGATATATGAACGTGGTTTGTTTAATAACCCCTACACACGAGTACAGTACATACATGGTACATGACCAGGTATGTGTGGGCCCAACCCTCTGTGGTGCGTCTCGCCCCGGTACATCTATTTGGCGCGATACGTTCAGCTTGGCAGATTAGCTAAGCTTGGCATTTCTCTGCTTTGGACGCGCGCGTAAACGACTGGTTCGGCTGGTTGCGCTGGTAGCTAGTGTCCCAGAGCCAACCTCGGTCTGACCAATTCTTCGTTCGGCTCGACACGTCCGAGACGCGCCTCTAGACAAAGTGTCTTCTTAACCCCTCATTCCATCTTCTCCGCTTCTCCGTTTCTCCGTCTGGCCTCTAGACAGGGCCGGTTATGGCGAGGCCACAGAATCGAAAGCAACAGCACGCTGATAACGGTGCGGAAGACGAACATCCAAGCAAGAAGATCAAGTCGAGAGAGAGATGCTACTACTCTTCTTCGAATTTCTCACCAGAATCTGGGATCGCTTATCCAAGGTCTGGCTTATGCTTTGCGCCCTGCGAGAACTCGACCGGCAAAACAGCATTCGACCGGCAACGAAACCCACAACATTTCTAGTCATAGATTCGCAGGATCTTGCCCGCTTCGCAAGACATGGCGGCCTAGATCTTCGACATCTAAAAAGGGTACGCTCGATATCTCCGCTTTATACTGTCTATTATGAACTAATAAGGCCGATCTAGTGTCTAGAGCTAAGGTTCAAGACAAGGTCCAAGACGACAGCTTCCCGCCACTCCTCCGAATCCTCTAGACCAGGCGGAAATACAAAGACTACGAATGCGACAAGCATCTCCTCCAAGGCCAGGAGGTCACCCGCATACAACGATAATTTCAGACAACACCTCATTAACCATAGCATATATCGAAGGATATGAATACCCAGAGGACGGTGGGACTCGGGAGCCTGGGAATTTAGGCCAAATCCAGCAGGGCTTATCAGCTCCAAGGGCGGCCCTGTCGCCATCGCGCGTCCCTACTTCCGTACTTTGGGATTTCAGGCAGGAAAACAGGGCCAAGTCAGAAGGCACGGTGATGCGCAACGTAATCCCGCTCGTCGCCGGGAGTGCCGACATCCCCAACGAGGGCCATCTTCCCTTCACCAACCTCCAGTCGCTTACGAACGCAACGACGGCGAAGCCGGTACCCGACTATTTCGACGGCACCCGCATGCAGGACGCCCACGCCCAAGTGCGGCACGACCTCCATACCGACCAAACACGCGAATGCGCCTGTGGCCCCTAACTTCGTCCTCGAGGCCAAAGCCCCGGGGGGAGGTGCCAACGCAGCGCAGCGACAGGCCTGCCGCGACGGGGCGTACGGCGCTCGCGCCATGCGCGGCCTGCAGAACTACGGCGACGAGGCACCCGTCTACGACAACAATGCCTACACGATCGACTCGACGTACCACGCCGGCACAGGCACGCTGTAGCTTTACACCTACCATTCCACGGCGCCCACCACGCCGGAAGGACGGCCAGAGTACTACATGACGTAGCTTAAAGCGTATGCGTTGACAAGTAAGCAGAAGACGCTGATTAACGGAGGGACAGCGTTCCGGAATGCTTGAGAGCCAGCAGCGCGGCACCGCGCCGGTTTTCTCGAAGCTGCCAACTCTCGCGCGAGAAGACGAGCTGGTGATGACGTACTGAGCGGCTAAAGCGGTCATACCGACAATAACGAGGTACAACACAACAGCGACGACCTAAGCTTTAGCACAGCTACAGCTATAGACGATCTAGGACACGTGCTTCCACAAGTCCATAGTAAACTTCTTTAACGTAACATAAGAGATCAAAGCATCAAAAACAGCAGCAACTCGCTAACAAGTTTCGCTACAAGCGTTAGCACAGACCAAACCGGCGCAAAGCGTCTAAAACAGTCCTATAGTCCGCCCTCGAGTTCTCCTAAAGGCCATCTAGTTAAAAGCTAATGCCATCTAAGCACAAAAATACCTTAGCAGCTAAAAAAAAAAGCTAAGTTTTACTAAGTAAAAACATGCTAATAAAAAAAAATTCTATAGTTTAAAAATATATAATTATATAATACTTTTATTTTAATTAAAATTTGCTAATATATATTTATATAAAATAAACGCTTTATATTAATTTAATTATATTATTAAAATAACTTTATTAAAAAACTATTATTTTTATTAAAATTAAAGCTTTAAAAATAAAACTAATGTTTAAATAATATTTAAATATTTATAAAACTTTTTATATATAAAAATAATAATAATTATATATTTTTTTAATTTAAATTTTTTATTAATAAAGCTTAAATTAATTAGTTTTAAAAGTTATAAAAAAAGTTTAATTTAAATTTTTTATTAATAAAGCTTAAATTAATTAGTTTATTTAATAATATAATTAGTTTTAAAAGTTATAAAAAAAGTTTAATTTAAATTAATATATTATTAAAAACTTTAAGCTATAAATATATATTTTAATAAATTATATAAATTATTAAACAAAATATTATAATATTAAATAATTTTAAATTTATTATTTAATTTTATTTAAAAATAAAAAGTTAATTATTTTTATTAAAGCTATATATATTATAAAAAAAGTTATATTTAGCATTTTTTTATTAGCTAATAAAAATTATATAATTTAATAATATTAAACTTTAAAAATATTTAATAATATAACTATTATAACGGTTATAATAATTGCTAATATAATAGTTTTTAATTTAACCTTTTATTAATAAAACTATTAATAATAAAAAGGACTTATTATATATATAATATATTACCGGCTTTTATATATGCTAGTTTTTATTTTCTTTTTTTCTTTTTTTTTTTAGCTTAAAATCTTCGTTTATAGCATTAATAAAGCTATAAACTAGCCTTTAATAATTATAACACTATTTTAAGCTCTTTTTTTTGCTATTAAACGTTTTATAAATATATTATTTATAATTGCTATAGTTATAAACTTAAACTAACTATTTATTATATTATTACGTATTTAACTTAAAATAAGTATATTATTATTAAAAATTAAAACTAAAACTTATAACTTTTTTAAAGTAATAACTTATAAAGATTAACAATTTAAAATAATCTAAAAAAATTTAAAACTATATTATATTAAATAATACTTTACTTATAAACTTAAGCATAAATATTTTAAAACTAACTATAAAAAAAAACTTTAATGCTACTTTAAATAATATAATAACTAAATAAGCAATATTAAAAAACTTTAATGCTACTTTAAATAATATAGTAACTAAATAAGTAATATTAAAAAACTTATAAGCTTAAATTTTTTAGTTAACGTAATAGTTAAAATAAGCTTAATAAAATTAAACTTTAAAATTAAAACAAGATAATATTATTAAAAGCGCTTTTAATAATATTACTTTTTAATTAATAAGCATAGCAGCTTAAACTATTTTTAAAACTATAAAAATAATAATAATAAATACCTTTAATTTATTATATAATAATAAAGCTAAAAACTAAAAACTAAACTTAAAATATTTTACTAGTAATAAAAAATAATTTAATTATTAGTTAAGCAAGCTAGTTAATAAATTTAAAGAAAATGCTACTATTTATTATATTAAAAAAAGCTATATATATTATATTATATTTTTATTATAAGATAATAGTTTATAAGCCTTTAAAATATATTTTTACTTTATTATTAAATTATATAATAATATAGCTAAAATAATTTAAGCTTTAAAAACTATTTATTATAACTTAAACTAGTTAGTTAAAGCTTATAATAAGCTAAATAAAATATTTATTAATTTATTGCTTAATTTAATATTTTAGTATTAAAAGCTAAGTTTTTTAAATTAAAATAGTTTTAAATTTTTTAAAAGTATATAAATTTTAATTTAAAAAATAAAATCTTTAAAGCTAGTATAAACTTATATATAAGCTATTAAAGCTTTTATAATAAAATATTTAAAGCTATATATAACTATAAATATAACTATTAGCGCTATTAAAAATATAACTAAAAACTAGCAGATAAGCTTGCTGCTAATAAAGCTTTAGCTGCTTAATATAATATTAAACTAAATATTATAAAAACTTTAAAATAGCTAAAAAAAGCTTTAAATAATAAAAAGAAAAAAGTTTATTAAGCTAATAATATATATTTTATTTATAGAAAATTTAAACATTATATATTATTAAGTGTTTTAATAAGCTTAAACTTAAAAAGGTTATAAAAATATAACTTATTAAAAAAGTTAAAAAATAAAAAGATTTAACTAATAAGTTTTTTAACTTAAAAAACTAATAAAACTACTAAAAGTTTTTATAATAGTTTAGTTATTATTTTTAGCTAAAATAAATAATAATAAAAAAAACTTTTCTTTTTATAATATTATTTAATTATAAGTAAATAATATTAAAATAAAAGCTATTATATTATATAATATTAAAGCTTAAGTTTTTTTAATAATAAGCTTAAAGTTAGCTTAATAAGCATATTAATAGCTAAAAGCTAAATTAATAATATTAATATAAAAATAATTTTTTTTAATTATAAAAAAAAACCTATAAAAAATATAAAGTAATATTTATATGCTACTTTTAAAATTAATAAAAAAAGATTTAAAAATTAACTTTTTTAAGTTATTAATATAAAGCTAAACATTATAATTAGCTTAAACTAGCTAGCTAAATATTAAATCTTTTTAGATTATACTAGTAAAAAGCTAGTATAGCTTAATAATTTATTGCTTTTTATAAAGTTTTTGCTAATAATAAAAGTTTTATAAATAAAAGCTTTAAAATATTAAGTTAACTTTACTATTTAAAAAGATATTAATTACTAAAACTAAGTATTAAAAAAATAATACTAAATATTTTAATAAAAAATATTAAGTAATATTAATAATAACCTTAAAGTAATTATAAATATTATATAATAAGTTAAATAAAACTTAAATAAATAATAATAAGCTTAGCTAGCTAAAAAAGCGCTAAAATAATTTATATTAATAAAGTTTATTATATTAATAAAACAAATAAAAAGTATAAAGTTATAAAAAATATTTAATAAAAAGCATATTTTTTTTTTAGTTAATAAAAATTTAAAACATATAATATTAGTTTATAAGATATTATTAAAACTATTAGCTTATTTAAAAGGCTTTTTTTTTAAAATTAAAGTAAATATTATAGCACTTTTTTAACTTAATTTTAATATAATATTAAAACCTATTAATAAAAAGCCTACTAACTTACTTTTAAAATATTATATTTTAATTTAATATTTTTTATTAAAAAAAAGTTATTAATTAATTACTAGCTTTAAGCTTTATTAAGCTATATATAAAAGTTAATATAGCTTTTATTTTATTTGCTTTAAAGCTTTATTTATAAAAATAATAATTTTATATTAATTATTAATAAAAAAATAAATATTTAAAAAATTATATTATTTTTGCTTTAGATTTACTTAATATTATCTTTAATAGTTGCTAAGCTAAAAAATACTTTAAATTTAATATTATTAAAGCTTTTTATAAAATAAAAATAGCATTAAAATTAAAATATCTTACTGCTTTTAAAATCTAATAAAGTATTTTTTAATAGCTAATTTTACTTTTTAAACTTAAAGTAAAACTAGCTTAATAATAAACTTTTATTAATATATAACTATAAAAATTGCTAGATAAGTTTATAAGCATATATGCTAATAATATTTTAATATATTTTAATATTAAAAAAAAATACTAGACTTATTATAAAAAGATTATTTATAGATTATATAAAGTAAACTTACAAGGTAATATTAAAAGGTTATAATTTAATATAATAAAAATAAACTACTTAAGTATAATATTAAAAGCTAAAGTAAGCATTAAAATAAATTTAGCTAAAATTAAAGCTATTATTAGTTAAAAATTTAAAAACTTTAATAAAATATAAATAGTTTAATTTTTTTTAAAGCTTTATAACTTTATTTATATATTTATTTATTATGTAAGTAATATAGCTAAACTTTTTAACTAATTGCTTAAAAAAGATATGCTTTTTAAAAAAAGCTTAAAATAAAAAAAAGCTTTTAAAGCTATAAAATAATTAGCTTATTAGTTATTAATACTTGCTTTTTTTAAACCTAAAATACTTATTAAAGTAAAAATAAATGCTTTATATAATGCTATTAAAAGTATTATTTAGTAATAGCAACCTAATAGCTAATAAAAACCTATTAAATACTTTTTAAAAATAATAATATTATATAAAAAAATATACTTTATATAAGATTATAAACTTTTAATAATAATATAAACGTTAAAATATTACTATTTAAAACTATTAAAAATAAAGTTTTTTATAGTTATTAACTATTAAGCTTTAATTTACTTTTTAACTAAAAAGATATTATTAATATAATAAATATAATAAGCTAACTTTTTATTTAACTTTAATATTATATTTTAATATTATTTAAGCTAGTAAAACATAATTACTAATATATTTTTATAAAAAATAATAGATTTATTTACTATTAAAGCAAAAAAAGCTAAAAAGCAAAATATAAAATTAATTAACTTTATAAAATAGCTATATTAGTTGCTTTAGTAAAACTAACTATAATATCTTTAAAAAAAGTAAACTTAATAGATTTTATTAAAAAAGAAAATAAACTTTAATAGCTAGGTATAAAAAAATATTACTTAAAAGTTTTAAAGATTATAATTAATAAATTAATTTTTTTATAAATAGCTTTAATAAAAAAAGCTTACTATTTAGTTATTATAGCCTACCTAAGGTAAAATAAAACTATAAAAGCATTAAAATAAAACTATTACTAGCTTTACTTTAAAAAAAAACGTTAAAAGATATATATAAAACTATTATAATTATAAAAAGAATAAAATATTATAAAATAAAACCTTAGGCTTATTATACTTGCTATTAATGTTTACTTTAGTTTAAAAAATATAATAGTTAATAGAAAATCTATGCTTAAAAATTAATATAAATATAATTATATTTAAGCATTTATTAATAAATTTAGCTATTTTTTAGTTAATATTTTAGCTTATAAAACTAATATAGCAGAAAATATAGCTTTAAAATACTATTAATATATTTATTAATTATTTAACATACTAAAAGTTTTAATATTTAATAATATAAAACTATTTATTTTAAGCTTTATAGCTAAAATTAATAAGTTAACTAGTATAAAGTACTACTATAATAGTATATTTTATTTATAAACTTAAAGTATTATAAAGCTTATAAACTAAAAGTTAAACTAATAATTAAGATTTTATATTAATAAATATTAAAATAACTAAAGTATTTATTTACTTACTTTAAATTTTATATATAACTTTTTATAGCACTTATTAATAGATATAGCTTTAATAAAAATAGCTATAAAAACTAATATTTATAACTTATTATTATTGTTACTACTTAACGTAAAAGTAAATAATAAACTAAAAAAACAAGCGCTTAAGCTAATATAATAAGCATAAAAAGTCTAATAATATACTTATAAAATAGCACTTAAAATATAAAAGCAATAATAAACGTAAGCTAATTATAAGCAAAAACTAGTAAACTTTATAGTTAGTAATTATATATTCTTAAAAAAAAAACGCTTTATAACTTAAATGCTAATAATTAAGCTAAACTTATAATAAGCAAGGCTATTTAAAATATTATAAATATAAAAGCATAGCTATATTTTAAATCTTTTAAACTTTTATAAAATAACTAACTTATTTTATGCTAATAAACTATAAAAAGCTATAAACGATCTATTATTATAATAAGTATAACTATTACTTAAAGCAAAAAAAATTAATAGTAAAGCAAAATTTAAAGTAAAAAAAATATTATAGTTTAAACTATATAAAAAGCATAAAATGCTATAATACTAAGTAGTATAGCAAAAATATAAACTTAATAATATATAATATCTTATTAAAAACTTTAAAAACTTACTAGTATAGCTAAAGAAATTTTATAAGCAATATAAAAAAGCGCTAAGTCTTTTAATAAAACTTTAACACTAAATAAAAGCAGTAGCTAAAAATATATAAGTAAAAAACTATTTAAATAATAATTTAGCTAAAAAAGCAAGCTTTACTATAAAAATTAAATAGTATAAATAACTTTAATAAAATTTACAACTATATTTTAGTTTTAATAAAAGGAAATATAATAGTTATAACAATTGCTAACATAATAGTTTTTTATTTAACCTTTTATTAATAAAACTATTAATGATAAAAAGGACCTACTATATATATAATATATTATTAGCTTTTATATATGCTAGTTTTTTTTTTTTTCCTTTTTTTTTAGCTTAAAATTTTCGTTTATAGCATTAATAAAGCTATAAACTAGCCTTTAACAATCGTAACAACTATTATTATTAGCTTAATAAGCTATTTAAATAACTTTAAAAGCTTTAAAGAAATAAAATCTAATAAAAATATATTATATGTTTATAATAAAACTAAAAACATTTATTTATTATAAATAGCTATAAATTATATTATATAAAATAGTTGAAAAGCTATTATAATTTTAATAATATTATATTTTTTAGCTTTTAAATATAGCTGTTTTTTAACTATTAAAATATTATTATTAAAATAAAATAATTATAAAGCTAAAGTTTTTTAAATTTATTTAATAAATGAAAAATTAAGGTTTTAAGCTTTTAATTATAAAAAGCGCTTTTTAAAAAATTAAAATTTATATATTTAATATTTATTTAGTTTTTTAATAGTTAAATAAATATGTTTTTTATAATATAACTTTTTAATATGTTAATAAAACTAGTTATAATCTTTTTAAAGCTTTAAAGTTAATTAAAAATATTAATTTAAATTTTATTATTATTATAAATAGCTTTATTAAAAGGTTTATTTTAAAAATTATTAAAGTAGTTTAACTTTAAATAAACTTTTTAAAGACTTAATTAGCTTAAAAGGTTTTTCAAGCTTATAAAACTTTATAAAATATTTTTTTAAAGTTAAAAAAGCAAGCATATAGCTAACTAAGCTATTAAAAATAACTTTTAAAGGCTTAAAGCTTATTAAAAGTATAAAGAATGCTTTTAAAAAATAATAAAAATAATTTATATTAATATAAGTTTATTTATAACTACTTTATTTAATTAAATATAATATATAAAAACTACGTTGCTATAAATATAAAAATATAAAAAAAAGGTTATATATTATATATTATAAGTTATATATATAAATTTATATATAAAGTTATAAAAGTAAAACATTTTATTTTTTTATTTTAGTTTTATATTATTATAAGTAAAAATATTAATAAAAAAGCTAATATATAATATATTAGCTTTTAACTTTATATAATAGCTAATATTTTATTATAATTTAAAGTAATTATAAAATTATTTAATTATTTATAATATTTTTTAATTAATATTTATTTATAAAAGCATTAATAGTTATATAATATATTTACTAAAAAAAGCTTGTAAATAAATATATACTTATAAATAAAAACTTATATAAAATAATAAATAAGTAAAAAAAAGTAATTAAAGCATTTTTTAAAAAAACTACTTATTTAAGCTATATATTTAATAAAATATTTTAATAGTAAATTAATATATAGCTAAAGCTTAAATTTAAATAATAATATATTAACAAACTAAAAAATAACATTAAAATAAAATATAATGCTTTAATTAAATAAATTAATAAAAAAAATAATATTATATAAGCTATATATAATAATATAAAAATAATAAAGTTTAACTATAAAGCTAAATTATAAAAAAAAAAAAACTTATTAATATAAAATAATATTACTTTATAAAAAAAATATATAAGTAAATAAAAAAATTTTAATTAATAGCTTTTATAAGATTTTTTTTTTTAGCTTAAAAATTAAAGTTAATTTTATTAAATAAATTAAATAAAAAAATAGTTAAAACTTTATTTTCTTAAACTTTTAATATTAAAAGTGCTAGATTTTATTTTATTATAATTATTAGTAATAATATTTAGTTACTTTTTACTTTAAGTAATATAATAAATAAAAGCATTAAGTTTTTATTAAAAAATAAAAGTAAAGCTTAAGCTATTACTATTGCTTTTAATTTTAATTTTAAAATTTTTTTTTAATAATAATAACTTAAATAAAAAGATTAAGCATATAAAACAAAAAATAAAATAGCTTAAAAAAATAAATAAATAAATAAATTAAAAATATTATTTAATAATAATCTATTAAAAATTAAATAGTATTATTTTACTTATAATATTAATAAAAAAACTATTTAAAAAAGTAGCTAATTAGCTTATATATAAATATAACTTTTATTTAGCTTTTACTTTAATAAAAAAGATTTAGCTAGTATTAATAATTATTAGCATATATAAAGCAGCTTTTTTTAATTTAATTAAAAAAGTTAATAAAAACATAAAAATATTTAAAAATTTTAAAACTATATATAGTTTAAATAATAAAATAAATTAAAAACATTTATAAAAAAATTTAATTATATATATTAATAATAATAAAAACTTTATAATATTTACTTTTAAATAGTTAAGTTTATTATAATTATATTAAGCTTTTAATGAAAATATTAGCTAAAATAAATACATTTTATTATTTTTTTAAGCAGTTAAAAGTAAAGCTTATTAATAATATATTATTATTATAAAAGGTAAAAAGTTTAAAAAAAACTTGCTATAAGATTTTATTAATAATTTTATAGTAATTTTAAATATTAAATAATAAAAAGTTTTTTTATAAATATAATAATAATAATAATAAATTTTATATTATTAATAAATTTAATTAAAATAATTTAAGTTTAAATAAAAATAAAAATAAAAATAAGTTAATAAAAAGCAATAAAAAAATAATAATAACTAAAAAAACTAAAATTATTTAAGTTATTTTATTAATTAATAAAACTTTTTTTTAGTTATAGTTTTATTATTTATTTTATTATAATAACTAAAAGTTATATAGTAAACTTTATTATAGCTTATAAAAAAAAGATTATATAAAGTAATAAATTAAATATAGCTACTTTAAAAAATTTATAAAACTTTAAAGCTTTTACTTTTAATATTAAATGCTAAAATATAAGCATTTATATAATAATAACTATATTAATATATATTAACATAAAAAAAAAAGTTATATTTAATTTAATATAAGCTTTAATATTAACATTTTTAATTATTTAAAAAAGTTTATTAATAAATTATTTATTAATTTTAAATTATAATTAAATTTACTATTTATTTATATAAATAATAATATTAAAAAAGTAAAAGTAATTAATATTATTAAATAATAAGATTATATTTTAATAAGTAAATATTATAATATAATAATAAAATATATATTATTTATTTTTTTATTTTTTTATATATTATATTTAGTAAGCAATTTTATTAAGCAAAAAAATTACTAGTATAAATATTAGCAAATAAAGATTTTATGTTTAAAAGTATAAAAAGTATAAACTATAATTAGTTTAAAATTTTTAATAAAAAACGCATTAAATATAATAAATAAAATATTTACTATTATAAATTTTATAAAGATTATAATATAAAATAGTTAATTATATATAAATAATAAGCTATATTATTTTAATATAATATATTTAATTTAAATAGTAAAAAAAGCAATTATTATTATTAAATTAATTTGTTATACTGCTTTATAGCGCAGCTATTTACTTATTTAATCTTATAAGCAAAAACTATGCTAAAAAAAAGCACTTTGCTTTTTTTAGTTAAATAAAACGCTTATACATTAGGCTATTAAACTATTATAGCTTGCTTTTTTTTATATATTAAGTTTTAATACTTAGTTAATATAAAATAAGAAAATAAACTAAAAGTTTTAAAAAGTAAATATTTTAAGCTTTTAATAGTAATTTTACTTAACTTTTATATGCTATATATAAGCTTTAAACTATATAAGCTTTATAGTAGCTATTTTAAAAAGCGTTTTTTATTTGTTTATATACTTTAAATAATATAGCTTTTTTTATATACTTTTTATTTTTTTTGCTAAATTATATATTATTAGCTTACCTATTTTAATAAGCTATTAAGCTACTTTTTTAGTATTTTATAAATTATTTATAGCTATTACTAAATTTTTATAGCTTTTTAAAGCTAATAAAGCTAGCTTATATTTAAAAGCTTTTTTTTTTATCTTTTAGTAGTTTATAATAAAAAATAATATAAGCTTTTATTTTTTATTTAACTATATATTTATAAAATAATATAAAATAGCTTAAAACCTTTTTTTAATATAAAAAAGCTTTAAGTTTAATCTTTTTAGTATATATTTATAAAATAAGTAATATTTTATATTTTAAAAAGCTTTTATAGCATTTTAATGCTTTTTTACTATTTAAAAGCTTTTTAGTAATAAAGTAACTACTTTTAAATAGTTATAACTTTATTTATTTTACTTACTACTTTTTTTAAAATATTTTATTTAGTATTTTGCTATTTATTTATTAGTTTTATTAGTTTAAAGCTTTTTTTAGTATAAATAATTTATTATTAGGTTTTTTTTGCTATTAGCTTTATTATTTACTTAGTTTTTTTTTATATAATAGCTTTATAATTTTTTTATAAATAGCTTTTACTATTTTAATATAAAAGTATAATATTAGCTAATATTTAAATATTATTGCTTTATTATTAAAATATAAGTTTAAAAATAAAATTTTTAACTTTGCTTTAATATATTTTATAAAAGTAGCTTTATATGCTTTTTTTATTTTATATAAGCAAGCTTTTAATATTTTTTTAAGCTATTAAATAATATTTTATAGTTTATTAGTTTTAAAAAGTTTATTTTATATTATTACTTTATATATAAGTATATTTTTTATTATAGCTATATATAGCTATTTAGCTTTAGCTATATTAGTTTTTTATATAAAGTTTTTAAGTTTAATAATAATATATTACTATATAATAAGCTTTTAGCATAGCTTTAAAAAGTATATTTTTTATTTTAAATATTATTTAAAGTATACCTTTAAAAACTTAGTATTTTTTATAAATTTTATAACTACTTTTAAAAGTTTAATATAATTTTTAGCTTTTTTAGTAGCGCTTAAAAAATATAATAAGTTATTTTTTTTAAAAGCAAACTTTATGCTATACTTTTAGCTTATTTTTTATAAGTTTTTTATATACTTTCAAATATTTTATAATTTTTTTTTATATTTAAACTAGCTGCTATAAAGTTAATATTATTAATAAAGCTAATAGTTATAATTAATAAGTATTTTATAAATTTTTAATATAATATTAATATATATAGCAAAAAAAGTAATAGTAATAAAAGTAACTTTTAAAAGACTTTTATATATGATATTATAAGCTTAGTTTATTTGCTATTAAACTAAAAAAGTGCTATATATTTTATTATAAAACTTTTTACTTATAAGATTACTTATAATAAAAAGCTTTTAACCTATAGCATATAAATTAACTATTTATAGTTTATTATATTAAATATTTTTAAAATATTTAAAAGTAATAAAAAAGCTATACTTTTTATATAAATATTTTATAAGCTTTTTTAATTATTATTTTAATAGCTATATTTATTAATTTTTGCTTTTTATTACTTATTTAACCTTTTTAAAAAAAAAGCTATAAAGCTTTATTATTTTTATAAGTTTTAAGCATATTTTTTTTTTTAAAACCTTTTTTATAATATTAATAAAAAAAATAAAACGCTATTTTTTAGCTATAGTTTTAGCTTTTAAAAGCTTTTTAAGCTTTAAAATAATTATTACTTTTATTTTTTAAAACTACTTAAAATAATATTTTATTATAAAACTTGCTTAGTAAAGCTTTATTAGTTTATATTATAAAAAAATATTATATACTTTTAATAAGCTATTTAATAAAACGTTTTTTTTTAAAGCTTTTTATAAAAAAAGCTTATTTATTAAGTTTGCTATATTTTTTATTTTAACTTTTTAAAATATTTTAAACTATTAATAGCTATTATATTTAATAAGCTAGCTAAAAATATTATTAGAAATAGCTAAAAAAGCTAAAAAAAAGCATTTAATAAGCTTTTAAGCTTTTTTTTAATAGGTTATAGCTATTATAAAGCTTTTTAAATTATTTTTTAGTAAAAAAATAAAACTTATATTTAATAGCACTTTAAAAAAAGTTTTTGCTTATTTTGCTAAGCTTTAAACAGCAATTAAATTAATTAATACTTTCGTTATTATTTTATACTAGCTATATTAACAAGCTTTATTAGCTTTATATTTTAGGTTTAAGCATGCTTTAGTTAGCATTTTTTAAGCTTTTTATATTTTATTTAGCAAAACTTTTTATATATATGCTTAGCTTTTATTTTTGCTTTTATTATTATATAAGTTAACTATAAAGTTTTATAAATACTTTAGCTAAATATTTTTAAAAAGGTAGTAAGTTTTATTATTTTTATTAGTTATTTTATAAGCTTATTAAAAGCTATATTTAGCTTTTTTTTACTATTTAGCACTTTTTAAAAGCTAATAATAGCTTTTGCTTTTATAGCTATATATATTTTATTTATTTATAGCTAGTTTTATTTTTTTATTATATATAAATAACTTTATAATATAGCTTTTAAATTTATTAATACTTTAAATACTTTATAATTTAAGCTTTTTTATTAAAAGTTGCTTTAATATATAATTAATAAGCTTTTTAATATTTATATTAAATTAATAGTAAAATATTTTTATTTTTTTATAGCTTTTATAGGTTTTTTTGCTAATATAGCTAATAATAAGCTTTAGCTTGCTATAAACTTTAATAGCTTTTTGCTTTTATATAATATATACTTTAAAAGATTTTATACTAAATAATATAAGTTAAAATCTTTTATAAATAAATATTTACTTATAAGCAGTTTAAAAAAGCTTTTAAATAAAGCTAGTTTATTTTTTATTTATTAGGCTAAAAAAATAAATTAACTATATTATAATAGCTTTTTTTTTATTTTTATTTAAAAGCTTGCTTAGTTTTTACTACTTTTTTTATTAAACATTTCTAATATTATATATTTATTAATATATATAGTAGCTTTACTACCTTTTTATATTATATAATAGTTTTTTTTAAAATAATAAAAAGTTTTATTTTTAATAATTGCTATTTTTTAAATAGGTATAAAATTATATTTTATTTTTTTTAACGCTTTTACTATATTATTTTATAATCTTTTTTTTATATTTTAATATGCTATTTTTATTATAGTTATAAAAAAAGTATTACTTAAGCTAAAAAGTATTTAATATATTTTTTTTTAGCTAATAAAAAGCTTTTATTTAGCTTTTTAAACGCTAAATTAAAAGCTTTTAATATTAACATGTTATTAGCTTATTAAGCTATAATAATAGCTTTAACTTTATTTTAAAAGTAGTATAAATATATTTTATAAATAGTTTTAGCATGCTTTTTTATTTTTTTTGCTTAATAAGCAAG
This sequence comes from Xylaria grammica, assembly GCA_004353285.2. NCBI lineage: Eukaryota > Fungi > Ascomycota > Sordariomycetes > Xylariales > Xylariaceae > Xylaria > Xylaria grammica. The sequence goes on along the minus strand of NGZP02000013.1, from coordinate 190,164 downwards.
CTTTTTTTTATATTTTATAATATTTATTATAGTTAATATATATAAAAAGTATATTAATAGTTTTTATAAAGTACTTTTTTTTGCTTTTAAAATACTTAAAGCTTATATAATATTTATAATAAGCTACTTTTTAATAATAAATAGTAATATAGCTATAGCTAAAATAATTAAAGCATTATTTTACTTTAGCTTTTATAATAAAAAGCTTATAATTAAATAGTTAAGCTTTTTATAATAAGCTATTTTTTATAAGTTGTTAAGCTATTATTAAAATATTTATATAAAGTAAAATAGCTTTAGTTTTTACGTTAGTATTTTTTAAAAGTATTTTTTTATACTTATTAAGCTTTAAATAAATATTTTTAAAGTTTTTAAGTAAAACTTTTTTACTATAAATCTTTTTAAACTATATTATAAAAATCTTTTTAGCTATAATAGTAATTTTCTTTTTTTTTATATTTTAATAGTATTATTAAAAGTTATTATTATTTAATTGCTTTTTTTTAGTTTTTTTAAAATTTCTTTTTAAATATAACTATAATATTATTATTTAAAAGCTTTTTTACTACTATTACTTTTATACCTAAAAGCGCTATATTTACTATAGTAATAATTATAATAAGCTTTTATTTTTTAAAAGCTAAAGCTTATTTACTAGCTTTTATAATAACTTTTTTATTATATTTTAATAATATTACCTTTATATTAAAAGCTTGCTAAAATTTTACTATTATTTTTTATGCTTAGGTTTATATATTGCTTTATATAGTATTTTATGTTTTTATATTTTATACTGCTTATTATAAAATATTTTAAAAGTTTTAGCAAGTAATAAGTTTATTAAGGTTTTTATTTTAGTTTATAAGTTTAACGCTAAGTTTTTTTAACAAGCTTATAAAATAGCTAGCTAATTACTTTTTTTTAATATTTTACTATAAAAAAAGTCTTTAGTTTACTTTTTTATTATTTATTAACTAAAATATAAGCTTAATATATTTATTAAGCAGCTTATATATAATTATAAGCCTATTAGCTTTTTTTAAAAGCACTTTATTACCTTTTAAGTAACTATTAGTAAATATATTTTTAGTAGGTTATACTTTATAGTTAGTTAAAATATTAATAAAAAAGTCTTTTGTTAATATGCTAACACTTTTTATATTATCTACTATTGCTATTATTAATATAACCTGCTTATCTAGTAAGTTTTTTTAATATTTTTTAAGTAATTATAATTATTAAACTATAGCTAACAAGCTTGTAAAGTTATAAGCAAAAGTATTAAAAAAGCAAAAAGTTAAAAAAAAAAAAGCAATTAATATTAATTTAAAAATAAAAAATATTAACTATTTACTTTATTTAGCTTATTATTAAGCTAAATTATAACAGATAATATTTTAAAAACTAATAAAGCATATAAAATATTATAATAAAGTTATTTAAATACAGTTAAAATTTATTTAGCTTTATTTAATTAAAAGCTATAAATATTATATTTTAATTATTAATAATAATAGTTATTACTAAATATATAAGTTATATAAATTAAAAAACAATGCTAAAAAAGCTATTATTAACTTTATTATTAAAATAAATAATATTTTATAAAACTAAGTTTTTTATATTAATATTAACTAATAGTTTAATATAAAAGAATTTAAAAAGTATTATATAAATAAAGCTATTTATTTAATAACTTTATTTTTTATAAATTAATATTAAAATAAAGTTATAAAATGCTTTATTTAGTTTATTTAAAGTAAAATATAACTTATTTTATTTAAGCTAATTTTTTAATATACTTTTAGCTATAAAAAATAAAACTTATACTTTATATTTTTAATTAAGCTTATTAGTTATTATTAAAGAATTTTATTTTTTATAAGCATTTTATAAATAGCTTTTATTTTAAAAAAAGCTATTTGTTTATTTTAAAGCATTTATAAATTTTAAGTTTATAATATATTGCTTATATTAATAAAAGCAAGCATATTATAAAAAAAAATTAAATATTTAAAGTATTAATAAATTATTTTTTAGCTATAAAAGAACTAGTAATTATATTATATAGCTTATTAATAAAAGCTATCTGTTTTATATATTTTATATTATTTTTTATAAGCATTTAAATAATTTTACTAGCATTTTTAATTTATAAAATATAATATAATTTTTACTTTTTATAATATTATAATAATTATATAAATATTATAAAACTATTAAAAACTATATTAATATTAAAAATAAATATAATTATATTATAAAAGTTAATATAACTAAAAAATATATATAATTTAAGCTTAAATATAAATACTTTAAAAAAAAGTATTTATATTTATAAATATAAATATTATATTAATATATATATATAAAGCTTTTAATAATTATATAAATATTATTTATGCTTTAAAAATATTATTTTATTAAAAAAAATATAATTATAATTTAAATAGTCATAAAAAGTTTAAAATATATTAAAATTATTAAATAAATAAAGTTAATATAATAATAATAAAGCTTAATAATAATATAAGCTAATAAAAAAAGTTTAATATATATATTAAGCTTAACTTATTAAACTTATAAAAATTATTATATTTAAACTATTTATAATATTTATTTAATATATTTAAAGTAAATATATTATTGCTAAATTATTTTATACTTAAAACGGCTTTTAAAATTTTAATTATAAAAAATAGCTTAAAGCTATTTTTAAAATAATATAAATTAACTTAAATAAAAAAACATTTAAGTTTTTTTTTAAAGCAAAAGCAATTAATTTAATGTTATTTATAAGTTAATAACGCACTTAAGTTAATAAAACACTTTTTAATAATTTTTATACGCTAATAAAAATAAATTAATTATAATATATAAAATTAATTAAAATTATTTTTATTAAAAGTTTTTATATTTATTTAATAAGTTTATATATTATATTTTATGCTATTATAAATATTATAGCGCTTTTAATTTATTTAAGCTGTTCTTATAAAGTAACTATTTTTTTTATTAGCTAATTTAACTATTTTAATTTTTTTTAAATTTTATAAAACTTAAGCTTTATTTATAATATAAAGTTTTTTATGTTATAATTACTTGTTTTTTATTTAGTAATATTTACTTAAAACATATTTAGCTTTAGTAAGTTTTTTGTTTTTAAAGCATAAAAAAGTAACTTTATATATTGCTTTTAATATAGCTTTTATAATTAAATTAATAAACTTAAAAATCTTTATTAAAAAGCTTAAAAAATAATTTTTAATTTTATTATTAATTAAAGTTAATTATTTTTTAGCTTTAAAAATAATAGTAAGCATTTTTAAAATTTAAGCTAAAAAGATAATTTTAAGTTAATAAAAGGTATTTTTTTAACTTTTATAATATTTAAACTTAATATAACCTTATTATTATTTAAAAAAATAGGTTTAGCTGCTTTAAATCTTACTTAAATATTTTATTTTATAAAAGTAGCTTTAAATGCTTTAAAAACTTTTATAAAAAACTTTTTTTTTATAATATATGTTTAGTATTATTATATTAAATTTTTAATATAAATAAAATAAGCATGTTTAAGCATATTAAAATATATTAAATTAAAAAGCTAAAGCTTATAAAATAAATAAGTAAGCATATAAAAAATAATAATATTATAGTTTTTATAATATTTTTTAAATTTTATTAAATAATAGCTTTTATAACTATTAAAAATTAAAAAACGTTTTATACTTTTTATATAACTTTTTATATAGTAATTAAAATATTTTACTAAGTTAATATTTATTTTATAAGTTATTTAGCTATTAAAAAAATAAGTTAACTTTTTAATTGCTTAATAAAGTAATATTATAATATTAAAACATAAAAAAAACTTTGCTTATAAAAATAATATATAATAATATTATTTAACCTTAAAATTTAATAGCTTAAATTATTATAACTTATTTTTAGCTTTTTTGCTAGGCTTATTAAAGCTTATTATATTTTTTAAAGCTTATAATAATTATTTTTATTATAATTACATTTATTAAAAACCTTATTTTATTAAAGTTATATATATTTTAACTTATAATATTATATTTTATAATTATATTAGCTATTAGCTTTAACTATTTATAATAACTTATAAAATCTTTATTAAAAGCTTATAAATAATTAATTTAATAATTTAAACATGTTTAAAAGTTTAAAATTAGCATATAAACTTTAATGCTTAGTTTTTACTAACAAAAAATATATTATATATATATTAAAAAATATTAGCAATTTTTTTAATATATTAAAGCTAAAGTAAAAATGCTTATAAATTTAATTTAATTATATATTTAGTAATAGTATTTTTTTTAGCTATTATAAAATTTTAATATAGTTAGTTTATAATATATTATAATTATATATTATTTAATTTTTAATAGAAAATATTAAAAGAAATGCTATATATTATTATAAACTTATAAAAAAAAAGATAAAGGTTGCTTTTTTTAGCAGTAATTATTAGCTATAAATTAAATTTATTAAATTTATCAGCTATATTATAATTAGTTAAAAATCTATTAATAAATAAAAAAAGTTAAAAAATATTAAAAAGTATTTTATTAACTTAAATATATTTTTAACTTATAAATAACATTTAGTTATTTTATTAATATTAAATAAATATTATATAAAAAGTATTTATTTATAAAAAAACTATAAAATTAAAGGCTAACACGTTATATATTAGCTATTTTACTAATATTTTTACTTATAATAATATAAAAAGTAAAGTAAAAAAATAAAAGATTTTACCTTAGTAAATTTATATATAAATTTATATATAAAACTTATAATATATAATATATAACCTTTTTTTTATACTTTTATACTTATAGCTTTATAGTTTTTATATATTATGCTTAAATAAATAAAATAGTTATAAATAAGCTTATATTAACATTTTTTTAAACTTTTTATCTTAAAAAAAAATAAAAAAAATATAAAAAAATTAGTTAAGTTATAAGTTAAACTAATATCTTTTACTTAATTATAAATATAAATAATATTTTTAGCTATTATATTAAATATTATGTTTAAAATAATATTTAAATATATATTTTTTTATTAAAGCATTTTTTACTTTTTTAACTTTAAGCTAAAGATTTTACTTTTTATATTATAAATTATAATATAAGTTAAATTATTTAGCTTTTTTATTTATAAATAAAATATATAAGTTTAAATTAATAAAAAATATATTACTTTAATATAAATACTTAATATTTTTAAATATTAAACTTTAAATTAAACTTATATAATTATAAAGTTAATATAAATAAGCTGCTATTAAAAGTTAAGTTATAGTTTTTTATAATTATTAAATTATAAGTTTTTACTATTTTTTAATAATAAATATGTTTTAGTAAATAATTACTTAAAATTATAAGCTAAATATAGCTTAGCTATATAATAATTTTTTTATATTTTTTTTTTTAAATATATAAGCTTTAAAAAATGCTTATATTTTACTTTATTAAAAAGTTTAATAAAACTATTAGCTATATTATTTTTTAATTTAATATAAATTAGTTTAATATAATTTATAGCTACTTTTTAATTAATATAATAAAATACTATATAAATATCTTTTTTTTGCTTATTTATTATTAAAATATTATATTAACTTAAAGCTTTTATATTATTACTTAAAAGTATAATTAATTTTTTTAGCATATAATTAAGTTTTATAAAAAAGCTTTTAACTTAAGCTATATTACTTGCAATTTTACTTATAGCAATATATTTACTTTTTATTAAATGTTTTATTATAATACTTTATAGCTTAAAATGTTATAATATTAAATTTTTACTTATAAAAATAATATATTTTATTATTAAATTGCTAATATTTAAATAAAAAATCAATATAATATTAACTATAGTAAATAAACCTAATTTATTATAAACTTTATATAAGTAATTTATATTTAGCTTTTTATAATATAAATATAAATTTAATATTTTTTTAAAATATTTTATTAATTTTTTTATTTTATTAAATTAAGTTTTTAATAGGTTATTTATATAATATGCTTATATTAATAATATAAAACTAATATTTAGTTTAATAATTTATATTAAATATATTAACTTGTTTAAAAAAAAAAAATTTAAAGATTTTATTTTTATTTGCTATGTTATTTTGCACTTTTTTTATGCTTTTATTATTTATAAAAATAATATATATTTAAAAATTAGTTATTTCTAATAATTTAAGTTAATTTTACTTTTTTAAGCATTTTAATAATATTTACTTTAATAAACTAGTTTATATTTTTAAAATCTTTAGCTATTAAATATAAACATAATATATTATATACTTTAATTTAATAATTTTTATTTATACTAAAAAAATAAAAAGTTATAATATATAATATAGTTTTTAATTTTTTTAAAGCTAAAAAATAATATATTAATATTTTAAGCATTTAATTTTTTTGCTATAATATGCTTACTTTTATTAATATATATAATATATTATAAACTTAAGATTTTTAAAAATTTTAAAATAAGCAAAAAGCTTTTTTTAAAATAAAAGCTATTTATAAAATGCTTATAAACAATAAAATTCTTTAATAATAACTAATAAGTTTAATTAAAAGTATAAACTATAAGTTTTATTTTTTATAGTTAAAAGCATATAAAAAAATAAGCTTAAATAAAATAAGCTTGCATTTTATTTTAAATAAACTAAATAAAATACTTTATAACTTTATTTTAATATTAATTTATAAAAATTAAAGTTATTAAATAAATAGCTTTATTTATATAATATTTTTAAATATTTTAATATAAAAGTTTTAGCTGCTATTAATATAAAAAACTTTAGCTTTTTTTAATACTTTTTAATAAAGTAAAAAAACTTAGTTTTATAAAATATAATTTATTTTAATTATATAATTAATAATATTAATATAATTAAACATAGTTTTTTTAGCTTTATTTTTTAACTTATATAACTAATATATTTTATAATAACTATTATTATTAATAATTAAAAAATAATATTTATAGCTTTTAATTAAATTAAGCTAAATAAACTTTAAGTTTGCTTAAATAATTTTACTAAAGTATTTTATATGCTTAATTAGCTTTTAAAATATAATCTTTTATAATATAACTTAATAATAAGCTAAATAAAATAAGTATTAAATTTTAATTATTTTTAAATTAATGTTAGTTGCTATTTTTACTTTTTAAATAAAATATTTTATATTAAAATAATATAACTTTTAATATTATAAAATAAGCTTATTTTTAAGTTTATTAATTATATATAACTAATTGTTTAATATTATAATCTTAATAAAATTTATAATATTAAGTATTTTATTTGCTATATTTAACGCATTTTCTTATTAAAAATTTTAAACTAACTATAGTTTATATTTTTTATAGTTTTAAAAATAAAATCTTTATTTGCTAACATTTATGCTAATAATTTCTTTGCTTTTTAAGTTTATAAAAATTTATTTATTTAAATATTTTCTTGCTTAATAAAATTGCTTATTTAAGATAATATTTAAAAAAAACAAAAAAATAAATAGTATATATTTTATTATTTTATTATAATATTTACTTATTAAAATATAATATTATTATTTAATAATATTAATTGCTTTTATTATTATAATATTACTATTAATATAAACAAATAGTAAATATAATTATAACTTAAAGTTAATAAATAATATATTAATAAACTTTTTTAAATTATTAATATTTAAGCTTATATTAAATATAATAAAACTTTTTTTTAATATTAATATATATTAATATAGTTATTACTATATAAATACTTATATTAAAGCATTTAATATTAAAAGTAAAAGCTTTAAAGCTTTATAAACTTTTTAAAATAAATATATTTAACTTATTACTTTATATAATCTTTTTTTTATAGGCTATAATAAAGTTTACTATATAATTTTTAATTATTATAATAAAATAAATAATAAAACTATAATTAAGTTAAAAGCTTTATTAATTAATAAAATAGCTTAAATAGTTTTAGTTTTTTATATTTTATTACTTTAATTATATTTTAGCTTTTAATAATCTTTTGCTATATAGTTATATTTGCTATAATTAAAACATTTAAAACATTTATTTTCATTATTTTTTTTTTCCTTTTTATTATTATATTTTTTTTATTATTTTAATTAAAACTTAACTTATTATAAAACTTATTAATAGCATAAAATTAATTATTTTTATTATTTTTATTAAAAGACTTTTTTTTAATTTAATATTTAAAGTTGCTATAAAAATTATTAATAAGATTTTATAGCAAGTTTTTTTTAAACTTTATAACTTTTATAGTAGTAATATATTATTAGTAAGCTTTATTTATAACTATTTAAAAAAATAATAAAATTTATTAGTTTTAGCTAATATTTTTATTAAATGCTTAATATTATTATAGCAAATATAACTATTTAATAGTAAATAAAATAAAGTTTTTACTATTATAAATATATACTTAAATCTTTTTATAAATATTTTTAATTAACTTTATTATTTAAATTATATATAGTTTTAAAAATCTTAAGCATTTTTATAGTTTTATTAACTTTTTTAATTAAAAAAAGAAAGCTGCTTTATATATTTTAATAATTAGTAATATTAGCTTACTTTTTTTAATTAAAGTAATACTTATTTTTTTAATATAACTAATTAAAATAATAGCTAAATAAAAGTTATGCTTATATATAAGCTAATTAGCTACTTTTTATAAATAGTTTATTTTATTACTATTAAAAGTAAAATAATATTACTTAATTTTTAATAGATTATTATTAAATAATATTACTAAATTTTTTTAAGCTGCTTAATCTTTTATTTTATGTTTAATCTTTTTATTTAAGTTGCTATTATTAAAAAAAAAAAAAAAAAAAGTTAAAATTAACATTAAAAATAGTAGTAATAACTTTAGCTTTACTTTTACTTTTTACTAAAATTTAATATATTTATTTATTATATTACTTAAAGTAAAAAGCAATTAAATATTATTATTATTATTAAAAATAAAATTAAATCTAATACTTTTAGTATTAAAAGTTTAAAAAAATAAAGTTTTAACTATTTTTTTTTTAATTTGCTTAATAAAATTAACTTTTATTTTTAAGCTAAAAAAAATTATAGTTTTATAAAAGCTATTAATTAAATCTTTTTTATTTACTTGCATATTTTCTTATAAAATAAGTTTAATTACTTGCATATTTTCTTATAAAATAAGTTTAATTTATATTAATAAATCTTTTTTGCTTTTTATAACTTAGTTTTATAGCTAGACTTTATTATTTTTATATTATTATATATAGCTTATATAATATTATCTTTTTTATTAATTTATTTAATTAAAGCATTATATTTTATTTTAATATTATTTTTTAGCTTATTAATATATTATTATATAAACTTAAGCTTTAATTATTTATTAACTTACTATTAAAATATCTTATTAAATAAATAGTTTAAATAAGTAGTTTTTTTAAAAAGTGTTATAATTACCTTTTTTTACTAGTTTATTACTTTATATAAGGTTTTATTTATAAGCTTTTTTAGCAAATATATTATATAACTATTAATACTTTTATAAATAAATATTAAGTAGAAAATATAATAAATAGTTAATTAATTTTATAATTAGCTTAAATTATATTAAAATGCTAGCTATTATATAAAATTAAAAGCTAATATATTATATATTAGCTATTTTGCTAATATTTTTACTTATAATAATATAAAAAGTAAAATTAAAAGATAAAATGTTTTACTTTAATAAATTTATATATAAATTTATATATAAAACTTATAATATATAATATATAACTTTTTCTTTAAATTTTTATATTAATAGCAATATAGTTTTTATATATTATGCTTAATTAAATAAAATAGTTATAAATAAGCTTATGCTAACAGCTATATATATATAATAAAAAAATAGAACTAGCTATAAATAAATAAAATATATATAGCTATAAAAGTAAAAGCTATAATTAGCTTTAAAAAAAATTAAATAGTAAAAAAACGTAAAACTTAGCTTTTAATAAACTTATAAAATAACTAATAAAAATAATAAAACTTTTTACTTTTTTAAAAATATTTAGCTAAAGCATTTATAAAACTTTATAATTAACTTATATAATAATAAAAGCAAAAATAAACGCTAAACATATATATAAAAAGTTTTACTAAAATAAAATAAAAAAGCTTAAAAAGTATTAATTAAAATATATTTAAACTTAAAATATAAAGTTAAAAAAGCTTGCTAATATAGCTAGCATAAAATAATTATAAAAGCATTTATTAATTTAAAAGCTTTTTAAAATTTATTAAAATAAGTAAAAACTTTTTTTAATGTGCTATTAAATATAATTTTTATTTTTGTACTATTAGATAACCTAAAAAGCTTAGTAGTAGCTATAACTTATTAAAAAAAAACTTATAAGCTTATTAAATACTTTTTTCTAGCCTTTTTAAAAAACTTTAATAATATTTTTACTTAAGTTATTAAATATAATAGTTATTATTACTTTAAAGTATATTAAAAAAATAAAACTAAAAAATATAGCAAACTTAATAAATAAGCTTTTTAATAAAAAGCTTTAAAAAATAATTTTTTATTAAATAGCTAACTAAAAGTATATAGCGCTTTTTTATAATATAAGCTAGTAAAGCTTTACTAAATAAGCTTTATAAAAAGCTAATACTTTAAATGATTATAAAAAGTTAAAATAATAGTTATTTTTAAGCTTAAAAAGCTTTTAAAAGCTAAGTTTATAGGTAAAAAATAGTATTTTATTTTTTTATTAATATTATAAAAAGATTTTTTTAAAAAAAATATGCTTAAAACTTATAAAAACAGTTAAGCTTAATAGCTTGTTTTTAAAAACCTAAATAAGCAATAAAAGTAAAAATTAATTAATATAGCTATTAAAATAATAACTAAAAAGCTTATAAAATATTTATATAAAAAAATATAGTTTTTTTACTACTTTTAAATTTAATAAACTATAAATAGTTAGTTTATATATTATAAGTTAAAAACTTTTTACTATAAATATTTTTATAAATAAAAAGCTTTATAATAAAATATATAGCGCTTTATTAATTTAATAGCAAATAAGCTAAGCTTATAATTTTATATATAAAAGTTTTTTAAAAATTACTTTTATTACTACTGCTTTTTTTATTATATATATTAATATTATATAAAAAACTTATAAAATATTTATTAATTATTATTATTAGCTTTATTAATAATATTAACTTTATAATAGCTAGCTTAAATATAAAGAAAACTATAAAATATATAAAAGTATATAAAAAACTTATAAAGGTTAAGCTAAAAAATATAAAAAATAGTTTATTATTAAAAAAAATAACATATTATATTTTTAAAATACTACTAAAAATGCTAAAAACTATGTTTAACATTTAAAAGCAGTTATAAAACTTATAAAAAATATTAAAATTTTAAAAATATACTTTTTAAAGCTATACTAAAAACTTATTAAAAAATAATATATTATTATTAAGCTTAAAAACTTAATATAAAAACCAAGTATAGCTAAACTTAAATAACTATATATAGCTATAATAAAAAATATGTTTATATATAAAGCATTAATATAATATAAACTTTTTAAAAGTAATTAACTATAAAATATTATTTATTAGCTTAAAAAAGTTTAAAAGGCTTGCTTATATAAAGTTTAAAAAGTATATAAAGCTACTTTTATAAAATATATTAAAATAAAGCTAAAGATTTTATTTTTAAACTTATATTTTAATAATAACATAGCTATATTTATAAAATAGCTAATATTATACTTTTATATTAAAATAATAAAAGCTATTTATAAAAAAATTATAAAACTATTATATAAGGAAAAACTAAATGAATAATATAATTAAAAGTAAAAAAAACTTAATAATTAATTAAGCATGTTAAAAAAAGCTTTAAACTAATAAAACTAATAAATAAATATTAAAATATTAAATAAAGCATTTTAAAATAAATAGCTAATAAAGTAAATAAAATTATAACTGCTTAAAAAAAGGTATTTTATTACTAAAAAGGTTTTAAATAATAAAAAAATACTAAAATGTAATTTAAGCTTTTTAAAGTATAAAATATTATTAATTTTATAAATATATATTAAAAAAATAAACTTAAAGCTTTTTTATATTAAAAAAATATTTAAAGCTATTTTATATTACTTTATAAATATATAATTAAATAAAAAATAATAGTATATATTATTTTTTATTATAAGCTATTAACTAATAAAAAAAAGCCTTTAAAAATAAGCTAGCTTTTTTAGCTTTAAAAAGTTATAAAAGCTTTATAGTAGCTATTAATAATTTAATAAATAATAAAAAAATAGCTTATTAGCTTATTAAAATAAGTAAGCTAACAATATATAACTTAATAAAAAAAATTAAAAAGTTTATAAAAAAGGCTATATTATTTAAAGCATATAAATAAATTAAATACGTATTTTAAAATACTAGCTATAAAGCTTATATACTTTATAGCCTATATATAATATATAAAAATTTAGTAAAGCTATTATTAAAAGCTTAAAATGCTTACTTTTTAAAACTTTTAGTTTATTTTTTTACTTTATATTAACTAGGTATTAAAACTTAATATATAAAAAAAAGCATATTATAATAGTTTAATAGCTTAGTGTGCAGGCGTTTTATTTAATTAAAGGAAGTAGAAAGCTTTTTTAGCATAATCTTTGCTTGCAAAATTAAACAAATAAAATAGCTGCGTTATAAAGCAGCATAGCAGATTAATTTAATAATAATAATAATTAATAATAATATTATTATTTTAAAAATACTTTTAATTATTAAAAAAGAAGATTACAAATTATATTTATAGTATTTTTTTAAAAAATAATTATTTAAAAGAAAAGTTTTAATAACACTTTAATAATAAAATTTACTTTAATAAATATATTTTAACATATAAGTAAAACTAATATATTAGCAAATAATATATTAAAAAATTAAAGTAATAATAAATTTTTATATAATATTTATTTAATAAACATTAAAATTAATATATTATATAAGTAAGTTATTTACTTAATTAACTTGCTTACTTTTTTAATATTTTTATACTTTAATATTTAAATATAATTTTTTTAATAATAAAATATGTAATTTATTTTATTAAAAGCTTATATTAAGCTTATAATTATTATAATTGAAAAGAACTTTTGTTTTTTTATTTAAAAAGCTACTAATTAGAATTATATTTTTTACTTAATAGTTTATAACTAATATGTTTATAAAATATACTTATAAGCAAAAGTTTATCTGTTTAAGCAAAAACTTATAGAAATTAAAAGTAAGTGATTATTAATAAAATAATAAATTTAAATTTATAAGTGTTTTTTTTTAGCTTTAAAATATAAAAGCAATAGCTAATATTTTTTTATATAAATGTTATAATAGTTATAATAATTGCTAATATAATAGTTTTTATTTAACTTTTTATACATAAAACTATTAATAATAAAAAGGACTTATTATATATATAATATATTATTAGATTTTATATATGCTTGTTTTTTTTTTTTTTTTTTTTTTAACTTAAAATCTTTGTTTTTAATTTTAATAACGCTATAAACTAGCTTTTAACAATTATAACACTATTTTAAGCTCTTTTTTTTACTGTTAAGTATTTTATAAATATATTATTTATAATTACTATAGTTGCAAACTTAAACTAACTACTTATTATATTATTATTAAAAACTAAAACTTATAACTTTTTTAAAGTAATAACCTATAAAAATTAACAACTTAAGATAATCTAAAAGAATTTAAGACTATATTATATTAAATAGTATTTTATTTATAAACTTAAGCGTTAATACCTTAAAACTAACTATAAAAGAAAACTTTAATCTTAAGTTTTTAAAAGCTAAGTAAAAATAAGATTTAAATGCTACCTTAAATAATATAACAGCTAAATAAGTAATATTAAAAGATTTATAAGCTTAGATTTTTTAACGTAATAATTAAAATAAGCTTAATAAAATTAAACTTTAAAACTAAAATAAAATAATATTATTAAAGGCGCTTTTAATGGTAATATTTTTTAACTAATAAGTATAGCAGCTTAAACTATTTTTAAAACTATAAAAAAAGCAATAATAAATAGCTTTAACTTATTATATAATAATAAAGCTAAAAACTAAAAACTAAACCTAAGATATTTTACTAGCAATAAAAAATAATTTAATTATTAGCTAAGCAAGCTAGCTAATAAATTTAAAAAAGATGTTATTATATATTATATTAAAAAAAGCTATATACGTTATATTATATTTTTATTATAAGATAATATAATATAAGCTTTTTAAATATGTTTTTGCTTTATTACTAAACTATATAATAGTATAGCTAAAATAATTTAAGCTTTAAAAACTGCTTATTATAACTTAAACTAGTTAGCTAAAGCTTATAATAAGCTAAATAAATATTATAATAAAACTAAATAAAATATTTATTAATTTATTGCTTAATTTAATACTTTAGCATTAAAAGCTAAGTTTTTTAAATTAAAATAGTCTTAAATTTTTTAAAAATATATAAATCTTTAAAGCTAATATAAATTTATATATAAGCTATAAATGCTTTTATAATAAAATATTTAAAGCTATATATAATTATAAGTATAGCTATTAGCACTGCTAAAAATATAATTAAAAACTAGTAAATAAGCTTATTATTAATAAAGCTTTAACTATTTAATATAATATTAAATTAAATAAAATAAAAACTTTTAAATAGTTAGAAAAAGGTTTAAATAATAAAAAGAAAAAGGTTTATTAAGCTAATAATATATGCTTTATTTATAAAAAGTTTAAATATTAAGCTGCTAAATATGTTAATAAACTTAAATTTAAAAAGGTTATAAAAATATAACTTATAAAAAAAGTTAAAAAATTAAAAGATTTAACTAATAAGTTTTTAAACTTAAAAAACTAATAAAACTACTAAAAGTTTTTATAATAGTTTAATTATTATTTTTAGCTAAAATAAATAGTAATAAAAAAACTTTTTTATTTATAATATTATTTAGTTATAAATAAATAATATTAAAATAAAAGCTATTATATTATATAATATTAAAGCTTAAGTTTTTTTAATAATAAGCTTAAAGTTAGCTTAATTAGCATATTAATAGCTAAAAGCTAAAATAATAATATTAATATAAAAATAACCTTTTTTTAATTATAAAAAAAACCTTATAAAAAGTATAAAGTAATATTTATATATTACTTTTAAAATTAATAAAAGAAAATTTAAAGATTAATTTTTTTAAGTTATTAATATAAAACTAAATATTATAATTTGCTTAAACTAGCTAGCTAAACATTAAATTTTTTTAAACTATACTAATAAAAAGCTAATATAGCTTAATAACTTACTACTTTTTATAAAGTTTTTTTTAATAATAAAAGTTTTATAAATAAAAGCTTTAAAATATTATATTAACTTTACTATTTAAAAAGATATTAATTACTAAAACTAAGTATTAAAAAAATAATATTAAATATTTTAATAAAAAATGCTAAGCAATATAAATAATAATTTTAAAGTAATTATAAATATTATATAGCAAGTTAAATAAAACTTAAATAAATAATAATAAGCTTAACTAGCTAAAAAAGCGCTAAAATAATTTATATTAATAAAGTTTATTATATTAATAAAATAAATAGAAAATATAAAGTTATAAAAAATATTTAATAAAAAGCATATTTCTTTTTAATTTAATAAAAATCTAAAATATATAATATTAGTTTATTAAATATTATTAAAACTATTAGCTTATTTAAAAACCTTTTTTTTAAATTAAAGCAAATATTATAGCACTTTTTTAATTTAGTTTTAATATAATATTAAAACCTACTAATAATAAACCTACTAACTTGCCTTTAAAATATTATATTTTAATTTAATATCTTTTATTAAAAAAAAAAGTTATTAACTAGTTATTATCTTTAAGCTTTATTAAGCTAGATATAAATGTTAATATAGCTTTTATTTTATTTACTTTAAAGCTTTATTTATAAAAATAATAATTTTATATATTTTTTAATAGCTAGTTTTACTTTTTAAACTTAAAATAAAACTAGTATAACAGTAAACCTTTATTAATATCTAACTATAAAAATTACTAGATAAGTTTATAAGTATATATACTAATAATATCTTAGTATATTTTAATATTAAAAAAAATCATTAAACTTATTATAAAAAATTATTTACTAACTATATAAAATAAACTTATAAAGGAATATTAAAAAGTTATAATTTAATATAATAAAAATAAACTATTTAAATATAGTTTTAAACGCTAAAATAACCGTTAAAGTAAACCTAGCTAAAATAAAAGCTATTATTAGTTAGAAATTTAAAAACTTTAATAAAATATAAGCGGTTTAATTTTTTTTAAGGCTTTATAAATTTATTTGCATGTGTACTTACTATATAAGCAATATATTTAAGCTTTTTAACTAATTGCTTAATAAAAACATACCTTTTAAAAAAGGCTTAAAATAAAAAAAAGCTTTTAAAGCTATAAAGTAACTAGCTTGCTAGTTATTAGTACTTACTTTTTTAAATTTAAAATACTTATTAAAATAAAAATAAATGCTTTATATAATGCTACTAAAAATATTATCTAGTAATAATAACTTAATAGCTAATAAAAACTTATTAAATATTTTTTAAAGATAATAATAGTATATAAAAAGGTATACCTTATATAAAATTATAAACTTTTAGTAGTAATGCAAACGTTAAAATACTATTATTTAAAACTATTAAAAATAAAGTATTTTTTAGTTATTAACTATTAAGCTTTTGTTTACTTTTAACAAAAAAAATACTATTAATGCAATAAATATAATAAGCTAACTTTTTATTTAATTTTAATATTATATTTTAATATTATTTAAGCTAGCAAAATATAATTACTAATATATTTTTATAAAAAATAGTAGATTTATTTATAGTTAAAGCATAAAAAGCTAAAAAAATAAAACATAAAACTAATTAACGTTGCAAAAATAGCTATGTTAGTTACTTTAATAAAACTAACTATAATGCTATTAAAAAAAGCAAACTTAATAAATCTTATTAAAAAAAAAAAAACTTTAATAGCTAAATATAAAAAAATACTGCTTAAAAGTTTTAAACATTATAACTAATAAGTTAATTTTTTTATTAATAGCTTTAATAAAAAAAGCTGATTATTTTGTTATTACTGCTTACTTAAGGCATAATAAAATAATAAAAGTATTAAAACAAGATTACTATTAGCTTTACTTTAAAAAAAACGTGAAAAAGTATATATAAAACTATTATAATTATAAAAGAAATAAAGTATTATAAAATAAAACCTTAAGGCTATTATACCTGCTATTAATGCTTACTTTAGTTTAAAAATATATAATAGTTAATAAAAAAACTATATTTAAAAATTAATATAAATATAACTATATATAAGCATTTATTATTAAATTTAGCTATTTTTTTGTTAATATTTTAGCTTATAAAACTAATATAGCAAAAAATATAGCTTTAAAGTACTGTTAATATATTTACTAATTATTTAATATATTAAAAGTTTTAATATTTAATAATATAAAACTATTTATTTTAAGTTTTATAGTTAAAATTAATAAGTTAACTAATATAAACTATTATTATAGCAGCATATTTTATTTATAAACTTAAAAAGCTATAAAACTTATAAATTAAAAGCTAAATTAATACTTAAGATTTTATATTAATAAATATTAAAATAACTAAAGTATTTACTTATTTGCTTTAAATTTTATATATAGCTTTTTATAGTATTTATTAATAGATATAGCTTTATTAAAAGTAGCTATAAAAACTAATATTTATAATTTACTATTATTATTACATTTTAATATAAAAGCAGATAGCAATTTAAAAAAAATAAGCGCTTAAGCTAATATAATAAAAATAAAAAGTTTAATAATATGCTTATAAAATAATATTTAAAATATAAAAGCAATAATAAATATAAAGTAACTATAAGCAAAAATTAGTAAACGTTATAGTTAGTAATTATATATTTTAAAAAAAAAAAGCTTTATAATTTAAGTATTAATAACTAAGCTAAACTTATATTAAGTAAAGCTATTTAAAATACTATAAATATAAAAGCATAGAAATTTTTTAAACTTTTATAAAATAACTAATTTATTTTATGCTAATAAACTATAAAAAGCTATAAATAACTTGCTATTATAATAAGTATAACTATTACTTAAAGCAAAAGAAATTAATAGCAAAGCAAAATTTAAAGTAAAAAAAAACTATAATTTAAATTATATAAGAAATAAAAAATGTTATAATATTAAATAGCATAGCAAAAATATAACCTTAATAATATATAATATCTTATAAAAAACTTTAAAAATTTACTAGTATAACTAGAAAGATTTTATAAATAGTACTAAAAAGCACTAAGTTTTTTAATAAAACTTTAATACTAAATTAAAGTAGCAGCTAAAAATATATAAGCAAAAAACTATTTAAATAATAATTTAGCTAAAAATATAAGTTTTACTATAAAAGTTAAACAATATAAATAACTTTAATAAAGTTTATAATTATATTTTAGTTTTAATAAAAGAAAATATAATAGTTATAATAATTATTAATATAATAGTTTTTATTTAACTTTTTATTAATAAAACTGTTAATAATAAAAGGGACTTATTATGTATATAATATATTACTTGCTTTTATATATGCTAGTTTTTTTTTTCTCTTTTTTCCTTTAGCTTAAAATCTTTGTTTTTAGCATTAATAAAGCTATAAACTAGCCTTTAACGATTATAACAAATGTAATATGCTTTAGGTTAGCAAAATTTAAGCTTTAAACTTTATATATTACTACTTTAAACTAAAAACACGTTTTAATTATAAAATTAATTATTAAAAAACTTTCTATAAAAATTTTAATATATATTATAAATAGTTTTAAATAATATTAAATATAATTACTATATATAATATTAATAAAAATAAGATTTATAACTTTAATAAAATAAAATTTATAATAGGTATTATATTATTAAATATAGTTATAACTAATATTAAATAATATAAAAAGCTTTGCTAGGTATAGCAAAGCAATTAAAAGTAGTTTATAGCTATTTAAGCTATTAATGTAAATGGTTTTATTATGCTTGCTTATATTATTTTAGCAAAAAAAATCTACTTTATATTATAAACTTTTAATTATTTTTTACTTTTTAACTAGTAAATTATAGTTTTAAATAATAGCTATATAATTAATAAAATAAGTTTAAAATAAGTAAAGCATTTTAATTTATATTTTAAAAATTAAATAAAAATATAATATACTTTTTTATTTTAAATAGTTATAAAAGCTATTATTTAATAAATTTTAATAAATATTTTAAGTTTATTAGTATAATTTTATTTTATATGCTTATTTATTTATTTTATAAGCTTTAGCTTTTAAATATTTTCTGCTTTTTTATTTTTAAAAAAGTATATAATAAGTTTATTAAAACATTAATATACTATTATTAAACTTATATTATAAAAAAAGATTTTTTATATAGCTTTTATATTATATACTAATAAGCTTTTTAGCTTAAAATTATATAGTTAGGTTTTAAAGCTATTAAATCTATTTTTTTAATCTTAAAAGTATAATTTTAGCATTAAATATTATTTAAATTATTAAAACGTTATTATTAAAGTTTAATTTGCTTATTATTTTTTAGGTTTTTTAAATGTTTACTATTATTAAAAAAGCTACTTTTTAGTTTGTTTATATTAAAACTAAAAATTTTAAATATTTAAATAGCTTTTTAATATTAATTATTAAAGCTTATATTTAATTATTAAAAGCTATATATAAGTTAATATATAAGGTAGCTATTTTAAAAAAAATATAGCTAAGCTTTAAAAAACTAACTATATATTTTTTAAACGCAAAAAAATTAAAAAGTAAACGTTTATAGCATAAAAGATTATTTACTATAGCTAAAAGCAATATTTTTTAAGCTAAAAAAAAAGGTAATAATAAAAAAATTAAAAAAAAAGCAAAAGTAGTTATTTTATAAAAAAGCTTAAAGTAATATTAAGCATAATATATATACTTATAAAGTAAATATAAATAGCAATATAAAATAAAATTTTAATTAATTTTAATTAATTTTAATATATTATAGTAAATTTAATTTAATTAAATATAATTATATTAAAAAAGTAACTATAACGTTATTTATAAGTTTATAGCATACCTAAGTTAATAAAACACTTTTTAATAATTATTATATGCTAATAAAAATAAATTAACTATAACATATAAAATTAATTTAAATTAATTAAAATTATATTTATTAAAGGTTTTTATATTTATTTAATAAGTTATATATTATATTTTATATTACTATAAATATTATAGCGCTTTTAATTTATTTAAGCCTTTTTTACTAAGCAACTACTTTTATTTTTATTATTTAATTTAACTATTATATTTTTTTTACTGCAGTAAAACTTAAGCTTTACTTATAATAAAAGGCTTTTTATTTTTTAAATGCTTATTTTTAGCTTTATAACGTTTGCTTAAATATAGTTAGTTTTTTAAAGCTTTTTGTTTTTTTAGCATAAAAAAGCGTTTTTATATATTAACTTATGTATAGCTATTGCAATTAAGTTAATAAAGTTAAAAATCTTTGTTAAAAAGCTTATAAAATAATTTTTAACTTTAGTTTTAATAAAAATAAATTATTATTTAGCGTTAATAATATTAGTAAGCATTTTTAAAGTTTAAATTAAAAAAGGCAATTTTAGGTTAATAAAAAGTATTTACTTAAATTTTATAATATTTAAAGCTAAAATAACTTTATTGCTATTTAAAAAAATAAGTTTAAATGCTTTAAAACTTAATTAAATATTTTATTTTATAAAAGCAGCTATAAATGCCTTAAAAAATCTAGCGAGAAATTTTTTTTTTATAACATAAGTTAAATGCTATTATATTAAATCTTTAATATATATAAAATAAATATGTTTTAATATATTAAAAAGTACTAAATTAAAAGGCTAAAGCTTATAAAATAAATAAGTAAAAATATAAAAAGTAATAATATTATAATTTTTATAATATTTTTTAAATTTTATTAAGTAGTAGCTTTTATAACTATTAAAAACTAAAAAATATTTTAAACCTTTTATATAACTTTTTATATAGTAATTAAAATGTTTTACTTATTTAATATTTATTTTATTAGTTTTTTAACTATTAAAAAATAAGTTAACTTTTTAATTACTTAATAAAATATTATTATAATATTAAAACGTAAAAAAAACCTTGCTTGCAAAAATAATATATAGTAATACTATTTAACTTTAAAAGTTAATAGCTTAAATTATTATAACCTATTTTTAGCTTTTTTACTAGGCTTACTAAGGTTTGCTATATTTTTTAAAGCTTATAACAACTATTTTTATTATAATTATATTTATTAAAAACTTTATTTTATTAAAGTTATATATATTTTTATTTATAATGTTATATTTTATAATTTTATTAACTATTAGCTTAACCTATTTATAATAACTTATAAGATTTTTATTAAAAGTTTATAAATAATTAATTTAATAATTTAAATATATATAAAAGTTTAATTATTAGCATATAAAGTTTAATACTTAGTTTTTGCTAACTAGTAATATATTATATATACGTTAAAAATATTAGCTATTTTTTTAACATATTAAAGCTAAAGTAGAAATGCTTGCAAATTTAGTTTAATTATTTATTTAGCAATAATATTTTTTTTAGCTATTATATAATTTTAATATATTTAATTTATAATATGCTATAGTTATATACTATTAAATCTATAATAAAAGATATTAATAAAAATGCTATATATTATTATAAGCTTGCTAAAAAAAAATAAAAGTTACGTTTTTTAATAGTAATTACTAGCTATAAATTAGCTTTATTAAATTTATAAGCTATATTATAATTAGTTAAAAATTTATAAGTAAATAAAAAATGTTAAAAAATATTAAAAAATATTTTATTAACTTAAATATACAATTAACTTATAAATAACGTTATATATATATATATATATAAATAATTAAATATTTTTTTATAAAATTATATTAATTATAACGTATATATAATATTAAAATTTATAATATTATTTATATAACATTATTTAATTTATTACTAAATAATAATGTTTATAATAAAAGTTTATTAATATTTAAAAAGATATTAAATAAAACAATTAAACTATTATATAATATATTATATAAATAAATCTGCTAAGCTACTTTATAGTATAATTATATTACTTGTTTAATTTTATAAGCAAAAACTATATTAAAAAAGCTTTTTACTTTTTTAGTTAATTAAAACGCTTATACACTAAGCTAATAAACTATTATAATATGCTTTTTTTATATATTAAGTTTTAATTTTTAGTTAATATAAATTAAAAAAGTAACTTAAAAGCTTTAAAAAGAAAAGATTTTAAGCTTTTAATAATAGCTTTATAATAGCTACTTTAAAAAGTATTTTTTATTTGTTTATATGCTTTAAATAATATAGCTTTTATTATAAACTTATTATCTTTTTTACTAAGTTATATATTATTAGCTAATTTACCTTAATAAGCTAGTAAGGTATTTTTTTAGTATTTATTAACTTTTTATAACGTTTTAAAGCTAAAAAAGCTAACTTGCTTTTAAAAGATTTTTTTTATTAATTAATAGCTTATAATAAAAAATAATATATATTATTATTTTTTATTTAACTATATATTTATAAACTAATATAAAATAGCTTAAAATATTTTTTAAGATAAAAAAGGTTTAAGTTTAATTTTTGTTAATATATTTATAAAATAAGTAATATTTTATACTTTAAAAAGCTTTTATAATGCTTTATTTTCTTTTTGCTATTTAAAAGCTTTTTAATAATAAAATCACTTTTTTTAAATAGTTATAATTTTACTTATTTTATTAGCTATTTATTTTAAAACGCTTTATTTAATATTTTATTATTTATTTATTAGTTTTATTAATTTAACGCTTTTTTTAGTATGCTTAGTTTATTATTAGGTTTTTATTGCTTTTAATTATAATATTTATTTAGTTTTTATTAATATAATACTTTTATAATCTTTTTATTAATAGCTTTAATAATTTTAGCATAAAAATATAATGCTAGCAAAATTTTAATAAAAATATAATTTTTAGCTTTATTTTAACTTTATATTAGCAAGCTTTTTAAACTTTTTTAAGCTATTAAATAATATTTTATAGTTTATTACGTTTAAAAAGTTTATATTATATTAATGCTTTATATATAAATATATTTTTTATTATAGCTATATATAATTGCTTAGCTTTAATTATATTAGTTTTTTATATAAAGTTTTTAAGCTTAATAATAATATATTATTATATAATAAGCTTTTAATATAGTTTTTAAGCTTTTTAATAGCATTTAAAAAATATAATAAATTATTTTTTTAAAAGCAAACTTTATATTATACTTTTTAGTTTAACTTTTATAAGTTTTTCATATACTTTTTAATATTTTATACTTTTTTTTTATATTTAAGCTAGCAATTATAAAGTTAATATTATTAGCAAAGCTAATAATAATAATTAATAAATTTTTTATAAGCTTTTTATATAATGTTATAAGCTTAGCTTTTAAAAGCTTTTTAAGTTTAAAAATAACTATTATTTTTCTTTTTTTAAACTATTTAAAGTAATAGCTTTTTATAAAGCTTTTTTAATAAAGCTTTATTAGCTTATATTATAAAAAAGCGCTATATACTTTTAATAAGCTATTTAATAAAAGATTATTTATAAAAGTTTTTTATAAAAAATGCTTATTTATTAAATTTATTATATTTTTATATTATTTTTTAAAACACTTTAAATTATTAATAGCTATTATGTTTAATATGCTAGTTAAAAATATTTTTAAAGTTTGCTAAAAACCTATAAAAAAAAGCATTTAATAAGCTGTTATGCTTTTTTTAAATAATTTATAGCTAGTACTTAGCTTTTTAAAAATTATTTTATAATAAAAAAATAAAAATTTTAATTAATAATATTTTATAAAAAAGTCTTTGCTTATTTTATTAAGCTTTATAAAACTTTTAAATTAATTAATAGTTTTATTATTACTTTATTTTAGTTATATTAGTTAGCTTTTTTTGCTTTATATTTTAAATTTAAATTTATTTTAGTTAATATTTTTTAAGCTTTTTTTATTTTATTTTAGCAAAACTTTTTATATATATGCTTAGCTTTTATTTTTACTTTTATTATTATATAATTTAATTATAAAGTTTTATAAATGCTTTAGCTAAATATTTTTAAAAAAATAAAAAGTTTTATTATTTTTATTAGTTATTTTATAAGTTTATTAAACGCTATATTTAGCTTTTTTTTATTATTTAATATTTTTTAAACCTAATAATAACTTTTACTTTTATAGCTATATATATTTTCTTTATTTATAGCTAGTTTAATTTTATTATTATATATAAATAAGTTTATAATATAGCTTTATAGTTTATTAATATTTTAAATATTTTATAGTTTAAGCCTTTTTATTAAAAGTTAGTTTAATATATTATTATTAAGCTTTTTAATATTTATATAAAATTAATAGTAAAGTTTTTTTACTTTTTTATAACTTTTATAAGTTTTTTATTAAATATAGCTAATAGTAAATTTTAACTTATTATAAACCTTAATAGCTTATTATATATAATATATACTTTAAAAAATTTTATATTAAATAATATAAGTTAAAGTTTTTTATAAATAAATATTTATGTATAAAAAAATTAAAATAAAGCTTTTAAATAAACTTAGTTTATTTTCTGCTTTTTAAGCTTAAAATATAAAATAATTATTTTATAATAATATTTTTTATTTTTATTTAAATATTTATTTAGTTTTTACATTTTTTTATTAAGTATTTTTAATATTACATTTTTATTAATATATATAATAGCTTTATTACTTTTTTATATTATATAATAGTTTTTTTAAAGTAATAAAAAGTTTTATTTTTAATCATTAATTTTTTTTAAATAGCTATTATTAATATAAGCTTATTTATAACTACTTTATTTAATTAAGCATAATATATAAAAACTATATTACTATAAATATAAAAATATAAAGAAAAGGTTATATATTATATATTATAAGTTTTATATATAAATTTATATATCGATTTATTAAAGCAAAATATTTTATTTTTTTATTTTACTTTTTATATTATTATAAGCAAAGATATTTATAAATTAGCTAATATATAAGATATTAGCTTTTAATTTTATATAGTAGCTAATGTTTTATTATAATTTAAAGCAATTATAAAATTAATTAATTATTTATTAAATTTTTTACTTAATATTTATTTATAAAAGCATTAGTAGTTATTTAATATATTTGCTAAAAAAGCTTATAAGTAAAAATATATTTATAAATAAAAACTTATATAAAGTAATAAACTAGTAAAAAAAAATAATTAAAGTACTTTTAAAAAAAACTAGTTGTTTAAACTATTTATTAAATAAAATATTTTAGCAATAAGTTAATATATAGCTAAAGCTTAAATTTAAGCAATAATATATTAAAAAGCTAAAAAATAATATTAAAATAAAATATAATATATTAGTTAAGCAAGTTAAAAAAATAATAATATTATATAAACTATATAGCAATATAAAAATAATAAAGTTTAGCTATAAAGCTTAATTAAAAAAAGCAAAAAAAAATTATTAGCATAAAATAAAATTGCTGTATAAAAATATATATAAGCAAATAAAAAAGATTTAATTAGTAGCTATTAAAAAACTATTATTTTCTTTAGTTTAAAGATTAAATTTAATCTTATTAAATAAATTAAATAAAAAAATAGTTAACACTTTGTTTTTTTAAACTTTTAATAATAAAAGTACTAGATTTTATTTTATTATTAATAATAATAATAATATTTAATTACTTTTTGCTTTAAGTAATATAGTAAATAAAAGAATTAAGTTTTTATTAAAAGCAAATATAAATCTAAAGCTATTATTACTACTTTTAATTTTAATTTTAAAATCTTTTTTATTTAATAATAGCCATTTAAATAAATAAAATTAATCATATAAAACAAAAGATTAAGCAGCTTAAAAAAAAAAGAAAAAAAAAAAAGAAAAAAAAAAAAGAAATTAGTAATACTATTTAATAATAATTTATTAAAAATTAAATAATATTATTTTACTGTTAATATTAATAAAAAAAAGTACTTAAAAAAAGCAGCTAATTAGCTTATATATAAATATAACTTTTATTTAACTTTTATTTTAATTAATTATATTAAAAAAATAAGTATTATTTAAATAAAAAAGATTTAACTAAAATTAATAATTATTAATATATATAAAGCAGCTTTTTTTTTTAATTAAAAGAGTTAATAAAAATATAAATATATTTAAGATTTTTAAAACTATATATAGTTTAAATAGCAAAATTAATTAAAAAAATTTATAAAAAGATTTTATTATATATATTTATAATAATAAAAACTTTATTATATTTACTTTTAAATAGTTAAGTTTACTATAATAATATTAAGCTTTTAATAAAAATATAAGCTAAAACTAATAGATTTTATTATTTTTTTAAACAGTTAAAATAAGGCTTATTAATAGTATATTATTATTATAAAAGTTATAAAGTTTAATAAAAACTTGCTATAAGATTTTATTAATAATTTTTATAGTAATTTTAAATATTAAATTAAAAAAAAGTCTTTTAATAAAAATAATAAGAATAATTAATTTTATGCTATTAATAAGTTTTATAATAAGTTAAGTTTTAATTAAAATTAAAAAAAAATTATAATAATAAAAAGGGAAAAAAAAATAATAAAAATAAAAGTTTTAAATGTTTTAATTATAGCAAATAAAGATTATTAAAAGCTAAAATATAATTAAAATAATAAAATATAAAATACTAAAACTATTTAAGCTATTTTATTAATTAATAAAGCATTTAACTTAATTATAGTTTTATTATTTATTTTATTATAATAACTAAAGATTATATAGTAAACTTTATTATAGCCTATAAAAAAAAGATTATATAAAGTAATAAGTTAAGTATACTTATTTTAAAAAGTTTATAAAGCTTTAAAGCTTTTACTTTTAATATTAAATGCTATAATATAAGTATTTATATAGTAATAACTATATTAACATATATTAATATTAAAAAAAAGTTTTATTTTATTTAATATAAGCTTAAATATTAATATTTTTAATAATTTAAAAAGTTTATTAATAGATTATTTATTAACTTTAAGTTATAATTATATTTACTATTTGTTTATATTAATAGTAATATTATAATAATAAAAGCAATTAATATTATTAAATAATAATATTATATTTTAATAAGTAAATATTATAATATAATAATAAAATATATACTATTTTTTTTTTTTTTTTTTTATATATTATATTAAGTAAGTAATTTTATTAAGCATAAAAATCTTTAAATAAATATATTTTTATAAACTTAAAAAGCAAAAAAAGTACTAGTATAAATATTAGCAAAAAAAAATTAAATTTTTAAAAGTATATAAAATATAAACTATAATTAATTTAAAATATTTAATAAAAAAATATGCTAAATATAATAAATAAAATGCTTAATATTATAAATTTTATAAAAATTATAATATAAAACAGTTAATTATATATAATTAATAAGCTTAAAAATAAGCTTATTTAATAATATTAAAAGCTATATTATTTTAATATAAAGTATTTTATTTAAATAATATAAAAAGCAATTATTATTAATTTAAAAACTAAAAAAATTAAGTATTTATTTTATTTAGCTTATAATTAAGCTAAATTATAAAAGATAATATCTTAAAAGCTAATTAAGCATATAAAATACCTTAATAAAGTTATTTAAAAAAACTTAAAGTTTATTTAACCTAATTTAATTTATTAAAAGTAAAGCATAAGTTTATTTTATTTAAGCTTATTTTTTTATATACTTTTAATTAAATCTATTAATTATTATTAAAAGATTTTATTTTTTATAAGCATTTTATAAACAGCTTTTATTTTTAAAAAAGCTATTTGCTTATTTTAAAGTATTTATAAATATTAAATTTATAATATATTATATATATTAATAAAAGCAAGCATATTAATATATTATTTTTTAGCTATAAAAAATTAGCAACTATATTATATAGCTTATTAATAACAGCTATATTTGTTATATATTTTATATTACATTTTATAAGCACTTAAATAACTTTATTAGCATTTTAAATCTATAAAAAGTAATATAATTTTTATTTTTTACAGTATAATAATAGTTATATAAGCATTATAAAACTATTAAAAATAAAAATAATAATATTATAAAAGATAATATAATTAAAAAACATATATTATTTATGCTTGCAAATATAAATATTATATTAATATATATATATAAAACTGTTAATTAGCATATAAATATTATTTTGCTAAAAAAAGTATAATTATAATTTAAGCAGTTATAAAACGTTTAAAAGCTATTATAATTACTAAATAAGCAAGGTTTATATAATAATATAAGCTAATAAAAAAAGTTTAGCATATATATTAAGCTTAACTTATTAAACTTATAAAAATTACTATATTTAAAGTATTTATAATATTTACTTAATATATTTAAAGCAAATATATTATTATTAGATTATTTTATGCTTAAAAAAGCTTTTAATAAACTTAATTATAAAAAATAGCTTAAAACTATCTTTAAAAAAATATAAATTAATTTAAACAAAAAAACCTTTAACTTTTTCTTTAAAATAAAAATAATTAACTTAGGTTATTTTATTAATACTAAATAAATATTACATTAAAAATATTTATTTATAAGAAAACTAAATAAGTTTAAAGCTTATATATATATATAAAAGTTTACTTAGTAAAAAAGTATAAACTATAAAAAAAATAGCTTTTATTATAAAAGCTATCTTATAAAAAATCTAAATAATATTAGCTGCTAAAAAAAGTAATATATACTATAAATAAACTTTATTATAGTATTTTTTAATAGAAAACTATATTAATATATTTTTATAAAGCAATTTAAAATATTAATAATATATTTTAATATATTTATTTAAAAAAAACAAGCATTAATAAATATTAAATAAAATTATTAAAGTAATAAACTTTTTATATAACCTAAACTAGTTAGCTTATAAGTAGTAAAATATAATAAAAGTAATAATAGTTATAATAAGCTATTAGCTATTATTAGTTAATAATTTTATTTATTATAATAAAAAGCATAATAAAATTATTGCATTATATGTTAATAACTTTTTATTTTTTAGCGTAAATAAAAATGATTTAACTAAAGTATATAATATATTATGTTTATATATAGCAGCTAAAAATTTAAAAAATATAAACAAGTTTATTAAAATAAAAGTTATTAAAAATACTTAAAAAAGCAATATTAGCTTAAATTAATTTAAATATATTTTAATAGCATTTAAACTATTAAAAATAATTAATTTTTAAGAATATATTATTTTTATAAATAATAAAAGCATAAAAGAATACTAAAAAAAAAAGCAATTTAGTAAATAAAAATAAAATCTTTATATTTGCTTTTTTTTTTTAAATAAGTTAATATATTTAATATAAATTATTAAACTAAATATTAGTTTTATATTATTAATATAAGCATATTATATAAGTCATTTATTAAAAATTTATTTTAATAAAATAAAAAAACTAATAAAATACCTTAAAAAAATGCTAGATTTATATTTATATTATAAAAAGCTAAATATAAACTATTTATATAAAGTTTATAATAAGTTAAGTTTATTTGCTATAGTTAATATTATATTTGCTTTTAATTTAAATATTAAAAAGTTAATAATAAAATATATTATTTTTATAAGTAAAAATTTAATATTATAGCATTTTAAGCTATAAAATATTATAGTAAATCATTTAATAAAAAGTAAATATATTATTATAAATAAAGTTATAAATAATTTAGCTTAAGTTAAAAGTTTTTTTATAAAACTTAATTATATACTAAAAAAACTTATTATATTTTTAAGTAATAATATAAAAGCTTTAAGTTAATTTAATATATTAATAATAAATAAGTAAAAAAAGCATATTTATATAAGATTTTATTATCTTAATTAAAAAATAGCTATAGATTATATAAAACTAATTTATATTAAATTAAAAAGTAACTTAGCTAATAGCTTTATTAAACCTTTTAATAAAATAAAATATAAGCATTTTTTAAAGCTTATATATTTTATTTATAAATAAAAAAGGTAGATAATTTAACTTATATTATAATTTATAGTATAAAAAATAAAATGTTTAACTAAAGGTTAAAATAATAAAAGGTATTTTCATAAAGAAATATATACTTTAATATTATTATTTAAAAGCCTTTTTGCTTTTATGCTTAAAAATATAATATTTATTATAGTAATACTTATAATAAGCTTTTATTTTTTTTAAGCTAAAGATAATCTACTAGCATTTATAATAACTTTTTTATTATATTTTAATAATATTACTTTTATATTAAAAGCTTATTAAAGTTTTATTATTATTATTTTTTATGCTTAGGTTTATATATTATTTTTTATAGCATTTTATGTTTTTATACTTTATACTGCTTATTATAAAGCGTTTTACATGTTTTAGCAAATAATAAGTTTATTAAAGTTTTAATTTTAGTGTATAGATTTTATGCTAGGTTTTTTAAAAAGCTTGCAAAATAGCTAGCTAGTTATTTCTTTTTAGCATTTTAATAAAAAAAAAGTTTTTAGTTTACTTTTTTATTTTTTATTAACTAAAATATAAGCTTAATATATTTATTAAGCTGCTTATATATAGCTATAAGCTTATTAGTTTTTTTTAAAAGTATATTATTACTTTTAAAATAGCTATTAATAAATATATTTTTAGCAAGTTATACTTTATAATTAAGTAAAGTATTAATAAACAGGTTTTTTATTAATATATTAATGCTTTTTATATTATCTACTATTATTACTATTAATTTAAATAGCTTATTTAGAAATTTTATTTAATCGCTTTTAAATAATTATAATTATTAAACTATAGCTAATAAACTTATAAAGTTATAAGTAAAAGTATTAAAAAAGCAAAAGTTTTTTATATTTTATATTTAAGTTTATATTTAAATATTTAAAAGTATTAAGTATTTATGCTAAACTAATATATTTTTTATTAATTTTAACTTATATATTATATTTATTTATAAAAATTAAAATCTTAAGCTATGAATTTAAAAATTAAAAATATTGTCGTAAATAAATATATATTTAAATATTATTTTAAATTTAATATTTAATATAATAGCTTTATAAATTATAAATGTTTAATTTAAAGTTTAATATTTAATATTTAAGTTTAAGTTTAAATATTAAAATACTTAAAAATATTAAATGCTTATATTAAAGTAAAAGATTTTATATTAATAAATGAAAATGGTAAATAATATAACTTATATTATAAAATATAAAAAATAAAATTTTAAGCTATAAGTTAAAAAAATAAAAAGTAATTTAGTAAAAAAATAAATACTTAAATATTATTTTAAATTTAATATTTAATATAATAAGTAAAAATATTAATTATATTTATAATTAAGTAAAAAGTATTAGTTTAACTAATAAAATAACTAATTTTATATATATTTTCTTATTTTATTTAAACATTAAATATTAAAAAATTTTTAATATAAGCTTATTTATAACTATTTTACTTAAATAAGCATAATATATAAAAATTATATTACTATAAATATAAAAGTATAAAAAAATAGTTATATATTATATATTATAAGTTTTATATATAAATATATATATAAATTTACTAAAGTAAAATATTTTATTTTTTTATTTTACTTTTTATATTATTATAAATATTAATATTAGTAAAATAGTTAATATATAAAATACTTGCTTTTAATTTTATAAAAGTTTAATAATTATTTTTTAAACTTATTTAATAATTAAAATTAATAACTTTTTATTAATAAATATAATTTAATAAATAATAATTTAAATTATAAGCTAAAAATAATTTAGCTATATAATAATCTTTTTTTCTTTTATATATAAGCTTAAAAAAATGCTTACATTTTATTTTATTAAAAAGTTTATAAAAATAATTAGCTAGGTCTTAATTTAATTTAATATAATTTATAAGTACTTTTTAATTAATATAATAATATATTATATAAATAAATTATTTTTAAATTATTTATTATTGTTATTATTATTAAATTAATTTATTATATTATTTTATAGTATAATATTATTTATAAGTTAATAATATATTTAAGTTAATATAATATTATTTAATAATTTTTATGCGCTAATAAAAATAAATTAACTATAACGTATAAAATTAATTAAACTTAATTAAAATTGTTTTTATTATAGGTTTTTATATTTATTTAATAAGTTTATACATTATATTTTATGCTATTATAAATATTATAGCGCTTTTAATTTATTTAACCTTTTTTTGCTAGGTAACTATTTTCTTTTTTATTAGCTAATTTAAATATTTTACTTTTTTTAATTTTTATAAAAGTTAAGCTTTATTTATAATAAAAAGTCTTTTGTTTTATAATTGCTTTTTTTTTATTTAGTAACGTTTGCTTAAAATATAGTTAGTTTTATAAAGTTTTTTGTTTTTATAGCATAAAAAAATAACTTTATATATTACTTTTCATATAGCTATTATTATTAAATTAATAAACTTAAAAATTTTTATTAAAAAGCTTAAAAAATAATTTTTAACTTTATTTTTAATAAAAGTTAATTATTTTTTAGCTTTAAAAATAATAGTAAGCATTTTTAAAACATAAGCTAAAAAAAGCAATTTTAAGTTAATAAAAGGTATTTTTTTAACCTTTATAATATTTAAACCTAAAATAACCTTATTACTGTTTAAAAAGATAAGTTTAGCTGCTTTAAATCTTATTTAAATATTTTGTTTTATAAAAGTAGCTTTAAATACTTTAAAAAATCTTATAAAAAAAATCTTTTTTTATAATATATATTTAATATTACTATATTAAATCTTAAATATAAGTAAAATAAGTATATTTAAACATACTAAAAAGTATTAAATTAAAAAGCTAAAGCTAATAAAATAAATAAGTAAAAATATAAAAAATAATAATATTATAGTTTTTATAATATTTTTTAAATTTTATTAAGTAATAGCTTTTATAACTATTAAAAATTTAAAAACATTTTATACTTTTTATATAACTTTTAATATAGTAATTAAAATATTTTACTTATTTAATATTTATTTTATTAGTTGTTTAGCTATTAAAAAATAAGTTAACTTTTTAATAGCTTAATAATATAATATTATAATATTAAAACGTTAAAAAAACCTTGCTTGCAAAAATAATATATAATAGTACTATTTAACTTTAAAAGTTAATAGCTTAAATTATTATAACTTATTTTTAGCTGTTTTACTAGGCTTGCTAAAGCTTATTACGTTTTTTAAAGCTTATAATAACTATTTTTATTATAACAATACTTTATTAAAAACTTTATTTTATTAAAGTTATATATATTTTTATTTATAATATTATATTTTATAATTATATTAAATATTAATATAAACTACTAGCAATAATTTATAAGATTTTTATTAAAGCTTTATAAATAATTAATTTAATAATTTAAACGCGTTTAAAAGTTTAATTGTTAGCATATAAAGTTTAATGCCTAGTTTTTATTAATACGTAATATATTATATACGCATTAAAAAATATTAGCTATTTTTTTAATATATTAAAGCTAAAGCAGAAATGCTTACAAATTTAATTTTATTATATATTTAGCAATAATATTTTTTTTAGCTTTTATAAAATTTTAATATATTTAGTTTATAATATGTTATAATTATATATTATTTAATCTTTAATAAAAAGTACTAAAAAAATACTATATATTATTTTATGCTTTTAAAAAAAAAAACAAAAGTTATGTTTTTTAGCAGTAATTGCTAGCTATAAATTAGCTTTATTAGATTTATAAGTTATATTATAATTAATTAAAAATCTATAAGCAAATAATAAAAGTTAAAAAATGTTTAAAAGTGTTTTATTAAGTTAAATATATTATTAACTTGTAAATAATATTAGCTATTTTATTTATTTAATTTTATAAGTAAAAACTATACTAAAAAAACTTGTTACTATTTTTAATTAAATAAAATGCTTAAATGCTAAGCTATTAAACTATTATAATATACTTTTTATTATATATTAAGTTTTAATATTTAGTTAATATAAAGTAAAAAAATAAGCTAAAAGTTTTAAAAAATAACTATTTTAAGCTTTTAATAATAGCTTTATTTAATTTTTATATGATATATATAAGCTTTAAAATATATAAGCTTTATAGCTGCTATTTTTAAAAACACTTTCTATTTATTTATATGCTATAAATAATATAGCATTTTTTATAAACTTTTTTTTTTTTATTAAATTATATATTATTAGCTTATTTATTTTAATAAGCAAATAAATAATCTTTTTAATATTTATAAAATTATTTATAGCTATTATTAAGTTTTTATAACTTTTTAAAGCTTAAAAAGCTAGCTTACTTTTAAAAGCTTTTTTTTAATTAGTTAATAGCTTATAATAAAAAATAATATATATTGCTATTTTTATTTAACTATATATTTATAAAATAATATAAAAATAACTTAAAACTTTATTTTAATATAAAAAAAGCTTTACGTTTAATTTTTTTTTTATATATTTATAAAATGAATAATACTTTATATTTTAAAAAGCCTTTATAATATTTTAATTTTTTTTGTTATTTAAAAGCTGTTTTATAATAATATAGCTTTTTTAAAATAATTATAATTTTACTTACTTTATTAAATATTTATTTTAAAGTATTTTATTTAATATTTTACTATTTATTTATTAGTTTTATTAGTTTAAACTTTTTTTTAATATATTTAATTTATTATTAGGTTTTTTTTACTTTTAATTATATTATTTGCTTAATGTTTTTTTATATAATAGTTATATAATTTTTTATAAATAGCTTTTAATATTTTAATATAAAAGTATAATATTAGCTATTTTTTAAATATAACTATTTTATTATTAAAATTTAAGTTTATATACTTTTTTAACTTTATATAAGTAAGCTTTTTAAACATTTTTAAGCTATTAAATAATACTTTATAATTTATTATTTTAAAAAAGTTTATATTATATTAATGCTTTATATATAAGCATATTTCTTATTATAGCTATATAAAAATGCTTAGTTTTAGCTATACTAGTTTTTTATATAAAGTTTTTAAGCTTAATAATAATATATTATTAAAAATAAAGCATTTAAAAAACTTTTACTGTTTTAATACTTTTGCTTATTATTTTGCAAGCTTGTTAGCTATAGTTTAATAATTATAATTACTTAAAAGATATTAAAAAACTTACTAAATAAGCAGGTTATATTAATAGTAGCAATAGTAGATAATATAAAAAGCATTAATATACTAATAAAAGACTTTTTTGTTAATACTTTAACTAATTATAAAATATAATATATTAAAAACGTGTTTATTAATAGTTATTTAAAAGGTAATAAAGCGCTTTTAAAAAAGGCTAGCAAGCTTATAATTATATGCAAGGTATTTAATCAATATATTAAGCTTATATTTTAGTTAATAAAAAATAAAAAAGTAAACTAAAGACTTTTTTTATAGTAAAACGCTAAAAAAAAGCAACTAGCTAGCTACTTTATAAGCTTTTTAAAAAAACCTAGTATTAAACTTATAAACTAAAATAAAAACTTTAATAAACTTATTACTTACTAAAACTTTAAAAATATTTTATAATAAGTAGTATAAAATATAAAAATATAAAATATTATATAAAGTAATATATAAACTTAAGTATAAAAAGTAATAGCAATAAGATTTTAATAAGCTTTTAATATAAAAATAATACTATTAAAATATAAGAAAAAAGTTATTATAAAAGCTAGCAAATAAGCTTTAGCTTTTAATAAATAAAAGCTTATTATAATTATTACTATAATAAATATAATACTTTTAAGTATAAAAGTAATAGTAGTAAAAAAGCTTTTAAGTAATAATATTATAATTATATTTAAAAAAAAACTTTTAAAAAAAGTAAAAAAAAAGTAATTAAATAATAATAACTTTTAGTAATACTGCTAAAATATAAAAAAAAAAAATTACTATTATAGCTAAAAAGATTTTTATAATATAGCTTAAAAAGATCTATAATAAAAAAGTTTTACTTAAAAACTTTAAGAAAATTTACTTAAAGCTTAATAAATATAAAAAAATGCTTTTAAAAAATATTAATATAAAAACTAAAGCTATTTTACTTTATATAAATATTTTAATAATAGCTTAGTAACTTATAAAAAATAGCTTGCTATAAAAAGTTTAACTATTTAAGTATAAGCTTTTAATTACTAAAGCTAAAATAAAATAATGCTTTAACTGTTTTAGCTATAGCTATATTATTATTTATTATTAAAAAATAGCTTGCTATAAATACTATATAAGCTTTAGATATTTTAAAAGTAAAAAAAAATACTTTATAAAAACTATTTATATACTTTTTAAATATACTAACTATAGTAAATATTATAAGGCATAAAAAAAGCTTGCTTATTAAGCAAAAAAATAAAAAAGTATATTAAAACTATTTATATAATATGCTTATATTATTTTTAAAATAAAGCTAAAGCTATTATTATAGCTTAGCAAGCTAATAATCTTTTAATATTAAAAGCTTTTAACTTAGCATTTAAAAAGTTAAATAAAAGCTTTTTATTAGCTAAAAAAAAATATATTAAATAGCTTTTAGCTTAAAGAATATTTTATTTTATAACTATAATAAAAATAAAATGCTAAAATATAAAAAAAAAATTATAAAATAATATAGCAAAAGTATTAAAAAAGATAAAATATAATTTTATAGCTATTTAAAAAGTATTAATTGTTAAAAATAAAAATTTTTACTACTTTAAAAAGAATTATTATATAATATAAAAAAGTAATAAAGCTGCTATAAATATTAATAAATATATAATACTAAAAATATTTAATAAAAAAAGCAGTAAAAACTAAATAAACTTTTAAATAAAAATAAAATAAAATAGTATTATAATATAGTTAATTTATTTTTTAAGGTTAAAAAGCAAAAAATAAACTAGCTTTATTTAAAAGCTTTTTTTTAAACTGCTTATAAATAAACATTTATTTATAAAAGATTTTAATATATATTATTTAGTATAAGATCTTTTAAAATATATATTATATAAAAGCAAAAAGCTATTAAAATTTATAGTAAATTAAAGCTTAGTGCTAGCTATACTAGCAAAAAAACGTATAAAAGTTATAAAAAAATAAAAAAACTTTATTATTAATTTAATATAAATATTAAAAAGCTTATTAATTATATACTAAAGTAACTTTTAATAAAAAAGCTTAAGCTATAAAGCATTTAAAGTATTAATAAATTTAAAAGCTATATTATAAAGCTACTTATATATAATAAAAAAGTAAAATTAGCTATAAATAAATAAAATATATATAGCTATAAAAATAAAAGCTATTATTAGCTTTAAAAAAGTGCTAAATAAAAAAAAAAAGCTAAATATAGCTTTTAATAAGCTTATAAAACAACTAATAAAAATAGTAGAACTTTTTATCTTTTTAAAAATATTTAGCTAAAGCATTTATAAAACTTTATAGTTAACTTATATAATAATAAAAGCAGAAATAAAAGCTAAGTATATATATAGGAAGTTTTGCTAAAATAAAATAAAAAAAGCTTAAAAAGTGCTAACTAAAGCATACTTAAACCTAAAATATAAAGCTAATAAAGCTTGCTAATATAGCTAGCGCAAAGTAATAGCAAAAGTATTTTTTAATTTAAAAGCTTTTTAAAGCTTAGCAAAGTAAATAAAAACCTTTTTTAAGGTACTACTAAATATAGTTTTTATTTTTTTACTAAAAGATAATCTAAAAAGCTTTATAATAGCTATAACTTATTAAAAAAAAGCTTAAAAGCTTATTAAACGCTTTTTCTTAGCTTTTTTAGCTAATCTTAATAATATCTTTAGCTAGCTTATTAAATATAACAGCTATTAATAGTTTAAAATATTTTAAAAAGTTAAAACAAAAAATATAGTAAACTTAATAAATAATCTTTTTTTATAAAAAGCTTTAAAAAAAAACCTTTTATTAAATAGCTTACTAAAAGCATATAGTATTTTTTTATAATATAAATTAGTAAAGCTTTATTAAGTAAATTTTATAATAAAATATTACTTTAAATAGTTTTATAAAATAAAAGTAGTAATTATTTTAAAGCTTAAAAAGCTTTTAAAAGCTAAAACTATAGCTAAAAAATAGCGTTTTATTTTTTTTATTAGCACTATAAAAAAGGTCTTAAAAAAAAGATATATTTAAAACTTATAAAAATAGTAAAGCTTTATAGCATTTTTTAAAAAATTTAAATAAGTAATAAAAAGTAAAAATTAATAAATATAGCTATTAAAATAATAACTAAAAAAGCTTGCAAAGCACTTATATAAAAAAGCATAGCTTTTTTACTACTTTTAAATATTTTAAAAGCTTTTAATATAGTAAACTATAAACAGTTAATTTATATACTATAGGTTAAAAGCTTTTTATTATAAATAGCTTTATAAATAAAAAGCTTTATAATAAAATATATAGCGCTTTTTTAGTTTAATAGCAAATAAGCTAAACTTATAATACTATATATAAAAGTTTTCTAAAAGATATTTTTTTACTATTACTTTTTTTGCTATATATATTAATATTATATAAAAAACTTGCAAAGCATTTATTAATTATAACTATTAGCTTTGCTAATAATATTACCTTTTTAGCAGCTAGTTTAAATATAAAAAAAAACTATAAAATACTTAAAAGCGCATAAAAAACTTATAAAAAACAGGCTAAAAAATATAGCATAAAGTTTACTTTTAAAAAAAGTAACCTGCTATACTTTTTAAGTGCTTTTAAAAAAGCTAAAAATTATATTAAACTTTTAAAAGCAATTATAAAACCTATAAAAAGCGCTAAGTTTTTAAAAGTATACTTTAAATAATATTTAAAATAAAAAACATATTTTTTAAACCTATACTAAAAGCTTATTATATAATAATATATTATTATTAAACTTAAAAATTTTGCATAAAAAACTAGTATAGCTAAAGCTAAGCAGTTATATATAGCTATAATAAAAAGTATACTTATATATAAAGTAGTAATATAGCATAAACTTTTTAAAGGTAATAAACTATAAAGTATTACTTAATAACATAAAAAAGTATAAAAGCTTGCTTATATAAAATAAAAAAAATATATAAAGCTACTTTTATAAAATATATTAAAGCAAAGTTAAAAATTTTATTTTTAAACTTATATTTTAATAGCAAAGTAATAGCATTTAAAAGTTAGCTAGTATAATACCTTTGCGCTAAAACAGTAAAAGCTATTTATAAAAAAATTGCAAAGCTTTTATATAAGGAAAAACTAAGCAAGTAGTAAAGCTAAAAGTAAAAAAAACCTAGCAATAAACTATATATGCTAAAAAAAGCTTTAAACTAATAAAACTAATAAATAAATAGCAAAATACTAAATAAAGCATTCTAAAAAAAATAGCAAATAAAATAAGCAAAGCTATAACTATTTAAAAGCAGTTATTTTATTACTAAAAAGCTTTTAAATAGCAAAAAAGCATTAAAGCGCTATAAAAGCTTTTTAAATTATAAAATATTATTTATTTTATAAATATATACTAAAAAGATTAAGCTTAAAGCTTTTTTATATTAAAAAAAAGTTTTAAGTTATTTTATGCTACTTTACAAGTATATAATTAAATAAAAAATAGCAGTTTATATTATTTTTTACTGCAAACTATTAAAAAATAAAAAAAAAACCTTTAAGTATAAGCTAGCTTTGCTAGCTTTAAAAAGCTAAAAAGATTTAGCAGCAGCTATAAATAACTTATAAACTACTAAAAAGTTAGCTTAATAGCTTATTAAAATAAGCAAGCTAACAATATATAACTTAGCAGAAAAAATAAAAAGCATATAAAAAAAGCTATATTATTTAAAGCATATAAATAAGCAAAAAACACTTTTTAAAGTAGCTGCTATAAAGCTTATATAATTTAAAGCTTATATATAATATATAAAAGTTAAATAAAGCTATTATTAAAAGCTTAAAATGCTTGCTTTCTAAGACTTTTAGTTTACTTTTTTACCTTATATTAACTAAGTGTTAAAACTTAGTATGTGAGAAAAAGCACGCTATAATAGTTTAATAGCCTAACGCGTAGGCGTTTTATTTAACTAAAGGTAGTAAAGTGCCCTTTTAGCACGGTTTTTGCTTGCAAGATTAAACAGGTAAAGTAGCTGCGCTACAGAGCAGCATAGCAGATTAATTTAGTAATAATATATAGCTTAATAATAAAAAATAATTAACTATAGTATATTATATTAATTTAGCTAAGCAATATGTTTTATTATATTTTATCTTTTAAAAAGTTTATTATTTTAAATATTAATTTTAAAATATTAACTTTTTAACTAATTAAATATTTAATATTAGTTTTAATAAATAAATAATAAAGAATATAAAGTTAAAAAAAGTAAAATATTTTAAAAAATATATTTAGCTACTTAAAATTAGCATATATTAATTATTAATGTTAAACTAATATAAAAGTTATATATTAGCTAAGTTTAAAAGATATTATAAAAAAATAACATTATAATAATTTCTTTACTTTTTTACTTATTATATTTAATATAACTATTTAATATTAAGCTTTATAATATAATAAAGCAAGCATATAATTATTAAATTAATTAATTTATTAAGTTATATATTAATTATATTATTAAGCTTACATTTTTTATTGCATTTAAAAAAGCTTACTTTATTATTTTTATAAAATTAAATATTTAAAAAAGTTTTTAAAAATTAAATTTAATATTTTATAATCTATAAGCTATAATTTAAAAGCTAAATATATAGTTTTAGTTATTAATATTAATTTTAAATACTTATAACCTGCTTAAACCTTTAGTTTTTTAAATTTTAATAATAGCTAAAAAGATAAGCGCTTAATTAAATTTTATTAAAAATTAAATCTTTAGTTATTAAAAAAACAGTTTAAAGCTAATATTAAAAGCTATTAACTAGCTTATAAAGTTAAATTAAATGTTAGCTTATTTGCTTATATTTATAAGCAATAAAAACTAAAAGCTTTATAAAGTAAATAAAACATTTAATAAACGCTAAAAAAGCTAAAAAACACGCTTATATTTATAAATAAAAACTTATATAAAGTAATAAACTAATAAAAAGAAGTAATTAAAATACTTTTAAAAAAAACTATTTATTTAAACTATTTATTTAAACTATTTATTTAAACTATTTATTTAAACTATTTATTTAATAAAATATTTTAGCAGCAAGTTAATATATAACTAAAGCTTAATTTTAAGCAATAATATATTAACAAGCTAAAAAATAAAATTAAAATAAAATATAATACTTTAGTTAAGCAAGTTAATAAAAAAGATAATATTATATAAGCTATATATAATAATATAAACATAATAAAGTTTAGCTATAAAGCTAAGTTATAAAAAGTAAAAAAGATTTATTAATATAAATTAAAATTGCTTTATAAAAAAATATGCAAGTAAATTAAAAAAATTTAATTAATAGCTTTTATAAAACTATTATTTTTTTTAGCTTAAAGATTAAAGTTAATTTTATTAAGCAAATTAAGTAAAAAAATAGTTAAAACTTTTTTTTTTAAACTATTAGTATTAAAAATACTAGATTTTATTTTATTATTAATAATAATAATAATATTTAATTGCTTTTTACTTTAAGCAATATAATAAATAAAAATATTAAATTTTTATTAAAAAGTAAAAATAAAGCTAAAGCTATTAATATAAAACCTACTTATATAAAACCTTTTATAAAACCTACTTTATATATACACTTAATCTAATAATTTTATAAACCTTTAGACTTTTCTTTTTTTCTTTTTTATCTTTAGATTAATATATATATTTAAATATTTAAACTAAAAGCCTTGCCTTTTTAAAGGACTCTTTTTATAATAATTTAAAGATGATTTTATTTTGCTAAAAAGCTTTATATTTTAATTAATTAATTTAATAAGTGCTAGCACGCTTGCAACTATATTTTTAATTAATTAACTAAATGTATTACCTGTTTTATATATATAAACTTTATTAAATTAACGCTAAGGCTAAGATTAATTTTATTATTTAATATATAACTTATTTGTAAAAGAATTTATTAAACTTATATTTATATTAATAGCTTAAAATAACGATAGTTTTATAATAAAAGAATAAACTTAAATATAAGCCTATAAAAAAGTTACTTTTAACTTAAGCAATATTATAAAATCTTATATAAAAGTTAATAAGCTTACTAAAAACCTATAAAAATATTATTATTGCTTTTTTTTAATTAAAATAGCTTTATTATATATTATTAGTTATAATAGCAAAAATAAAAATATACCTAAAAAATTTAAAGCATTTTATTATAATTATATTAAATTAGCTATTAATTACTTAAACTTTAAATAGCTTTATAACTTTATAAAAATAGATAATATTTATAAAAAAATAATAGGTTTTATAACTACTTTAGCTAAAGCAGCTTAATATAAAGTAAATAGTTAGTATTATACTAGGTTTTATTTTTCTTTTGCTATAAAAAAAAGATATAAAAGATTTTCTGCTTTTAAAGGCTTAATAATTAAAAAGGCCTTTTATAAGGCTTACTTTATTAACTAATTAATATTTTATTAAAAAATAAAACTATAATTTTTAATAGTAAAAGCTTAAAATATTAAAGCTTAAAAACTTTATAAAATTATATTTATAATAAAATTTTTAATTAATGTTTTTATATGCTTTTTAAATAAGGTTTAAAAAGAAAGTAATAAACAAATAAATGTTATAAATATATAGCTAAAAAAGATTTAAAAAAAGCTTAAAAACAAAAAAACTAAATTAAATAAATTTAACTTATTTATATTAAACTTTATATTTTAACAGTGTAAAAATATTTTTAGATTTACTTTTAATACTAATAGCAGCACTAAAAAATTAATAAAAGTTAAAATATTAATATTTTTTAATAATTTTATTAAAAATAAAGTAAATTTTAAAGTATAGCATTATATTTAAATAAACTGCTTTAAAACTAATAACAACTAGTTTTATTTAAATAAAGCTAAAATAATAAAT
The DNA here is from genome assembly GCA_004353285.2 of Xylaria grammica. Classification (NCBI taxonomy): domain Eukaryota; kingdom Fungi; phylum Ascomycota; class Sordariomycetes; order Xylariales; family Xylariaceae; genus Xylaria; species Xylaria grammica. The sequence goes on along the minus strand of NGZP02000013.1, from coordinate 146,531 downwards.
ATAAAGTTTTATTTAAATAGCTTAGTTATAAATTACTTGTAACTTTATTTAAATATAAATTACTTAAAGCAGATTATTATTTTTATTAAACTAATAAATTACTTAAAAAATTAGTATTTTAACTTAAATAAGAAATAAAAAGCTAAAGCTAAATTTAAAGCTTTTAAAATAAAATTTTTTGCTAAGTTTTAAACTTTTAAAAACTTGTTTACTTGCTTTACTAGTAAATAAATGCTTAATAAGTCCTTATAAAAAGAAAATTTTTATTAACAACTTATTTTTTGCATTAAAAACTAAGTTATTAATAAGTCTTTTAAAATAAACTATAAATATATTATGTTTGTTTTTATTAAAAATAGCTTGTTTATAACTTATTTAAAACTAATATTATAACTAAACAGCAAAAGTAATAAAACTAAAACTAAAACTAAAACTAAAATATTATTAAAAGAAATATTAGCAGAAACTTTAGTTAAAGTAACTATATTAACAACTAAAGCTAAAACTTAAATTAAAAAAATATAAGTAATAATAAACCTGCTTTAAAAAAAGCATATTTTTAACTAAGCTATAATAAGATAAAAGTATTAATAAAAAAAAGATAATATTTTAAATGTTATAAAAAAAGTTATTATATTAATAAATATCTTTTTAATAATTTTAAGAAAAATAATAAAAACTAAAAGATTTAGCTTATTATTTTATTTGCTTGCTATTGTAATAATAGCAGTAAAACTAAAAATATTTTAGTAGAAAATAAACTTAACGCAAAAAAAAACTAACCTTAAAAACAGTACACCTTTTTTTAAAAGAACTATTAATATTAATTGCTAATATAAAAGATAAAAAAAACTTTTTAACTTTATTTTTAAAAAAAAACTTATTTCTTATAATTATTAAGTTAAAGTTAAATAAATAAATATTTATTATATTTAATATTTTTACTAATATAAAAGTAAATAAATATTTTTTTATAAATACTTAATATATAAATATAGTAATATTTAAGTTAAAACTTATAGTTATAAAAGATTTTTGCAAAAAGAAAATATTTAAGTATAATAATAGTATTACTTTTTACTAAAAAATAAAAAAAGCTATTATAATAAACTTTTACTTATAAAATAAAACCTTTAAAAATATATTACTTATAATATTTAAATAAAAGTATAATACTTTTATTAAATAAAAGTTTTTTAAAAACTATAATATTTTATTAAATGCTTAATATAAATATTATATTTTTTTATTAAATATACTTTTAAATAATAAAAGAAAAAAATAAATATACAAAAAAAAAAATAGTAGTAAAATATTTAGTATATATAAAAAATAAGCTTATTTTACTTTTTGCTAAAACGCTAAAAAAGAAAATAATTTATTAAACTAATATTTTTTAACTTTATAAGCTATTAATAATTAATTACTAGTTAAAAGAATTATAGAAAATAAATTATAAGTTAGCAAAAATAAAAAAAAACTTTTATATATTAAACTATAACTTTTATTAAAAAAAACAAAATAAAAATATAATGCTTAAAGTATATATAAAATATAAAAAAATAGTATTAGTTAATATAAATATAAACTAATTGCTAATATTATAGTAATTAATATTGCTTTTTTTTTATATGTTATATTATAAAAAAATAAAAACATATATTATTTTTTTACTAAGATTAATGTTTATATATATAAAAAATAAAATGTTAAAGCATTTTTTATAAAAAGAAAAAAAAGCTAAAGTATTAAGCTTAAAAAATAGTTTTTAAAGTATATTAACTGCTATTTAAAACCTTTAGAAAAGTTAATTTTAATATTTTAATAGTTTTATATTTAATTAATTATTATATTAAGTTTATATTAAAAAAAGGGATTATAAATATAACTAATAGTTTTTTATATTATATATTTTTTAAAAAGCTAAAGATTATTTATAAATATATATTAAATAACTTTAAAAAAAGATTTATTATGCTTAAAAGCGCTTTATATACTATTTTTATACTGCTTATATTTAAAGCATATAAAAGATTATATATATATATAAATTATTAAAAAATTAATATATTAACTAAAAAAAATAAATATTTATTACTATTAATTAATAAAATGTTTGCTTAAATTTTAAAGCTAAAAATCTTTATTAAAATTAATATATAGTAAATATTTTATTATACTTATATATACTTTAATAGTAAAAATATAATAATTTTTAAAACTTAATATAAATTATTTAAATATAAAATAGTTTTATTTAAGTTAATAAATAACCTTATTACTTTTTAGCGCTATATAAATAGCTTTTTAAAAAATAACTTAATTAAGTTTTATAATGCTTAATTAAATAATATATTAATTTATTTAAATAATTTTACTAAACATAAAATCTATATAGCAACTATTTTTAAAAAGCTAAAAGATAATAGCTTATAAGCTAACTTAAAAAAATATAAGTTTTATATTATTAAAACTAAATATTTAAAATTTATTATTAGTTGCAATAAATTTAAAGTTAACTTTAATAAAGTTATAGTTATATAAAATTAAAAAAGATTTATTTTATGAAAAGTAGTTTAATTATTTTTAAGGTTTTATAACTTTTATTAACGTTTTATATTAAAATATATTTATATTATAAAACTATTATATGCTTTTTAAGTTTAATAATATATATTATAAAGCCTTTAATAAACTAAAAAGTTAATTAATAATGGCTTTTATATTTATATACTATTGCTTTAACTATAAAACTAAAGCAAAAATTAATGCTTTAAATAATATAGTAATAAAATGCTTTTCTTAAAAAGAAAATAATAAGTTTTAGCAGTTAGTTAAAGTTTATTTTAAAACTATATATAGCTTTAAAATAAATTACTTTATTTATAATAAAAAGATATTAATACTAGTTAAAGCTTTTTAATATTAAAAACTAAAATTAATAAGCTTTTAATAAAAAAAGCTATTTATTATTATAATAAATTATAAAGCATTAAAATATTTTAGTATAAAATAATAAGCTAATTAATAATAAGCTAATTAAGCTAATTTTTTTACTTAATATTACTTTTTAATTATTTATTAGCTAAAACTAAAAAATATTATAGCTAATATAATACTATATAAAATAAAAAAGCTATACTTTTAAAAAAGTAAACTTAAAAACTAATAGCATATAATAATATTTAAACTAGTTAATAAAAAAATTAAGCATATATTATTTATATATTATTTTAATACTACCTTTGCTATTAGTATAACCTTTTTAATAGTATTACTTGTTAATAAGATTTTCTAATAAAACTATAAATTATTAAAATTAAAAATCTATAAAGCTAAAGCATGCTTTAAATAAAAAAAAAACTAAGCTTTAAATAAAAGCTTTATAATTTATAAAAAATGCTTAATTATTTTTAAAATTAATTATTACTTACTTATATATTAAAAAGTATATAAAAGAATTATTATTATATACTTTAAATAATTTAAAACTTAAAAGCTAGTTATTACTTAATATTAATAGCTTAAACTTATAAAACATTATAATACTTACATTGCTAATTGCTTTAAATATTAACTAATAAAAGTATATTATAATAAAGTCTTTAGCTTTTTATAACCTACTTTTATATTGTTATGCTTATTTTAATATATTATTATAAATGTTAAAAAAATAACTATAAAAAAAAAAAAAAGTTTGTTTTTATTATTATTAATTAATTAAGTAAATTGCTTTAGTTAATTTTTTATAAAAAAAGAAAAAATAGCATAAGCGCTTATAATGCTATATAACTTTACTATAAAAGCTTATTTTAAATTTATAGCTTTTTTAATTAAATTAACTTTAATAAAAAACTTTAGTTTATTTCATTTTTTATAAATAAACTAGCTAAAATATTAAGTATTAAATAAAAGTTATTTTAAATTAGCTATTATAAATTAATTAAACAAATAAAAATTATAATTAAATACTTTAACTAATAATTAAAACTATACTATAATTATTTTTAAGATAATTAAGCTAAAGTACTACTTATATTAAATTTTGCTATTATTTTACTTTTTAATAAATCTATTAAAATATAGCTATATAAAATACTATTTAAATTTTTAATGCTAATAAATTATAACTAAAAAAACTATACTATTAATATAATAAGCTTTTTATTAAAAAAATAGCTTAATTGCAAAAAAGCTTAAGTAATAGCTAAAATAATAAATAACTATATTAAAACTAAATAAAAAACTTTATAATAAACTTAAAAAAAAATTAAAAAAAAACTAATATTAATATAAACTAGATTTTAATATTAATAATTAAGTATTTATTATTAACAAATATTAGTTTTAAGTTATTAATAAACTATTTAATAAGCTAAACTATTTTTTAACTTGTTAATATTATAAAATGATAAAAAAAAACTAGTTTTATTATATTTTAATTAAAAGTTTTTTATAGCTAGCAATTAAATAACTTTTACTATATAAACTAACTATAAAAATATTTGAATAACTTTTTATTTAATAAGGCTATAAAATAGCTAAAAAAAAAAATTATAAACCTTTTGTTTAAATTTAAGAAAAAATAAAAAGTAAAAAGTATTTATATATTATAGCTATACTATAAAAAATTATAATATTAAGTTAAATAAAAAAGTTAAAACGTTAATAAAAAATAATATCTTATAAGTAATTTTAAAATTTATTAAAATTATTATTAAACTTTTATTATAACAACTTAAATTTAATAAAGCTATTAAAACGGTTAAAAAATTAGTTAAAAGTAGCAAAAAAAAATAAATTTAATAAAGCTTATTATAATAATAATATGCTAGAAAATTTAATAACAAAAAAATTATAAAAACAAAACATAAATATAAGCATATTTAATAAAACTATTATAAGCTATTATAAAAAAGCTTTTAAACGCTTTTAAAAATTAAAAGTATTTAATATAGCAGTAATAATAATATAAACACTTAAAGTAAACTTTTTTTTTACTAGAAAGTAATAAAAGAAAAGATAATAGGTTTAAAATTTAACTTGCAATTTTAAAAAAAAAAAAGATAGTTATAGCTAGTCTTTACAAGGGTCTTTAAAGGACCTATATAAAACCTACCTATATAAAACCTTTTGTAAAACCTACTTTATATATATACTTAATCTAATAATTTTATAAACCTTTAAACTTTTCTTTTTTTTTCTTTATCTTTAGATTAATATATACATTTAAATACTTAAACTAAAAGCCTTGCTTTTTTAAAAGACTTTTTTATAACATTACTTTAATTAAAAAGATTTAGCTAATATTAATAATTATTAATATATATAAAGCAGTTTTTTTTAACTTAAATTAAAAAGTTAATAAAGATATAAAAATGCTTAAGATTTTTAAAACTATATATAGTTTAAATAGTAAAATTAATTAAAAATATTTATAAAAAAAATTAATTATATATATTTATAATAGTAAAAACTTTATTATATTTATTTTTTAATAGTTAAGTTTATAATAATAATATTAACTTTTTAATAAAAATATTAGCTATAAGTAATAGATTTTATTATTTTTTTAAGCAGTTAAAAATAAGGCTAACTAATAGCATATTATTACTATAAAAGTTATAAAGTTTAAAAAAAACTTGCAATAAAATGTTATTAATAATTTTTATAATAACTTTAAGCATTAAATTAAATAAAAGTCTTTTAATAAAAATAATAATAATAATTAATTTTATATTGCTAATAAGTTTAATAATATATTAGATTTTAATAAAAAAAATAAAAAAAATAAGTTAATAAAAAGTAATAAACAAATAATAAAAATAAAAGTTTTAAATGTTTTAATTATAGCAAGTATAGCTATATAATAAAAAATTATAAAAAGCTAAAATATAATTAAAATAATAAAAAGCAAAAAAAATTAAAACTATTTAAGCTATTTTATTAATTAATAAAGCTTTTTACTTCGTGATAATTTTATTACTTATTTTAATATAATAATTAAAAATTATATAGTAGGTTTTATTATAGCTTATAAAAAAAAGATTATAAAAAGTAATAAGTTAAAAGTAACTACTTTAAAAAGCTTATAAAACTTTAAAGCTTTTATTTTTAATATTAAGTAGTTTAATATAATATAATAATAGCTATATTAATAGATATTAATACTAAAAAGAAAAGTTATATTTTATTTAATATAAGCTTAAATGTTAAAATTTCTAATAATTTAAAAAAGTTTATTAATAAATTATTTATAAACTTTAAGTTATAACTAAATCTATTATTTATTTATATAAATAATAGCACTATAAAAATAAAAGCAATTAATATTATTAAATAATAATATTATATTTTAATAAGTAAATATTATAATATAATAATAAAATATATACTACTTATTTTTTTATTCTTTTATATATTATATTATTAAGTAATTTTACTAAATAAAAAGATATTTAAATAAATATATTTTTATAAACTTAAAAAGAAAAGAAATTAATAGTATAAATATTAATAAACCTAGATTTTATTTTTAAAAGTATAAAAAATATAAACTATAATTAATTTAAAATTTTTAAAAATAAAATATATTAAATATAATAAATAAAATGCTTAATATTATATATTTTATAAAGATTATAATATAAAATAGTTAGTTATATATAACTAATAAGCTTAAAAATAAGTTTATTTTAAAGCATTAAAAGCTATATTATTTTAATATAAAGCATTTTATTTAAAGAGTAAAAAAAGTAATTAATATTAATTTAAAAATAAGAAAAATTAAGTATTAACTTTGTTTAGCTTATAATTAAGCTAAATTATAAAAAATTAGATTTTAAAAGCTAATTAAGCATATAAAATACTTTAATAAAGTTATTTAAGCAAACTTAAAGTTTATTTAACTTAATTTAATTAAAAGCTATAAGTATTATTTTTAATTATTAATAATAATAGTTATTACTAAATATATAAGTTATATAAATTAAAAAATAAAGCTAAAAAAGCTATGATTAATTATATTATTAAAATAGATTATATTTTATAAGATTAAGTTTTTTTATTATATTAAAAAGTACTAAAAAAATAAAGTTTTTAATATTAATAGCAGCTAAAAGTTTCATATAAAAGCACTTAAAAATACTATATATAAATAAAGCTATTTATTTAATAACTTTATTTTTTATAAATTAATATTAAAATTAAGTTATAAAGTATATTTATTTAATTTATTTAAAGTAAACTATAAGCTTATTTTATATAAGCTTATTTTTTTATATATTTTTAGCTATAAAAAATAAAACTTATAGTTTATATTTTTAATTAAACTTATTAGTTATTATTAAAGAATTTTATTTTTTATAAACATTTTATAAATAGCTTTTATGTTAAAAAAAGCTATTTGCTTATTTTAAAGTATTTAAAAATTTTAGGTTTATAATATATTATATATATTAATAAAAGCAAGCATATTATAGCAAAAAAATTAAATACTTAAAGCGCTAATATGCTATTTTTTAGCTATAATAAAACTAATAACTATATTATATAGCTTATTAATAAAAGCTATATTTTTTATATATTTTATATTACTTTTTATAATATAATAATAGTTATTTAAGTATTATAAAACTATTATTATTATTATTATTATTATTATTATTATTATTATTATTATTAAATAAATCTACTATATTGCTTTATAGCATAGCTATTTTACCTGTTTAATCTTATAAGTAAAAATTATACTAAAAAAAATACCTTGCTTTTTTTAGTTAAATAAAATGCTTATATATTAGGCTATTAAACTATTATAGCATGCTTTTTTTTATATATTAAGTTTTAATATTTAGTTAATATAAAATAAAAAAGTAAACGAGAAATTTTAAAAAGTAAGCATTTTAAGCTTTTAGTAATAACTTTATTTAACTTTTATATGCTATAGATAAGCTTTAAATTATATAAGCTTTATAGTAGCTATTTTAAAAAGTGTTTTTTATTTATTTATATGCTTTAAATAATATAGCTTTTTTTATATACCTTTTATTTTTTTTGCTAGATTATATATTATTAGCTTGCTTGTTTTAATAAGCTATTAAGCTACTTTTTTAGTATTTTATAGGTTATTTATAGCTACTACTAAGTTTTTATAACTTTTTAAAGCTAATAAAGCTAGCTTATATTTAAAGGCTTTTTTTTTTATTTTTTAATAGTTTATAGTAAAAAATAATATAAGCTACTATTTTTTATTTAATTATATACTTATAAAGTAATATAAAATAGCTTAAAACTTTTTTTTAATATAAAAAAGCTTTAAGTTTAATTTTTTTAATATATATTTATAAAATAAATAATATTTTATATTTTAAAAAGCTTTTATAGTATTTTAATACTTTTTTACTATTTAAAAGCTTTTTAGTAATAAAGTAACTACTTTTAAGCAGTTATAGCTTTGCTTACTTTATATGCTCTTTTTTTTAAAGCATTTTATTTAGTATTTTATTATTTATTTATTAGTTTTAATAGTTTAAAGCTTTTTTTAGTATAAATAGGTTACTGCTAGGTCTTTTTTACTTTTAGCTTTACTACTTGCTTAGTTTTTTTTTATATAGTAGCTTTATAATCTTTTTATAAATAGCTTTTACTATTTTAATATAAAGATATAATATTAGCTAATTTTTAAATATTATTACTTTACTATTAAAATATAAGTTTAAAAATAAGATTTTTAACTTTACTTTTATATATTTTATAAAGATAGCTTTATATACCTTTTTTACTTTATATAAGCAAGCTTTTTATATTTTTTTAAGCTATTAAATAATATTTTATAGTTTATTATATTTAAAAAGTTTATATTATATTATTATTTTATATATAAGTATACTTTTTATTATAGCTATATATATTTGTTTAGCTTTAGCTATACTAGTTTTTTATATAAAGTTTTTAAGTTTAATAATAATATTTTATTATATAATTAGCTTTTATTATAGCTTTAAAAAATATTTTTTTAATTTTAAATAATAGTTAAAGTATATTTTTAAAAATTTAATGCTTTTTATAAGTTTTATAACTATATTTAAAAGTTTAATATAATCTTTAGCTTTTTTAATAGCGTTTAAAAAATATAATAAGTTATTTTTTTTAAAAGCAAACTTTATGCTAAATTTTCTAGCTTATTTTTTATAGGTTTTTTATATGCTTTTAAATATTTTATAGTTTTTTTTTATATTTAAACTAGCTGCTATAAAATTAATATTATTAATAAAGTTAATAGTTATAATTAATAAATACTTTATAAGTTTTTTATATAATATTAATATATATAATTAGAAAAGTAGTAATAATAAAAATAATCTTTAAAAAACTTTTATATATAATATTATAAGCTTAGCTTATTTGCTATTAAACTAAAAAAGCACTATATATTTTATTATAAAGCTTTTTATTTATAAAGCTATTTATAATAAAAAGCTTTTAACTTATAATATATAAATTAACTATTTATAGTTTATTATAGTAAATATTTTTAAAATATTTAAAAATAATAAAAAAGCTATGCTTTTTTATATAAATGCTTTATAAGCTTTTTTAGTTATTATGTAAATTGTTATATTAATTAATTTTTGCTTTTTATTATTTATTTAGCTTTTTAAAAAAAGGCTATAAAGCTTTATTACTTTTATAAGTTTTAAGTATATCTTTTTTTTTAAGACTTTTTTATAGTACTAATAAAAAAGATAAAATATTATTTTTTAGCTATAGTTTTAGCTTTTAAAAGCTTTTTAAGCTTTAAAATAACTATTATTTTAATTTTTTAAAACTGCTTAAAATAATATTTTATTATAAAACTTGCTTAGTAAAGCTTTATTAGTTTATATTATAAAAAGATATTATATATTTTTAGTAAGCTATTTAATAAAAGGTTATTTTTTATAGCTTTTTATAAAAAAAGCTTATTTATTAAGTTTATTATATCTTTTGTTTTAACTTTTTAAAGTATTTTAAACTATTAATAGTTATTATATTTAATAAGCTAGCTAATAATATTATTAAAATTAGGTAAAAAAGCTAAAAAAAAAGCATTTAGCAAGCTTTTAAGCTTTTTTTTAATAAGTTATAGCTATTATAAAGCTTTTTAAATTATTTTTTAGTAAAAAAATAAAAGATATATTTAATAACACTTTAAAAAAAGTTTTTACTTATTTTATTAAGCTTTAAAAAGCTTTTAAATTAGTAAATATCTTTACTATTACTTTATATTAGCTATATTAGCAAGCTTTATTAGCTTTATATTTTAAGTTTTAGCATACTTTAATTAGTATTTTTTAAGCTTTTTTTGTTTTATTTTAGCAAATCTTTTTATATATATGCTTAGCTTTTATTTTTGCTTTTATTATTATATAAGTAAACTATAAAGTTTTATAAATACTTTAGCTAAATATTTTTAAAAAAGTAATAAGTTTTATTATTTTTATTATTTATTTTATAAGCTTATTAAAAGCTATATTTAGCTTGTTTTTACTATTTAATACTTTTTTAAAGCTAATAATAGCTTTTACTTTTATAGCTATATATATTTTATTTATTTATAGCTAGTTTTATTTTTTTTATTATATATAAATAGCTTTATAATATAGCTTTTAAGTTTATTAATACTTTAAATATTTTATAGTTTAAGCTTTTTTATTAAAAGCTGCTTTAATATATAATTAATAAGCTTTTTAATGCTTATATTAAGTTAATAATAAAATTTTTTGTTTTTTTATAACTTTTATAAGTTTTTTTACTAATATAGCTAGTAATAAGCTTTAGCTTATAATAAACTTTAATAGCTTTTTGCTTTTATATAAAATATATTTTAAAAAGTTTTATATTAAATAATATATGTTAAAATCTTTTATAAATAAATATTTACTAATAAATAGTTTAAAAAAAAATATTTAAATAAAGCTAGTTTATTTCTTATTTACTAGGCTTTAAAAATAAATTAATTATATTATAATAGCTTTTTTTTTATTTTTATTTAAAAGCTTGCTTAATTTTTACTGCTTTTTTTATTAAGTATTTTTAGTATTATATATTTATTAATATATATAATAGCTTTACTACTTTTTTATATTATATAAAAGTTTTTTTTAAAGTAATAAAAAGTTTTATTTTTAATAATTATTATTTTTTAAATAGCTATAAAATTATATTTTATTTTTTTTAATATTTTTATTATATTATTTTATAATTTTTTCTTTATATTTTAATATGCTATTTTTATTATAGTTATAAAAAAAGTATTACTTAAGCTAAAAGCTATTTAATATGCTTTTTTTTAGCTAATAAAAAGCTTTTACTTAATTTTTTAAATATTAAGTTAAAAGCTTTTAATATTAAAATATTATTAGCTTATTAAGCTATAATAATAGCTTTAGCTTTATTTTAAAAATAGTATAAGTATATTATTTAAATAGTTTTAGCATATTTTTTTATTTTTTTATTTAATAAGCAAGCTTTTTCTTATGCTTTATAATATTTACTATAGTTAATATATTTAAAAAATATATTAGTAGTTTTTATAAAGTACTTTTTTTTGCTTTTAAAATATTTAAAGCTTATATAATATTTATAGCAAGCTATTTTTTAGTAATAAATAATAATATAGCTATAGCTAAAGCAATTAAAACATTATTTTATTTTAGCTTTAATAATAAAAAGCTTATAATTAAATAGTTAAACTATTTATAATAAGCTATTTTTTATAAGTTATTAAGCTATTCTTAAAATATTTATATAAAATAAAATAGCTTTAGTTTTTATATTAGCATTTTTTAAAAGTATTTTTTTACATTTATTAAGCTTTAAATAAGTTTTTTTAAAGTTTTTAAATAAAACTTTTTTATAATAAATCTTTTTAAGCTATACTATAAAAATTCCTTTAGCTATAATAATAACTTTTTTTTTCTATATTTTAATAATATTATTAAAAGCTATTATTATTTAATTACTTTTTTTTAGTTTTTTTAAAAGTTTTATTTTAAATATAATTATAATATTATTATTTAAAAGCCTTTTTGCTACTATTGCTTTTATACTTAAAAGCGCTATATTTACTATAGTAATAATTATAATAAGCTTTTATAATAACTTTATTATTATATTTTAATAATATTACTTTTATATTAAAAGCTTATTAAAGTTTTATTATTATTACTTTTTATATTTAAGTTTATATATTGCTTTATATAATATTTTATATTTTTATACTTTATATTGCTTATTATAAAATATTTTAAAAGTTTTAGCAAATAATAAGCTTATTAAAGTTTTTATTTTAGTTTATAAATCTAATACTAAATTTTTTTAAAAAGCTTATAAAATAGCTAGCTAGTTATTTTTTTTTAATATCTTGCTATAAAAAAAGTTTTTAGTTTACTTTTTTATTTTTTATTAACTAAAATATAAGCTTAATATTTTTATTAAGTAGCTTATATATAATTATAAGCTTATTAGCTTTTTTTAAAAGTACTTTATTATTTTTTAAATAACTATTAGTAAATATATTGTTAGTAAGTTATATTTTATAGTTAGTTAAAATATTAATAAAAAAGTTTTTTATTAATATATTAACGCTTTTTATATTATTTACTATTACTGCTTTTAATATAACCTACTTATTTAGTAAGTTTTTTTAATATTTTTTAAGTAATTATAATTATTAAACTATAGCTAATAAGCTTGCAAAGTTATAAGCAAAAATATTAAAAAAGCAAAAAGTTCTTTTTTTTTTTTAAATATATATTATTTTTATAAATAATAAAAGCATTAAAATAATAGTAAAAAAGCAATTTAATAAATAAAAATAAACTTTTTAAATTTGCTTTAATTTTTAATAAGTTAATATATTAAATATAAATTATTTTATTAAATGTTATAACTATTAGTAGAATATTAAAAGGAAAAAACATAAAAACTAAATATAAATAAAATTATAATCTAATAATTAGCAAAAATGTAATTAAAAAAAAAAAAAAAAACTTAGCATATAGTTAATAAAAATAATAAATATAAAAAAAATCTTTATTAAACCTGTAAAAACTAAATTATTTTTATAGATATTAAGAAAATAAAATAATATTATTTATTATAGCTAAATTATTAACCTAGCATTTAAACTAATTAAAAGATATCTTTATAATTTTAAAGAAAATTATTTTTATTAACATATAAAAAACAAATATTTATATTTTTATAAAAACTAAAAGAATAAGCTAAATAAAAAAAAAGATAAAACATTAATATTATTTATAAGTAAATAAAAACAGTTGCTAAAACTTAATATATATATATTTTTTTAAAGTTATTATTTAATTTAAAAATAAAAAGCATATAGCACTTTATTAAAAGTATTCTTTAATAAAAACTTAAAATAACTTTTATATATAACTACTTTTTTTTACTTTTATTACTTTTTATTTTATAAAACTTTACTATTAAATATTTTTATATAAAACTTATTTAATTATTTAACTTATAACTTTATAAGGTTTTAAAATTATTATATTTTAAATAATTACTATTTAATTTTAAAAATAAAAAGATTAAATTAGTTATAGCAACTATAGCTACACTTTAAAATAAAGCCTAATAAATAATTAATAACTTAAGCTAGCATATTAAGCAATTAAAACAATAAAACTAAAAACTATATATAAATATTACTTAACTTAAAACTAATAATAAATAGTTAGTAAATTAAATAAAGGTATAACTAAAAAAGTTTAAACTAATAGCACTAATAAAGTTTAAAAGCAATAGCATATAGCTATAAAGATTTATTACTTAAGTTTAAGCTTATATAAAGCATTATAAGTTTAAGTTACTAACAAGCAAAAAAAAAGTTAAGTGTATAGCTTAATTTTTAGCTAAAAAAGCTTTAAAGTAGTTTAAGCTAAAAATAAAAAACAAGATAACAATAGTTAATTAAAATCTTTAAGATAATAAAACAACAAAAGTTTTTAAAAGTATTAACATATTTAAAAAAGCATTAATAGAAATATTTAAAAATCTTAAAAAAAAAATCAAGCCTAATAAAAGTTATTAAGTATTAAATAAATATTTTCAACAGTAAAATATGCTTTAAAGTTTAAATAAGCTTTAGTGTAAACAGGCTAAACTAATTTTAAAATGTAAATTATTTGTTTTTATTAAAAATTTAAAATAAAAGTTTAAAACAAAATATTTAAAAAAAAATAATATTACTAATTTTAATAAATATATAAATTAAGCAATATAAGTAAACAATAAACTTTATAAAAGTTATTATAAAAATAAGTATAAGCAATAGTTTTATTAAACATAAAAAAAACTTAATAAAGTAATAACTTTATATAATATAAAAATATAGCTAATAAATTATATATAAAACTAATAAAGTTAAATATAATATATATAAAAAAAACTAATACTATTAAATGTTATAACTATAATAAAAAAAGATATTATGCTTAAAATTATTAACAACTTAAAAAATTAAAAGAATAAAAGTTAAAAGGCAAAAAAAATAAAAAAGTCTAAAAAAAGCCTAATAAAATTAAATAAACTATAACTATAACTATAAAAGTAATAAATATATTTAAAAAATAAATAAATGTTTAATAAAAAAGCATAGATTATATTTTAATATATATAGTATATATAAAATATTAAAGTATATATATAGCATATTTATATACTAAAAAATTTAAAAAGTTTATTAAGTAAAAGTGCTTATATTATAAAGATATAATCTAATAAATAATATATTTTATAATAAAAACATTAAAAAAAAACAAGTTAAATAAATACTTAAAGGTTAAAAAATATAGCCTAAAAGCATAAGTTGCTTAAAAGGTAAAAAATATAACTATAGTTAATATAATTATTAATTAAAGTTAAAATAAATTAAAAATATTATAGCAAAAAGCATTTAAAACAAAAAACGTAACTATATAATCTAGCAAATCTAATATTTATAAAAATAACTAAACAATAACTTATTTAAAAAAATAAAATTATATTATAAAGCATAATCTAAAAACTTATAAAAGTAAAGTTAATATAAATAATAATAAGCGTAAAACTTAGCATAAAAAAATAGCTAAGCAGTAGCACTACTTATTATAAAAAGTATATATTATAATAAGATAATATTATTAAAAAAAACTATTATATACTTAAAACATTTATAATATAAAAACATATTATAAATTAACTATATTATAGCAAGTTATAATATATATATAATTAAAAAACTAAAGCAATAATAGTTTTTATAATAATTAAACATACTATTAATATTAAACTTATATTTTAAAAAAGAAATTAATACTATTATTATTAGTTATTAAAATAAAAAAAGTTTTATAGTATTTAAAAAAGATTTAGCATAGCTTAAAAAATACAGCTAAAAAGATATTAATATAGTTAATACTTATATAAATAATAAATGTTAATATTATATAAAGCTTAAAGCTTAAAAATTAAAAGAAGTAAAATATTAAACTAAAGTGTTTAAACTTTAAAAATATTTAAATATAATTATAAAACCAGATAAAAAAACATTAAATTAAATGCTAAAGGCACTAAAAATACTATTATAGCAAAAAAAACTAAGTAAGGTAATTTTCATATTAATATAACCACTTAATTTTATTATAATATAACTATTTAGCTTTATTTTAATGCTTAAGTTAATAATATTAAAAGCATAAAAAAAAGTAAAACAATACTTTTAAAAAGCAAAAAAAAATTAATAAAATAAAGCGTTAATAAACTAATTAAGTTAATAATAAATTAGTTAAATTTAAGTAATAAAAAAGATTATAAAATTTTAAAAATAAAAAAAGTTTTAAAATAATTAATATAAAACTATTAATTAGCTTATAAGTTATAAAATAAGTTTTAAATATAAGTTTTAATAAAACTAATAAAATTAAAGTAGATATACTTTACTAATAAAAAAAACTTATAATAATTATTAATATTAAAGCACTAAAAAATTATATTTTATATAAAGTAATTTAAAATTTAATATTAAAACATAAATTAAAAATAAACCTTATACACTTATAATAGTTAATAAAACTTTTATTAATTATAATTATAAAATTATTTAAAAAAAAACTATAAAACTTTAATTAATAATTTTAAGACATAAAAAAGAATTTATGCTTAACATTATTAAAATATTAAAAAGTAATATTATATTAAAAATATTATAGTTATAAAAGAGTAATTTAAAAATAAATTAAAGAACTAGCTATTTATAATAAAATATACTATAAAAAAGCTTAATAGCAATAAACTTTAAAAAATAAAAAAAAAGCAGCTTAAAAATATTAACAATTTATATATTATTAAATAAACTAAAACAAAAAACAAGCAAAATATTAAATAAATATAAAAGTTTAAAGACTTATTTATTAGTTATAATAAAAAGATAACCTTATTAAAACATAATAAATAAAACTATAAAATACCTTTAAAAAAATATAAACTAAAAAGTTTCTTATTATATTATATAAATTAAAAACAGCTATAAAAGTTAAATAAATATCTATAAAAAAACTTAAAACAAGAATTTATATAACTATTAACTTTATTAGCAAGATATTTAATATTATAAATATTATAAAAAACAGCTAAAAATAAATAAAAACAATAGCAATTATATTTAATTATATTATTTAAGCTTACTAACATACTAATAGCATTTTAAGCTATAATTATAAATATACTAAAAAAGTTTATTAATATATTTATAATAATATATTTAAATAATATATTAATTTACTTAAAAACTTTAGAAAAATATACAAAAAATGTTAAAAAAATACTTAAAGCATTAATAAAAGCAAAGTTAAAAGTACATTTAAATAAAAGCAAATTTTATACATAAAAAGTAAATTACTTTAAATTTACAATTATTATTAAAGAAATTAAAATTTAAGCTTTTAAGATTTTAGCAGTTAAAAAGTAATAAAAACTAAAAAACGTTATTAACATATAATTATTTATTAAGTTTATTAATTATATATAACCACTTATTATAAGATTTAATAAACATATAGCACTGTTAATAAACCTAATAAAAAAATAAACCTTTTAAGTTTAAAAAAAAAGAAAAAAAGTTATTTAATATAATAAAAACTGCTATTATTAGTAAACTAGTTTTAAGACTATTAAACTTAAACTTACTTTTTAAAGCAAAAGTAAATGCTTATAAAAAAGTAATAAAAGGTTAGTTAATATAATAAAATAAATAAAATAAACTATACCTAGTAGCTTTTTTTTTAAAGAAGTTTTTTAAATTAAAAGTTAATTATCTTATGCTAAATGAAAAATTAATAGCTATAATACATGCATTGAAAAAATAAAAGCATTACTTAAGTAAAACAATTAAAATAGTTATAATATATTTAGATTATAAAAACTTAACAATATTTATAACTATAAAGATTTTAAATAAACAATAAATTAAATAAGCAAAATACCTATTATAATTAAGTTTTAAGATAAAATATATTAAAAAAAAAATATTTATAAGCTAATATTTTAAGTTAAAAAGATAATATAAATAATAAAGTACTAAAAAAAGAAATAACTTTATTATAATTAAATAATAAAAAACATTTAACTTTAATAATAGTTAACATTAATTATTATAAATAAATAAATTAAATAAATAAAACTAAAATATATAATAAAAAAATACTAGTAGTAAAAAGGTTATAAGTATTATTAGTTAAAAAAATATATAAACATATTTTATTAAAACATTAAAAAGTATATAAGATTTAAAAAAGGATTTAAAAGAATTATAACTTTTTTAAAATTAAAAAAACAGTTTAAAAGGTTATATAAAACTATATAACTTATTAAAAAAGCAAAACGTTAAAACATAAACCTTATAAAATAATAAAACATAAAAAACAATTTTATTTAACTTTATAATAAAGTTACCACTATTATAAAAACTTATAATATAAATAAAATATCATTTAATATTAGTTATTATAAACAAGCTAATAAAATATAAGTACTTTATATTATATTAAAAGTTATTTATAATAGAAAACTTAGCTTATACTATTAAATAAAATGTTTTTAGTAAACATAAATATCTTAAAATAATTATTATAAATAAAAATTAAAAGATAGCATTAAAATATTAGCAGTTATTAATTAAAAAACTAAAGATTAAATATAAAATAAATATAGCATATTATCTACAAATAAATAAATTAAACATTAAAATAATACTTAAAAAGTTACTTAAATTAATAATATAATAATTAAGTTAAGTTATTACTTTAGTAAAGTATATATATAATACCTTAAATAATAAAAACATGTAAATATTTATATTTAAAGTAAATTTTAGTTATATTTAAATGAAAATCTAGTAAAAATAAAAGGTGTTACTATATTAAAAGCAAACATTAAAGCAAAAAAGTTAAAAAGGTTATAAAAATAGCTTTAATATAAACTTAAATTTTTATAATAATAAATAAAAAAATATTATAATAATATAAAGTTATTAAAGCTAACTTTAAAAAAAAGGCAAAAAGTATACTTATTATAATAAAATTTACAAACTAAAAAACTAAATAATAAATTAAACTATAAACAAATTAAACCTTTTAAAATTAAAGTAATATTATTAAAAATAACTTATAAATTATTACTACTTAAAAAAATAAAGATATATTTAATATTTTATATTCTTTTATTAAAATTAGCACTTAATAACATAAAACTTAAAACTTAAATAAATATAAAATTAAAGCTATTTTAAACTTAAAAGTTAACTTAAGATTTATAGAATATTTAATTAAATAGTTAAAATACTTATATTTAAAAAATATTTAAAAACTTAAAAAGCATTTAAAAATATAAAAAAGGCTATAAAGCAGTTTTATAAATAATTTTTAAACTAACTAAAGCAAAAAAAATAAAGTTAACTAGCTAAGCTAAAAAAAAAATAAAAATGTTTAATAAAAAGTTATTTTTAAATAAAATAGCAGTAATAATAACAATAAAAAAAAAACTAAAAGTTTTTAATTCTTTTAATTTATTAAAAGATTTAAACTTATACTAAATAAATTTTATATTTTTTTCTTAAAAAAAAATTAGACTAATAATTTAAGCAGAAAATATGCAAAAATAAATTAAATAGTTTTTTTAATTTTTATTAAAGCAAAGATTTTACTTTATAATAAGATTAATTAATGCAATCTTTTTTATTTTAAATTAAGCATAATAAAGCAAGCAATATATAGTTACTAAAACATAAGTTAAAGTTTAAATTACTATAATATTAACAGCAATTATAACCTTTAAGCATATAATAAAATTAGCTGTTATTAAAGCATTAAAAACAAAGCATAACTTTAAAACTAAATTTAATAATAGCTATAAATAGTTTATAATAACTTTAAATAAACAACTTTTAATAAAAATAAAAAAATAACTTTATAATATAAGAAAATATAACTAGTTACTTAAGAATTATAAACAAAAATATATATATATATATATATATTTACTAGTAAAAAATAATTAAAAATAAATATTATATTAAAAAAAAATAGTATTATAACTATTAGTAAAAAACTAAAAGGAAAAAATATAAAAACTAAATATAAATAAAATTATAATCTAATAATTAATAAAAATGCAATTAAAGGAAAACTTAGCATATAGTTAATAAAAATAATAAATATAAAAAGAATTTTTTTTAAACCTATAAAAACTAAATTATTTCTATAAATATTAAAAAGATAAAAAGATAATATTTATTAAACCTAAATTATAAACTTAACATTTAAACTCATTAAAAAATATTTTTATAATATTAAAAGAAACTATTTTTATTAAGGTATAAAAAATAAATATTTATATCTTTATAAAAACTAAAAAGACAAGTTAAATAAAAGGAAAAATAAAACATTAGTATTATTTATAAGTAAATAAAAACAGTTGCTAAAACTTAACATATATATATTTTTTTAAAGTTATTATTTAATTTAAAAATAAAAAGCATATAGCACTTTATTAAAAATCCTTTTTAATAAAACCTTAAAATAACTTTTATATATAATTACTTTTTTTTACTTTTATTACTTTTTGTTAAATAAAACTTTATTATTAGATATTTTTATATAAAACTTATCTAGTTATTTAACTTATAACTTTATAAGGTTTTAAATTATTACATTAAACATTAATTAAATATCATTATAATAAATATTATTATATTAATAATTTATTAAAAACTTATGTTAATAAAATAAAAAACTAATAAAACATTTTAAAATATTTTAATTTTATATTTATATTAAAAATATTAAATATTAACTATTAATATAAAATATATAATAACTTAAGGTTATTTATTATAATAAACATTATATTTACTTTTATGTTAAATATTAATAAGCTAATAATTAAATATATTAATTTTATATGTAAAAACTTAATATTATAATATTTAAAGCTATAAAATATAATAATAATATATTTAATTAAAAGTAAAGATATTAGTATAAGTAAAGTTACTTTTTACTATTAAAGCTAAAATAAAATAATGCTATAACTGCTTTAGTTATAGCTATATTACTACTTATTGCTAAAAAGCAATTTATTATAAGTGCTATATAAGCTTTAAGCACTTTAAAAGTAAAAAAGACTACTTTATAAAAACTATTAATATGCTTATTAAGTATATTAACTATAATAATGCTATAAAGCATAAAAAAATCTATTTATTAGGTAAAAAGATAAAGAAATATATTAAAGCTATTTATATAATATATTTATACTGCTTTTAAAATAAAGCTAAAGCTGCTATTATAACTTAAAAAGCTAATAATATTAAAAGCTTTAAATTTAAAACTTAAAATATTAAATAAAAGCTTTTTATAAGTTAAAAAAAAGTGCATTAAATAGCTATTAGCTTAAGCAAAACTTTTTTTATAATTATAATAAAAATAATATATTAAAAGATAAAAAAAAATTATAAAATAATAGAATAAAAATATTAAAAAAAAAAAAATATAAGATTTTTTATTATATTAAAAAAAACTATTATATAATATAAAAAAGTAATAAAACTACTATAGAGATTAATAAATATATAGCGCTAAAAATACTTAGTAAAAAAAGCAGTAAAAATTAAATAAACATTTAAATAAAAAAAAAAAAATGCTATTATAATATAATTAATTTATTTTTTAAGCTTAATAAGTAAAAAATAAATTAGCTTTATTTAAAAACCTTTTTTAAACTATTTATAAGTAAATATTTATTTATAAAAGATTTTAACTTATATTATTTAATATAAGATCTTTTAAAGTATATATTATTTAAAAGTAAAAAACTATTAAAATTTATAGCAAGTTAAACCTTATTAATAGCTATATTTATAAAAAAACTTATAAAAGTTATAAAAAAGCTAAAAAACTTTATTATTAACTTAATATAAGCATTAAAAACTTTATTAATTATATATTAAAGTAACTTTTAATAAAAAAGCATAAACAATAAAATATTTAAAATATTAATAAACTTAAAAGCTATATTATAAATATATTTATATAAAGTAAAAAAATAAAACTAGCTATAAATAAATAAAATATATATAGCTATAAAACTAAAAGCTATTATTAGTTTTAAAAAATATTAAATAATAAAAAAAAGCTAAATTTAACTTTTAATAAACTTATAAAATAACTAATAAAAATAGTAAAATTTTTTACTTTTTTAAAAATATTTAACTAAAGCATTTATAAATCTTTATAGTTAACTTATATAATAATAAAAGCAAAAATAAAAGCTAAGCATATATGAAAAAAGTTATATTAAAATAAAATAAAAAAAGCTTAAAAAGTACTAATTAAAATATGCTTAAACTTAAAATATAAAAGTAAAAAAGCTTGCTAATATAGCAAATATAAAATAGTTATAAAAGTATTTATTAATTTAAAAGCTTTTTAAAACTTATTAAAGTAAGTAAAAACTTTTTTTAAAGTATTACTATATATAATTTTTATTTTTTTGCTATAAAATAACTTAAAAAGCTTAGTAATAGCTATAACTTTTTTTTAAAAAGCTTAAACGCTTATTAATTACTTTTTTTAGCCTTTTTAATAAACTTTAATAATATCTTTAGCTAATTTATTAAATATAATAGTTATTAAAAGTTTAAAATGCTTTAAAACGTAAAAATAAAAAATATAGCAAATTTAATAAATAAGCTTTTTTTATAAAAAGCTTTAAAAAATTATCTTTTATTAAATAGCTTATTAAAAGCATATAATGCTTTTTTATAATATAAGCTAGTAAAGTTTTATTAAGTAAGCTTTATAATAAGCTATTATTTTAAGTAGTTTTAAAAAATAAAAGTAATAGTTATTTTTAAGCTTAAAAAGCTTTTAAAAGCTAAGTTTATAGCTAAAAAATAACATTTTATCTTTTTTATTAGCATTATAAAAAAGCTTTTAAAAAATATACTTAAAACTTATAAAAGTAATTAAGCTTTATAGCTTTCTTATAAAAAGTTAAATAAATAATAAAAAGTAAAAATTAATAAATATAGCTATTAAAATAATAATTAAAAAAAATTATTAAAAGTTTATATAAAAAAGCATAGTTATTTTATTATTTTTAAATATTTTAAAAGCTTTTAATATAATAAGCTATAAATAGTTTATTTATATATTATAAGTTAAAAGCTTTTGCTATAAATATATTTATAAATAAAAAGCTTTAATGTAGTTTTTAAAGAAGTCGCGCATTTAAGCAAGTCGCGCACTTTTTATTAACTTTTACTATTTAATTATTAATAACTTTATAACTAACGTAGATATTATTAAAGATTAATTAGATTTAATTTTATTATTTAATTTTATATTTTTATTTTAAGTCTTTAAATTATAGCAAGTTTTATTATACTATTTATATTATTACTAGTATAATATATTTAGCTTATTACTATTATAATTTTTTAACGTTTATATTTATATTAACTTTTACGTATTTTTTTAGGTAATTAAATCTGTTATATCTTTTATAGTAAGACTTTTTTTATTTTATAAGCGCTTTTTTTTGCTTTTTAGCGTGTGCTAAGTGTTTTATTTAGTTTATAAAGCTTTTAGTTTTTATTGCTTATAAATATAAGCTAATAAGCTAACATTTAATTTAACTTGCAAGCTAGTTAATAGCTTTTAATATTAGCTTTAAAAAGCTTTTTTAATAACTAAATATTTAATTTTTAATAAAATCTAACTAAGCGCTTACTGTTTTAGCTATTATTAGCATTTAAAAAACCTTACGTTTTAGCAAGTTATAAGCATTTAAAATTAATATTAGCAATTATAACTATATATTTAGCTTTAAAATTATAGCCTATAAATTATAAGGCATTAAACCTAACTTTTAAAACCCTTTTTAAATATTTAATTTTATAAAAGTAATAAAATAAGCTTTTTTAAACGTAATAAAAAACTTAAGCTTAATAATATAATTAATATATAACTTAATAAATTTATTAATTTAATAACTATATGCTTGCTTTAATATACTATAAAGCTTAATATTAAATAATTATATTAAATATAATAAGTAAAAAAGCAAAAGAATTATTATAATATTGTTTTTTTTATAATATTTTTTAAACTTAGCTAATATATAACTTTTATATTAATTTAGCACTAATAATTAATATATGCTTATTTTAAGTAGCTAAATTTATTTTTTAAAATGTTTTGCTTATTTTAACCTTATATTATTTATTATTTATTTATTAAAACTAATATTAAGCATTTAATTAGTTAAACGGTTAATATTTTAGTATTAATATTTAAGATAATAAACCTTTTAAAAGATAAAATATAGCAAGATATATTAACTAGCTAAATTAATATAATAAATTATAATTAACTATTTTTTATTATTAGGCTATATTACTTTATGCTTTTTATATTAATTAATATATATAATAATTATATATAAATAAATATAGCTTATTATAAACTTAGTTTTATTAAAGTTTTAAATATTATTATTATTAACGCTATATTATAATTTTATGCGTATATAACGCTTAAACTACGTGCTAATTACCTTTAAATCTTTGCATAAAGCTTTTTAATAATCGTAAGCATATATAAAGCATGTTTTAAGCGTTTTATAGCAATTAATAAAGTTATAAGCTTAATAGTTCCTAACTAAAAGTACGCTATATAAGTTGCATAGAAAATTAGCTATATCGTTAATAATAGCATAAAAAATAAAATATCTTTAGTTATTTAAGTTAAAAATATACTTAAAAAGCATATTTTCTTTAATTAAATTAAGCTTATAAATATTAGTATAAGTTTTATCTTTAGCAGTATATCCGTTTATATAATTACATACTATTATTACTAGCACATTATAAATTTTAAAAGCGTATTAAATGCTAAATTTTTATAATAATTAAATAGCTTAAATAATAAAATTAATATTTTTTTCTTTAGGTTTTAAAAATATTATTATGTTATAAAATTATTACGTAATAAAAATAAAGTATACGCGTTAATTAATAAAGTGCGCAACTTGCTTAAATGTATAACTTGCTTAAAAACTATGTTATAATAAAATATATAATATTTTTTTGTTTAATAGTAAATAAGCTAAGCTTATAATATTATATATAAAAGTTTTTTAAAGTTATTTTTATTATTATTGCTTTTTTTATTATATAAATTAATATTATATAAAAACTTATAAAGAATTTATTAATTATTACTATTAGCTTTATTAATAATATTAACTTTAATATAGCTAGCTTAAATATAAAAAAAAACTATTAAATATTTAATAGTATATAAAAAGCTTATAAAAGTTAAGCTAAAAAATATAAAATAAAGTTTGCTTTTAAAAAAAGCAACCTATTATATTTTTTAAATGCTATTAAAAAAGCTAAAACTATATTTAATTTTTAAAAGGAGTTATAAAACTTATAAAAAGTAATAAGTTTTTAAAAATATACTTTAAATAATATTTAAAATAAAAAATATACTTTTTAAAGCTATATTAAAAACTTATTATATAATAATATATTAATATTAAGCTTAAAAACTTTATATAAAAACCAAGTATAGCTAAACTTAAATAACTATATATAGCTATAATAAAAAATATGTTTATATATAAAGCATTAATATAATATAAACTTTTTAAAAGTAATTAACTATAAAATATTATTTATTAGCTTAAAAAAGTTTAAAAAGCTTATTTATATAAAGTTAAACAAGTATATAAAGCTACTTTTATAAAATATATTAAAATAAAGCTAAAGATTTTACTTTTAAATTTATACTTTAATAATAAAGCAGCTATATTTAAAAGTAGCTAATATTATACTTTTATGCTAAAATAATAAAGCTACCTATAAAAAATGATAAAACTATTATATAAAAAAAAACTAAGTAAATAGCATAGTTAAAAGAAAAAAAAAACGTAATAATAAACTAAATATATTAAAAAAAAGCTTTAAACTAATAAAACTAATAAATAAATAGCAAAATATTAAATAAAGCACTTTAAAATAAGTAGCTAATAAAGTAAGCAAGATTATAGCTGCTTAAAAAAAGCTATTTTATTGCTAAAAAGCTTTTAAATAGCAAAAAAATATTAAAGTATTATAAAAGCTTTTTAAAATATAAAGCATTATTTATTTTATAAATATATATATAAAAATTAAACTTAAAGCTTTTTTATATTAAAAAAAAAGGTTTAAGTTATTTTATATTATTTTATAAATATATAGTTAAATAAAAAATAATAGTATATATTATTTTTTATTATAAGCTATTAACTAAAAAAAAAAAGCCGTTAAAAATAAGCTAGCTTTTTAAGCTTTAAAAAGTTATAAAAATTTAATAATAACAATAAATAATTTAATAAATATTAAAAAAATAGTAAGCTAGCTTATTAAAATAAATAAGCTAATAATATATAATTTAATAAAAACTTTTGCTTTTTTAATACTTTTGCTTATAACTTTGCAAGCTTATTAGCTATAGTTTAATAATTATAATTATTTAAAAAATATTAAAAAAACTTATTAGATAAGCAGATTTTATTAATAGTAGTAATAGCAAACAATATAAAAAGTATTAATATATTAATAAAAAACATTTTTATTAATACTTTAACTAACTATAAAGTATAACGTATTAAAAATATATTTATAAATAGTTATTTTAAAAGTAATAAAACGCTTTTAAAAAAAGCTAATAAGCTTATAATTATATAAAAGCTATTTAATAAATATATTAAGCTTATATTTTAGTTAATAAAAGATAAAAAAGTAAACTAAAGACTTTTTTTATAATAAAACGCTAAAAAAAAGTAACTAGCTAGTTATTTTATAGGCTTTTAAAAAAACTTAGCGCTAAACTTATAAACTAAAATAAAAACCCTAATAAACTTATTATTTACTAAAACTTTTAAAACGCTTTATAATAAGCAATATAAAATATAAAAATATAAAATATTATATAAAGTAATATATAAACTTAAATATAAAAAATAATAATAATAAAATTTTAGTAAGCTTTTAATATAAAAGTAATATTATTAAAATATAATAAAAAAGTTATTATAAAAGCTAAAAAATAAGCTTTAGCTTTAAAAAAATAAAAGCTTATTATAATTATTACTATAGTAAATATAATACTTTTAAGTATAAAAGTAATAGCAGTAAAAAAGCTTTTAAATAATAATATTATAATTATATTTAAAAAAAAACTAAAAAAAAAACTAAAAAAAAGTAATTAAATAATAATAGCTTTTAATAATATTACTAAAATATAACAAAAAGAAATTATTATTATAACTAAAGGAATTTTTATAGTATAGCTTAAAAAAATCTATAGCAAAAAAGTTTTATTTAAAAACTTTAAAAAAACTTATTTAAAGCTTAATAAATATAAAAAAATGCTTTTAAAAAATATTAATATAAAAACTAAAGCGATTTTATTTTATATAAATATTTTAATAGCAGCTTAGCAATTTATAAAAGATAGCTTGCTATAAAAAGCTAAATTATTTAATTATAAGCTTTTTATTACTAAAGCTAAAATAAAATAATGCTTTAATTATTTTAGCTATAGCTATATTATTATTTATTATTAAAAAGTAGCTTGCTATAAATATTATATAAGCTTTAAGCATTTTAAAAATAAAAATAAATGCTTTATAAAAATTATTAATATGCTTTTTAAATATATTAACTATAATAAACGCTATAAAACATAAAAAAAAGCTTGCTTATTAAGCTAAAAAAATAAAAAAGCATATTAAAACTGCTTATATAATATGCTTATACTACTTTTAAAATAACGCTAAAGCTATTATTATAGCTTAATAAGCTAATAATATCTTAATATTAAAAGCTTTTAATTTAATATTTAAAAAGTTAAATAAAAGCTTTTTACTAGCTAAAAAAAAGTATATTAAATAACTTTTTGCTTAAATAATACCTTTTTTGCAACTATAATAAAAATAGCATATTAAAACATAAAAAAAAAATTATAAAATAATATAGCAAAAATATTAAAAAAAATAAAATATAATTTAATAGCTTTTTAAAAAGTAGCAATTATTAAAAATAAAACTTTTTATTGCTTTAAAAAAAACTATTATATAATATAAAAAAGTAATAAAGCTACTATATATATTAATAAATATATAATACTAGAAATATTTAATAAAAAAAGTAGTAAAAACTAAGCAAGCTTTTAAATAAAAATAAAAAAAAATGCTATTATAATATAGTTTATTTATTTTTTAAGCTTAATAAGCAAAAAATAAACTAGCTTTATTTAATAGTTTTTTTTTTAAATTATTTATAAGTAAATATTTATTTATAAAAAATTTTAACTTATATTATTTAGTATAAAATCTTTTAAAATATATATTATATAAAAGCAAAAAGTTATTAAAGTTTATAGCAAGCTAAAGCTTATTACTAGCTATACTAGTAAAAAAACTTATAAAAGTTATAAAAAAATAAAAAACTTTATTATTAATTTAATATAAGCATTAAAAAGCTTATTAACTATATATTAAAGTAACTTTTAATAAAAAAGCTTAAACTATAAAGTATTAAAAGTATTAATAAATTTAAAAGCTATATTATAAAGCTACTTATATATAATAAAAAGGTAAAACTAGTTATAAATAAATAAAATATATATAGCTATAAAAGTAAAAGCTATTATTAGCTTTAAAAAAAGATTAAATAGCAAAAAAAAGCTAAATATAGCTTTTAATAAGCTAATAAAATAACTAATAAAAATAGCAAAACTTATTACTTTTTTAAAAATATTTAGCTAAAGCATTTATAAAACTTTATAGTTAACCTATATAATAATAAAAGTAAAAATAAAAGCTAAACATATATATAAAAAGTTTTATTAAAATAAAATAAAAAAAGCTTAAAAAGTATTAACTAAAGTATATTTAAACTTAAAATATAAAGCTAATAAAGCTTGCTAATATAGCTAATATAAAATAATAAGAAAAATATTTACTAATTTAAAGGCTTTTTAAAGCTTAATAAAATAAGCAAAAACTTTTTTTAAAGTATTACTAAGCATAGTTTTTATTTCTTTGCTAAAAAATAATTTAAAAGGCTTTATAATAGCTATAACCTATTAAAAAAAGGTTTAAAAGCTTACTAAACGCTTTTTTCTAGCTTTTTTAGCTAATTTTAATAATATTTTTAGCTAGCTTATTAAATATAATAGCTACTAATAGTTTAAAATATCTTAAAAAATTAAAATAAAAAATATAATAAACTTAATAAATAAGCTTTTTTTATAAAAAGCATTAAAAAAAAACTTTTTATTAAATAACTTATTAAAAATATATAGTATTTTATTATAATATAAACTAGCAAAGCTTTATTAAGTAAGTTTTATAATAAAATATTATTTTAAATAGTTTTAAAAAATAAAAATAATAATTATTTTAAGGCTTAAAAAGCTTTTAAAAGCTAAAACTAGAGCTAAAAAATAGTATTTTATTTTTTTTATTAGCACTATAAAAAAAGGTTTAAAAAAAAATATGCTTAAAACTTATAAAAGTAGTAAAGCTTTATAGCTTTTTTTTAAAAAGTTAAATAAATAATAAAAAGTAAAAATTATTAAATATAGCTATTAAAATAATAACTAAAAAAGCTTATAAAATACTTATATAAAAAAAATATAGCTTTTTTATTACTTTTAAACATTATAAAAGCATTTAATATAATAAACTATAAATAATTAATTTATATATTATAAGTTAAAAACTTTTTGCTATAAATAGCCTTATAAATAAAAAGCTTTATAATAAAATATATAGCACTTTTTTAATTTAATAATAAATAAGCTAAGCTTATAATATTATATATAAAAGTTTTTTAAAAGTTACTTTTATTACTATTATTTTTTTTACTATATATATTAATATTATATAAAAAGCTTATAAAGCATTTATTAATTATAACTATTAGCTTTATTAATAATATTAATTTTATAATAGCTAGTTTAAATATAAAAAAAAACTATAAAATATTTAAAAATATATAAAAATCTTATAAAAAATAAGCTAAAAAATATAGTATAAAGTTTACTTTTAAAAAAATAACCTATTATACTTTTTAAGCGCTATTAAAAAAGCTAAAAACTATATTAAACTTTTAAAAGTAGTTATAAAACCTATAAAAAATGCTAAGTTTTTAAAAGTATATTTTAAATAATATTTAAAATAAAAAATATATCTTTTAAAGCTATACTAAAAGCTTACTATATAATAATATATTATTATTAAATTAAAAAACTTTATATAAAAAACTAGTATAACTAAAGCTAAACAGCTATATATAGCTATAATAAAAAATATACTTATATATAAAGTAATAATATAATATAAACTTTTTAAATATAATAAACTATAAAATATTATTTAATAACTTAAAAAAATATAAAAAGCTTGTTTATATAAAGTAAAAAAAGTATATAAAGCTATTTTTATAAAATATATTAAAATAAAGTTAAAAATTTTACTTTTAAACTTATATTTTAATAATAAAGCTATCGCATTTAAAAGTTAGCTAATATTATATCTTTATATTAAAATAATAAAAGCTACTTATAAAAAGATTATAAAGCTATTATATAAAAAAAATCTAAGCAAGTAATAAAGCTAAAAGCAAAAAAAACTTAGTTATAAACTATATATGCTAAAAAAAGCTTAAAACTAATAAAACTAATAAATAAATAATAAAATGCTAAATAAAATACTTTAAAAATAATAGTAAGCAAAATAAGTAAAGCTATAACTATTTAAAAGTAGTTATTTTATTACTAAAAAGCTTTTAAATAATAAAAAAGCACTAAAATATTATAAAAGCTTTTTAAAGTATAAAATATTACTTATTTTATAAATATATATTAAAAAGATTAAATATAAAGCTTTTTTATATTTAAAAAAAGTTTTAAGCTATTTTATACTACTTTATAAATATATAATTAAATAAAAAATAATAATTTATATTATTTTTTATTATAAACTACTAAAGAATAAAAAAAAAGCTTTTAAGTATAAGCTAGCTTTATTAGCTTTAAATAGCTAAAAAAACTTAGTAATAGCTATAAATAACCTAGCAAATATTAAAAAAATAGCTTAATAGCTTATTAATATAAGTAAGCTAATAATATATAATCTAGCAAAAAAAATAAAAACCTTAAAAAAAAAGCTATATTATTTAAAGCATATAAATAAATAAAAAATGCTTTTTAAAGTAGCTACTATAAAGCTTATATAATTTAAAGCTTATATATAATATATAAAAGTTAAATAAAGTTATTACTAAAAGCTTAAAATGCTTATTTTTTAAAACTTTTAGTTTATTTTTTTACTTTATATTAACTAAATATTAAAACTTAATATATAAAAAAAAGCATATTATAATAGTTTAATAGCTAAATATATAAGCGTTTTATTTAACTAAAAAAGGTAGAAAGCTTTTTTTAGCACAGTTTTTGCTTATAAAATTAAATAGGTAAAATAGCCGCGCTATAAAGCAGCATAACAAATTAATTTAATAATAATAATAAAATATTTTAAAAAAAAATAGCAAATAAAATAAGTAAAGCTATAACTATTTAAAAGCAGTGATTTTATTATTAAAAAGCTTTTAAATAATAAAAAAGTACTAAAATATTATAAAAGCTATTTAAAATATAAAATATTATTTATTTTATAAACATATACTAAAAAAAAGCTTAAAGCTTTTTTATATTAAAAAAAAGTTTTAAGTTATTTTATATTATTTTATAAATATATAATTAAATAAAAGATAATATTTTATATTATTTTTTATTATAAACTATAAAAAAATAAAAAAAAAGCTTTTAAATATAAGCTATAAAGATTTAATAGCAGCTATAAATAATTTATAAAATATTAAAAAACTAGCTAAATAGCTTATTAAAATAAGCAAGCTAATAATATATAACCTAGTAAAAAAAAAAAAGCTTATAAAAAAAGCTATATTATTTAAAGCATATAAACAAATAAAAAATACTTTTTAATATAGCTGCTATAAAGCTTATATACTTTAAAGCTTATATATAGCATATAAAAGTTAAATAAAATTATTATTAAAAGTTTACTTTTTTACTTTATATTAACTAGGTAATAAAACTTAGTATATAAAAAAAAGCATGCTATAATAGTTTAATAGCTTAATATATAAGCATTTTATTTAACTAAAAAAAGTAAAAGCTTTTTTTAGCATAGTTTTTACTTATAAAATTAAACAAGTAAAATAGCTACACTATAAAACAGCATAGCAAATTAATTTAATAATAATAATAATAATAATAATAATAATAATAATAATAATAATAATAATAATAATAATAATAATAATAATAATAATAATATTTAATTAATTTTATTATATAAAATAAATTAAATTATAATATAAATAAATATTTATTATATAAAAAATAAATTTAATTAAATAGTTATAATATAAATTAAAATATTATATATATATTATAATATTAATTTTTGCTTTTTTAATACTTTTACTTATAACTTTATAAGCTTATTAGTTATAATTTAATAATTATTATTACTTAAAAACTATTAAAAAACCTTACTAAATAAAGTAGTTATATTAATAATAGCAATAGTAAATAATATAAAAAGTATTAATAAAAGATTTTTTTATTAATATTTTAATTAACTATAAAATATAACATATTAAAAATATATTTACTAATAGCAATTTAAAAGGTAATAATATACTTTTAAAAAAAACTAATAAGCTAATAGCTATATATAAGCTGCTTAATAAATATGTTAAGCTTATATTTTAGTTAATAAAAGATAAAAAAATAAACTAAAAACTTTTTTTATAGCAAAATATTAAAAAGAAATAACTAGCTAGCTATTTTATAAGCTTTTTAAAAAAACCTAGCATAAAACCTATAAACTAAAATAAAAACCTTAATAAATTTATTATTTGCTAAAATTATTAAAACACTTAATAATAAGTAATATAAAGCATAAAAATATAAAATGCTATATAAAGCAATATATAAACTTAAGCGCAAAAGAAAATAGTAGTAAAACTTTAATAAGTTTTTAATATAAAAGTAACACTATTAAAATATAATAAAAAAGTTATTATAAAAGCTAATAAATAATCTTTAGCTTTAAAAAAATAAAAGCTTATTATAATTATTATAGTAGTAAATATAATGCTTTTAAGCATAAAAGTAATAGTAGTAAAAAAGCTATTAAATAATAAAATTAAAAAGTATTTTATAATTTTAATAAAGCTAGGTAACTTATTAATTATAATTAGCTATTAGCTATAAGTAAACATAATAATATTAATAGTAACTAGTATTTTTTAAATATAAATAATACTTTTTAAACATATAAGCTTATAATAAAAATAAATATATTAAATCTTTTAAATAACTAAAACTTTACGTTAAAATATATAGTAAACAAAAAGTTTAAAGTTAGATTTAATTATTAATATACCCTTTTATTTAACTTAATTATTTTTTATAAAAAGTAATATTAATAAACTATAAGATAATACTTTAATGCTATACTTATTTAATAAATAGTTAGCTATTTTATTAACTTTAAAATTATTAGTTAATTTTATAGTTCTTAATAGTAAACTATATATATTAGCCTTATAACTTATATAGTTAAACTTATATTAGCTATAATTTACTTTTTAGCTTTTACTTGCATAAAAATATAAATTAACCTTTTTTAAAACTTTAAGTTTTAATTTACTATTACTATTATATATTTTAAGACTATAACTTTAAAAACGTATTAGCATCTTATAACTATTACTTATTTTAAGTTTTTTTTAAAAACTTAATCTATATAACCTTTTTATACTAAGGAAATTTAGGTTAAATATAAAATTTATTTTTTTAACATATTTAAGGTATGATTTAAAACTTATATTATTTCTAGTTAAGTTAAAGAATTTTTAGTTTAATTATTTTTATGCAGTATAAAAGCTATATAAAAATAAGTTTTTTTATTATTATATAATTAAAAAGTAAAATTAAAAAAAATAATTTAAAAACTTTTATATATTTAATATTAATTGCTTTTACTTTAATATTAGCTTTACTAAAAATTAACTAGCTATATAAAAATACTTTTATAAAAAAGGTGTAAAACATATTAGCAATAATATAAAACAGCTACGTAAGTACTAAAAAAAGGTCTAATAAAACTTTTAAGCAAAAGTAGTGCTAATTTTTACATAAAAGGAATTCTTTTTACAGTTTAAAGTAACTAACCTTTAAGACTTAATTTTCTACTACTTTAATATTTATATATATATAGAAAATACTTTTAAAAAGATAGCACTAAAGTATAAGTTACCTAAGTTATATAAAAAATAGTTGTTACTAATATTAATTTAAAACTAAATTAAAAATTATCTTAAAACTAACTAATATAAATATATTAATATTAACTTTAATACTATATATAAATATTATATAAATATAATTATAAAAGCTAACTTTAACCTTTAACTAACTTTAACTTTAACTTTAACTTTAACTTTAACTTTAAACTAATTTTAACACTAGCTTTAACTTTAATTTTAACTTAACTTTAACCTTAGGCTATATTACTTGTTTTATAAATTTAATACTAAACTTATATAGTATAACTTAAGTTATTATACTTATATAGCAAAACAAAACTATATAAAATAATATAAGCTTAATTACTTAGGCTTTATTATTACCTAAGTAAATATTAAAACGTAATACTATTAAAATTAAATAAAAAATATATAGTAATTAATAATATACTACTAGATAATAAAGATATGCTATGCTATTATAAACAAGTGCTAAAGTGCTAAAATAACTTTTTAATTATTAATAAATATATAAAAAAGGTATACCTAGCAAAGTAAAAGCTATTATATATATATTTAGCTAACTAAAACTTATATAATTATATAAAGGTTAACAAAAAATAGTTAAAAAAAATTGCAAATTTATTAAAGTAATAAAGCTATTATTTTATTTAAAACTAAACATATAAAAAATAATATTAACAATAAATTAATTTATAAATAATTTAAAAGCAAATAGTAGTTTTAAATAAAAAATCTATTAACTAACTTACTTTTGCTAAAAACTAACTTTTTTATACTTATTAGTGTTAAATAGTTCTTTATTTTTAGTTTAATATATAATAGTAAACATATGTTTAATTTTTAAGGCTAAAAAAGCAATACTTAGCTTTTTTAATGTTAACCTTTTTGCTACCTTAAAAATACCTAATAATAATTTTATCTTAAAATAAAAAGTAAATATAGCTTTATATTTCTGCTTATATAGTAGGTTAAACTTATTATTTTAAAAGTTTAAAATCTTTAAAGTAAAGCATGCTTTAGCTTTACTTTTACTTTTAAAAACCTTTTTATTAGTGCTTTTTATTTTTATATTTAAATTAAATATACTATATATAAAAAATAAAATACTACTATAAATAAACTACTTAGCTATAAATAAAAAAACATATATAAAAACTATAACATATATATTATATTTTACTAATATTTTTTTCTTAATATAATAAAGCCTATTAGCATTATTATTGCAACCTTATAATCTTTTAAAAACTAAAACCTATACTTAAAGTAAATAAAATTATAACTTTGCTTTAATATTAAAATTATATACTTTATCTATTACTATAAACTATTATTGCTTAAGGTTTATAAACTAAAAAAAAGCTAGGTAATAATTGCTTTATAAAAATAAAACGTTATTTTTTTAAAACGCAAAAAAACTAATACTACTTTTAGTATTTAACATATTGTTAAACCTAATATTATTAAAACTAAAACCTAATATAAAAGCTTATAGGTTATTTTTAACTTTTTTAACTTAAAAGATTAAGTAAGTTTAAACAGCAATGCTTTATTAAACTAAAAACTATATACTATATAACTAAAATATATAAAGTTTTAAATTAACGCTTAGCTTTTTAATATAAACTTTATTATTTAAGTAATATATACTTGTTAATAAGTTTATACTAAAAAGTAAAAATCTTATATCTTAATTACTAGCATATACTTTAAAGTTAATAAATATACTATTTTTATTATTTTTACTTATAATATTAACTTTTTTATAAAACTTATGCTATAATATAAGTTTTAACTACTTAATTAACTAGTATTGCTAGTAATTTAGCTAAAAGTGCTAGCTATACTTTTTATAATATTTATAAAGCATCTTATAAAAATAAACTTAGTTTTTTATAAAGCTAAAGCTTATATAATATATTACTTATATAATTATATAATTATAGGTTTAATAAAAGGTGCATATTTTAATAATAGTATATATAGCAAATCTTTTTTAGCTTAATATGCTTACCTTTATTGCATATGTAATAAAAGCTGCTATATAACAAATAACAACGTTATTATACTTAAAAAACTAACTTTATTTTTTAGTTTTGCCTACCTTTATAGCAACAACTAGCAGTTAGCATATAATAATATTATAAGTTAAAATTAATAGCAAGTTAGTTTTATTAAGTAGCTTAAATAAAAAAAAAAAAAAAATAGGTTTATTTAATAAAACAATTTTATAATAAAAAGCTAAGTAAGTTTAATTAAAATGCTCTTAGTAATAATATATAGTCTTAAACTTAATAACGCTTATAATATTAACGCTAATAACCTGTATATTTAATAATAAACTATAGCGCTTAACGCTTTAAAAAGCAATAAAACCTAAAACGCTTTTAATACTTATAGCTATAATATATACTAAACTAAAGCTAATAGCAGCTATAAAATAAATTAAATACTTTTTATTATTAGCTAGTTAGTAAACTTTAAATTTAACTAAAGTGCAAAAAAATATATTATTAACGTAAAATAAGTTGTTATTTATTTCTTTACATTTTATATAAGCTTTAAACTAAGCTTAAAACTTACTAAAACAATAAAAAATTAAATATTGCGTACTATATAAGGCCTTAAAAAAAACTAGTAAATTATAATACGTAGGAAAAAAAAAGACATTAAAAAAAAAGTTATAAAATGTAAACATATTAGTCTTTATAAATAATAATAAGTATAAAAGCTGCAACTAAAGCACTAATAATAGTTAAAAGTGCTAAGTTTATATAAAAGCAAACTAAAAATTAATGTTTTATAAAGTTTACTATAATAGCAAATAATAGATATTACTAATAAAAAAAAATTATAAAGTCTGCTTTATAATATTACTTTAATATTTAACTAGCTAACGTTATATTTATATATAAAAAAATATAACTATATAATATACTACTATATAATAATAAAGTAACTAATAAAACTATATAGCAATATATTATAGTGTAAGCATATTATAAACTAATAAAAATAATAATAATATAATACGCTTATATTAACTAAAACTATTAACTAAAAATTAGCGTTACGCTATATTAAATAAAATAAAATTTAAGCAACTATTAAAGTATTAATAATTAGGCTATAAGTAGAAAATCTTATAATATTTATATATTATTACAAATTATATTATATAGTAATACTAAAGTTTTACTAGAATATAACCTAAAAAACCTTAAAAAAAGTAAAGACTAAACACTAGCTTTAAAAAAACCTTAAAATCTAAGGTTTTTATTAGTATAAGTAATGTAATATAACAAGAAAAACACTAAAATATTAAAATCATAAAAAGTAATATTATAGTTATATTTAAAAAAAAACTTTTAAAAAAACTAAAAAAAAGTAATTAAATAATAATAGCTTTTAATAATATTGTTAATATATAAAAAAAAAAAATTATTATTATAGCTAAAAAGATTTTTATAGTATAGCTTAAAAAGATTTATAATAAAAAAAACTTACTTAAAGCTTAATAAATATAAAAAAATGCTTTTAAAAAATATAAATATAAAAACAAAAGCTATTTTACTTTATATAAATATTTTAATAATAGCTTAGCAGCTTATAAAAAATAGCTTATTATAAAAAGTTTAATTATTTAATTATAAGCTTTTTATTATTAAAGCTAAAATAAAATAATGCTTTAATTATTTTAGCTATAGCTATATTATTATTTATTACTAAAAAATAGCTTGCTATAAATGCTATATAAGCATTAAGTATTTTAAAAGTAAAAAAAACTGCTTTATAAAAATTATTAATATATTTTTTAAATATATTAACTATAAAAAATGCTATAAAGCATAAAAAAAAACCTATTTATTAAATAAAAAAATAAAAAAAGGCGCTAAAGCTACTTATATAATATACTTATATTACTTTTAAAATAAAACTAAAGCTATTATTATAGCTTAATAAGCTAATAATATATTAATATTAAAAGCTTTTAACTTAGCATTTAAAATATTAAGCAAAAGCTTTTTATTAGCTAAAAAAAAACATATTAAATAACTTTTAACTTAAGCTATACTTTTTTTATAATTATAATAAAAATAGCATGCTAAAATTTAAAAAAGAAATTATAAAATAATATAGCAAAAGTATTAAAAACATAAAATATAATTTTATAGCTATTTAAAAAGTAATAGTTATTAAAAATAAAACTTTTTATTACTTTTTAAAAAATTACTATATAATATAAAAAAGTAGTAAAGCAACTATATATATTAATAAATATATAGCATTAAAAATACTTAATAAAAAAAGCAGTAAAAACTAAAAAAGCATTTAAATGAAAATAAAAAGAAATATTATTATAATATAATTAATTTAGTTTTTAAGCTTAATAAGCAAAAAATAAATTAGCTTTATTTAAAAACTTTTTTTAAACTATTTATAAATAAATATTTATTTATAAAAAACTTTAACTTATATTATTTTATATAAGATTTTTTAAAATATATATTATATAAAAGTAAAAAGCTATTAAAATTTATAGTAAGCTAAAATTTATTATTAGCTATACTTATAAAAAAATTATAAAAGTTATAAAAAAGCAAAAAAACTTTATTATTTATTTAATATTAATATTAAAAAATTTATTAATTATATATTAATATAACTTTTAATAAAAAAGCTTAAATTATAAAATATTTAAAATATTAATAAACTTTAAAGCTATATTATAAAGTTATTTATATATAATAAAAAAATAAAACTAATTATAGCTAAATAAAATATATATAGCTATAAAAGTAAAAGCTATTATTAGCTTTAAAAAAATATAAAATAATAAAAAAAAGCTAAATATAACTTTTAATTAACTTATAAAATAACTAATAAAAATAGTAAAACTTTTTATCTTTTTAAAAATATTTAGCTAAAATATTTATAAAACTTTATAGTTAACTTATATAATAATAAAAGCAAAAATAAAAGCTAAGCATATATATAAAAAATTTTGCTAAAATAAAATAAAAAAGCTTAAAAAGTGCTAACTAAAATATGCTTAAACTTAAAGTATAAAAATAAAAAAGCTTGCTAATATAGCTAGCATAAAATAATTATAAAAGTATTTATTAACTTAAAAGCTTTTTAAAGCTTATTAAAATAAGTAATAATTTCTTTTAAAGCATTACTTAATATAATTTTTATTTTTTTACTATAAAATAACTTAAAAAGCTTAATAATAGCTATAACTTATTAAAAAAAGCTTAAAAGCTTATTAAATGCTTTTTTTTAGCTTTTTTAACAAGTTTTAATAATATTTTTAATTAATTTAAAATACTTTAAAAATTAAAAGCAAAAGATATAGCAAACTTAATAAATAAGCTTTTTTTATAAAAGGCTTTAAAAGATAATTTTTTATTAAATAGCTTACTAAAAGCATATAATACTTTTTTGCAATATAAGCTATTATTTTAAGTAGTTTTAAAAAGTAAAAGTAATAATTATTTTTAAACTTAAAAAGCTTTTAAAAGCTAAGTTTATAGCTAAAAAATAGCATTTTATTTTTTTTATTAATACTATAAAAAAAGTTTTAAAAAAAAAATACTTAAAACTTATAAAAATAGTTAAGCTTTATAGCTTTTTTTTAAAAAGCTAAATAAATAATAAAAAGCAAAAGTTAATAAATATTACTATTAAAATAATAATTAAAAAAGCTTATAAAATACTTATATAAAAAAGCATAGCTTTTTTATTACTTTTAAATATTTTAAAAGCTTTTAATATAATAAACTATATACAGTTAATTTATATACTATAAATTAAAAGCTTTTTACTATAAATATTTTTATAAATAAAAAGCTTTATAATAAAATATATAATGCTTTTTTAGTTTAATAGTAAATAAGCTAAGCTTATAATATTATATATAAAAGTTTTTTAAAAATTATTTTTATTATTATTACTTTTTTTATTATATATATTAATATTATATAAAAAACTTATAAAATATTTATTAATTATTACTATTAAATTTGCTAATAATATTAACTTTATAATAGCTAGTTTAAACATAAGAAAAAACTATAAAATATTTAAAAGCATATAAAAAACTTATAAAAGTTAAGCTAAAAAATATAGTATAAAGTTTACTTTTAAAAAAAATAACTTGCTATATTTTTAAAGTGCTATTAAAAAGGCTAAAAACTATATTTAACTTTTAAAAATAGTTATAAAACTTATAAAAAGCGCTAAGTTTTTAAAAATATACTTTAAATAATGTTTAAAATAAAAAATATACCTTTTAAAGCTATACTAAAAGCTTGCTATATAGTAATATATTATTATTAAGCTTAAAAACTTTATATAAAAAACTAATATAGCTAAAGCTAAGCAATTATATATAGCTATAATAAAAAGTATATTTATATATAAAGTGTTAGCATAATATAAACTTTTTAAAATTAATAAATTATAAAATATTATTTAATAGCTTAAAAAAGTTTAAAAAGCTTATTTATATAAAGTTAAAAAAGTATATAAAGCTACTTTTATAAAATATTTTAAAGTAAAGTTAAAAATTTTATTATTAAACTTATATTTTAATAGTAAAGCAATAATATTTAAAAGCTAGCTAGCATTATACTTTTATATTAAAATAATAAAAGCTATTTATAAAAAGATTATAAAACTATTATATAATAAAAAACTATATAAATAGTAAAGCTAAAAGCAAAAAAAACCTAATAATAAACTAAATATTTTTAAAAAAGCTTTAAATTAATAAAACTAATAAATAAATAATAAAACATTAAATAAAATATTTTAAAACAAATAGCTAATAAAGTAAGCAAAATTATAACTGCTTAAACAAAGCTATTTTATTATTAAAAAGCTTTTAAATAGTAAAAAAATATTAAAATACTATAAAAGCTTTTTAAAGTATAAAATATTATTTATTTTATAAATATATATAAAAAAATTAAACTTAAAGCTTTTTTATATTAAAAAAAGTTTTAAGCTATTTTATATTATTTTATAAATATATAATTAAATAAAAAATAGTAGTATATATTATTTTTTATTATAAGCTATTAACTAATAAAAAAAAGGCCTTTAAAAGTAAGCTAGCTTTTTTAGCTTTAAAAAGTTGCAAAAATTTAATAGCAGCTATAAATAATTTAATAAATACTTAAAAAATAGCTTATTAACTTATTAAAATAAGCAGGCTAATAATATATAACCTAGCAAAAAAAATAAATAGTTTATAAAAAAAGCTATATTATTTAAAGCATATAAATAAATAAAAAATATTTTTTAAAGTAGTAGCTATAAAGCTTATATACTTTAAAGCTTATATATAATATATAAAAGTTAAATAAAGCTATTACTAAAAGCTTAAAATATTTACTTTTTAAAACTTTTAGTTTATTTTTTTATTTTATATTAACTAAATATTAAAACTTAATATATAAAAAAAAGCATGTTATAATAGTTTAATAGCTTAATATATAAGCGTTTTATTTAATTAAAAAAAATAAAAAGCTTTTTTTAGCATAGTTTTTACTTGCAAAATTAAATAAATAAAATAGCTATGCTATAAAGCAGCATATTAAATTAATTTAATAATAATAATAATATAAATATTATTTTATAAAATATATAATAAATTAAAATAAAATAAAAATGTTTAATAATATTAATATTAATTAAATTATTATAGCTTTTTATATAAAAATATAAAAATATTTTATTTATTTTTTATATTAATTTTTTTATTTTAATAGTTTATTTATAAATTTATTAAAATATATTATTATTTTATTAAAAAATTTAATATAAAAAAAACTAATATTATTAATATTAATTATAAATATAAAAACTATAAATAGCTTATTATTTAAAGGTTATATAAAATATAAAAAAATAATATTATTTAATATAAATAAAAATTTATTAAACTTATATTTTATAATAAATAATAAATAAATAAATTTTATAAAGTTATAAATTAAACTATAAATATAAATATATAATATAATATTATTTTATTATATTAACTGCTTTAAAAGCTATAATAATTATATTATATGTAGTAGATTATATTAATATAGCTGTTTGCAAGCGCCCCCCCCCCCCCCCTCACCTTTCCTCGACGGCGTCTCTGCTAAGCACGCGCTGCTAGCACTATACTACCTGCGGGTGCCTATGCTCTCTCCGGCATCTCGGCTGCGACGGCGCGAGTTCATGTTAATATACAAGCCTTCAGGCCAGGCTTAAAGGTGGGGGAGGACAGGAGAACCTAGCTACCCCGAGCGCACATCAGTCACCTGCTTGACATAACCTTCGTAGCAGGGAGCCTATAGTGATAGCATGGCGGAACGGGCTAAAAGCTTAGTAACTTGGAGGCAGATTTCGAAGCAGCGGCGCGCTAGACAGAGTAAGTGGTATTCTAGAGAGAAAGGGGCTCCAGGATCGCGGCTTTGCCGAGCTAAGGTTTGTCGCCTATTTACCTACTTTACGCATCTATACGGTTCTTGGTTGATCTTACTTATGCGTTTTATTTGCATTTTAGATTGTACCGTGCGCTTTATTCTCTAGCTCCCTTTCTCCTTTTCTTGAAAAATGGAGGGTGCTAAGCGCGGCTAGCTGAGGCGCCTACTCTGCGACGGCTTCCGTATATCGCCCGGGTGCCTAGGCCCAGGCTTGCGCACCGATAACGGTCGGGAGACCAGTGTGGTAAGGGAGTCTGCTATTCCTGGTCTATTCGCGATTCACCTCGCCGCAACTAGCGCGTCCATACCATGAAGGAGTAGCCCTGGCTATAGCTTCTTACGCCGGTCTGTCTTTGCGGCGGTGATAGCCGGCAACGGCAACCTATACTAGCGAAGCAGAGATCCTATAGAGATGAAGACTATGGCGGTTAGGGCGAGCAAGGCAGAGATAGTGGCGTGGGGAACTACGGGCGAGCGGGCCGAGGGTGGAATACTCGCGGTCCGACATCACCTTTGTAAAAAGCCCCATGCTGTATGTCGACAAATTCGGGGGCCGTAGCGCGGCCTGCAAGCATAACAAAAGCAAAATCAAGTTCCTACACAAGGCAGGTCGACTATTTCATACGTCTGCGGCAGTTGGGGAGTTGTATACCGCTTGCATGATACGCGGCAGGGGATGAATGAAGTCGTCCGGTGTCGACTGGCCTGCGGCCTTGGACCTGACCTTTGCGCCTCCGGGCACGTGGGCGGCCCCTGGCCGACAACACTACTATAGCAGCAGCACTTGGGGCCGGCCTCTGTTTTTGAAAGAGGTACTGTACGCCCGGGCCTTACCGATGCCGAAGATGTTGCTGCTGCTGCCGCCGCCGATTTTACGCTGTCCCCTGGGTGGCGGTGGCGGCCGCGTGCGCCTGCTTCCGAAGGAAGTACATAGGTAGCGTGCGCCCCTATCGTTCAGTCGATCACAAATGTCGTTCTTCGTTCTTCGGCACCTGAGAGATCGAGAAAGTTATAGTCACCGCATGCCCTGCTGTTGCCGTCATAGCTCCCTTCATAGAATTAAACACAGGAGCAATGACTTCGGATGGGACCTGGTCTGCAACTAACTGTATTTCCTTTCGGTAAGAGTAGACTGCAACCGTCTATTGCACCCTTCTAGAATCTGACG
Source organism: Xylaria grammica (assembly GCA_004353285.2). Lineage (NCBI taxonomy): Eukaryota > Fungi > Ascomycota > Sordariomycetes > Xylariales > Xylariaceae > Xylaria > Xylaria grammica. Next base: position 102,847 of record NGZP02000013.1, on the reverse strand, counting down.
AGATCCCGGACCCGTCCCCAGTTGCCAGACTGTCGGTGGATTTCTATCTAACCGATAATGTTCTTAAGCAAAATCCTCACGCGATCAGAGAATCGCTATTATGCCACAGAGCTCGAGGTGGCAGGCCTGGTGTAGGCATGCCGCCAGCTTCGGGTACACTCGTTGTATTTATCCTCGAAACCTCCCCACTTGACCAGATATTCCAACATTGGACGACCTCCCCTCGTTGTCCATCGTCTTTAGAGCGGGCTATCAATTTCGTATGAAAGCAGGTCGTCGTCATCTCCGTCCACCAGCACGCGCCCCAGGATGAGGGCGCCTTCGGCCGAAAGGGTCAGGTCCTTTTAGTGCCGGGAATAAATGTGCCACAGAGACCACTCGATGAATATCCCCCCTATGCTCGAAGGGTATCAGGCTTGGCAGAACAAAGGCATCGTTCATATGCCTAAGACATAATAAGAGTCGACCTTGTCGACGGCTGGCAAAATCAGATCTCAACTACAGCAAGGCTATTAAACCTCTGCCGTCCCTATATGCTCGCGCTCGCGCTTGCGTCAGCTTTAAGTGCAGCAGGGACAAAAGGTGCTAGCTAGGCGCCAGCGATTATCGCGTACTGGTGCTGGTAGGCTAAATAGCTATTTATAACTAGAGGAGGAGCTGCAACCCCGAGCGCCTAGGATCGTCTATATTCTCTCTCTGTCGGCAATATCTACACATGTTTCAAGGCGTTCAAGACCCGCGCCTTTACGTCGTCCTCGTCTTTGGCCCCCTTTACTACAACGTATCTACTTTGCTAGAATTAACGTTAAGGCCTTAGGCGCCTTTAACACTTTTCCCATGGTTGCGCTTATGCGCTTGTTTTGTCTTGACCCTTACACCCAAAGCAGCTATTACGGGGCAACTCCTTTATAAACGCCTTAATATCGGCTTCCAGGCCACAAAAGGAAGCGCTCCTTTTAAGCTTTATCTTGCTGCAGGCCTTTTCTAGTGTTAACCGAGTTAACTAGGTCAGCATGTTTTTTTTAGCTTCTTGCCTAACTTTGAGATCTTAGCCTTGCATTCCTTTCCCTTATAGCATATTAAAGCTTAGGGAATTGTGCTTCCTACTAGCTTTAACTTCTCTATTTCTCTTTCTATCCGAGTAATTCGGGTGTAGATCCCCTATTCGAATCAGTAGGCCATTAGCGGCAGTATTCCGCAGGCCTGGCCATGCATGCGTCATGTATCCTAGGTATGGATCCATCATGCTCGCAAAGTCATCATTCATAAAAGGGTCTGCTCGAAAGGCGCCTCCGCCTGCTCACTAAGGCCAAGCACGCGATAACCATGACCTTCTCAATCTTCCGAGTGCCTAAGAACGAAATCCATGATCATCCGCACGTTAATCTGCGCATATAGACTACAGACGCAGCTCTCAGATCCGAAGTTCTCCCACACGTTGCTGATGAGATGACCAAGCAGTTTACCAGAAAGCGAGAACAAGAGACGGCATCTACCGCATACAATAAGCTAGCCATCGAGTTTGCCGAATTTAAGTCGCAGATGAGCGACAATATCAAGGCTGCCGTGCAGGAAGCGAAGCCTTGCTGACGATTCTGACATGGACGGCAGCATCTCTGCCGGTTTCGTCAGTCAGCCCCTCCCATTCGCCCCTATTTAAATAGAACAGTGGAAAGGGTTCCTTCAATCCTACCAAAGGATATAAGGGCCGGCATATGAGAAAAAACCATCAGGTTTGACGGGCTCGAGTGCTTATACCATGATTTGCTCTACGTGTGTCAGGGACCTAGTACTAGCCCGAGATCTAAAAGCTAACAGAACACGCTTGTATTCCCTTAATACAAGTGCGATCAATACCTGCGCAGTGCGCCTATGCCCTGTGTGAGCCATAGATAGCATATATAGGGGCAGAAAGTTCGAGTGCCTGTCCTGTAAATTAAAGTATCTGGAGAAAAGTGACATCTATGTCCCGGCAGCTCACCCACACGACCTTAAGCCTCGGCCGAAGCCACACGATGCCCGAAAGCAATGCCTGGAGGCTCAGGCCAAGCTGGGTGCTTCCTCTCATCCAGTCTTTTCGATTCTCACATAGGTCTATGACCTTCTTTCTGCCTGTGCTGTGCTGCTTAGTACAAGATCTAGGACTGGGCAACAATTCCAACCTCGCAAGTCTATTCAAAGCATAACAGCTGCAGCAGCACTTTCATAAATCAATCTATGTTGCCTGGTTTTCTAATTGTCTCGATGTCTTCCTGTCATAAAAGGTCACATTACTAGTAAAACACCATTTCAACCAAGGCCGCGTGGGTATCTCACTCTTCGAACTGTAGTTGTATGCAAGGTTAGGCTCTAGCCTGCAGCCTACCATATTCATTATTTATAATCAAAGGAATGTACACTAAACCTCTGCATGCAAGTTATTCATGAATTCATTTTTTTCTTTTGTGAGGCTTGTTTCCTTTAGGCAGATGCTATCATGCATCTAGGACACAAACCTTGGATAAAGATTGTAGATCTAGGCAGCCATATTTCTCTTTCATTCATTCATGCATTCATTCATGCATCCCTTCATTCATCCACCCGGCAGCCTTGTCAAAAGGGGTAAACAGAAGCAAAAGCACATAATAGCTAGACATATACATGTCTACTCTACACCCACTCGCTGTTCATACACAGCAAGTCGGTTACTTCATATTACCTACCGGATTTCCCCATCCCGCCAGGCTATCTCACTCCTTCTCTTCGCTCGTTCCTACTTCGGCTAACAAAAATGCCGAAGCTACTAAGTCGAAGAAAAGTGCCAGTCCATCTCTTATACTTTAGAGAGTCAAGCAACAACGACAGCGAGGATGTTGACAGAGCCCTCGTCACCAACGACCACGATGACATCGACAAGTCAGCAGCACGTCTCATGTCCCACCATCCACAAAACCAAAATAATACAGCTCCTCCTTCTCGCGCCAGCGTAGCCCCAGCCCCAGCTCCAGCGTCCCACAGCACAGGCACACAAACAGAGCCGGAGCCGGAGCCGGACGACGGCAACGACGCCCTGAAGCAGCAGATCCAGCACCTCGAAGCCGCACTCGGCTCGCAGCAAGCCCAACACACAACCGCCATCGCCGCCCTGCGAGAAAGCGCCGCCGCCGACCTCGCCCAGCAGCGCGCGACCATCGAGGAACTCACGCGCGACCGCCGCCGCGCCATGCACCAGTACGCCAGGCTGCGGACCAACATGCAGGTGATGGTGCGCGTGCGGCCGGCGCTGGCGCGCGAGGCGGGGATGGAGACGGCGCGGATCTGGCGCGACGGCGCGGACGGCCGGGTGCGCGTGCGCTGGCCGGAGGATCGGGCTGCTGGGAAAAACAGCAACAGCAGACGCACGCCGCTGCTGCCCGGCCCCGTGGTCGACCACCTGTTCCCCCCCGACGCGCCGAACGAGGCCGTCTTCGCCGAGGTCGAGGACCTGCTGTACATGGCCGTGGACGGGGCCGCGGACGTCTGCGTCCTCGTGTACGGGCCCACGGGCAGCGGCAAGTCGTATACTATGGGCCACATCGTGGAGGCGGCGGCGAGGAAGATCTTCCGGCGTGCCGGCCATCCTCATCGTCATCAGCAGCGTGACGGTTCTGCGTCGGGCGACGATGATGATAGGCGCGGCGGTAGTCGTGAGGAGGGGGAGGAAGGGGAAGGGGTGCGTGTGACGGCGCGGTATATCGAGTGCTACCAGGAGGCGCTGTACGACTTGTTCAGCGCGTACACGCCCGGAGAGGAGGAGGGAACGGGACGACGGGGCGCGGGACCGACGAAGAGGAAGCCGGAGAAGGAGAAGAAGCTGGAACTGCGGCACGACGAGGCGCGGCAGCGGACGGAGGTGACGCAGGCCGTGACGCCCGTGTTCCGGGACGCCGCGGCGCTGCTGCGCGGTCTTGCGGAGGCCGACGGGAGGCGGAAGACGGCGGCGACGAAGCTCAACGCGCGATCGAGCCGGTCGCACGCGATTCTGACGCTGTACCTCGATCGCCGCCGCGACGAGCATGGTGACGACGGCGGCGAGAATGCGAGGGAGGCGCGCGTGGCGGCGCCGTCTCGCGGCGGCAGCACGAGGCTGAAGCCTGGGTTTCGAGCGGGAGAAGAAGAAGAAGGAGACCTCGGTATGGCGATGACGGGCAAATCGATCACGTTGGTGGACCTCGCGGGGTCGGAACCGCTGAACCAACATGATGACGACGACGACAGCAAGCAGCGCGGCGAGAGCACGGCGCAAGCGCGGCGGGAAGAGACGAAGAAGATCAACCTGTCCCTGCACGAGCTGCGCAACGTCATTTCGCAGCTCTCAGCACCGCTGGCACAGCCGCCGCCACGGCCACCACCATCCCGCTCACTTTCACCAGGGGACAAAGAACAGCACCACCCCAACCCCAACCCCAACCCCGGCGCCAACAATCCACAGACAAACACCAAGAAGACAAAGACGACGACGACGACAGCAACAAAAAAGGAGGGGAAAGCATTCGTGCCGTACAACAACTCGAAGCTGACGAGACTGCTCAAGTACAGCCTGGGCTTCGGCGCGCGCACGCTGTTCCTGGTGTGCGTGAGCCCGCTGGCGGCGCACGCGGCGCGGACCGAGGCGAGCTTGGAGTTTGCAGCTTGTGTGAGTCTGTTCGTGTTTATATGAGAATGAGAATATAGGGGTTATGTGGAGTACGGGGAGTATGGGGAGTATAGGGGGGGAGGGAAGAGGTGGAGGATGTAGGTGTAGATGGGTATGTAGATAGAGGTGGGTATAGATGGATGGGTATAGATATAGATAGATGGATAGGTAGAAGGGAAGGATAGGAAGGAAAGAGGAGGGAGGGAAAGGGGGAGAAGGGGAGAGGAGATGACGCTGCGCGTGGGTTTGGTTTGGTTTAGTTTTTTTGTTTGTTCTGGGATAGGAACAGGTGATGGTGGAAGGGAGGGAATGAGGGAGTGAGGAGGGAGTGAGTAAGCAGCTGGCTGACTGATGGTGTTGCTTTAGGTACACGCCGCGCAGCGATGATGGACAAACGAAGAACGACGAAGAACGGCGAAGAACGGCATCCATCTATCTATCCATCTATCCATCTGTCCACGCACACATACATACATCATATACGTACACAGGCGCGGGCACAGGATGCAGACCTGGGAATGTATATATATATTCCTTCATTCCTTCATTCATTCATTCATGCTCTGCTAATGTCAGCCGTATAGATAGTTGGATGGACGGACAGATAGATGGATGGATGGATGGATCAACAGGGAAGAAAGCCGCTTGCTCTCTTGCTTGCTTGCTTGTAGGACGCTACGATACGCTACGCTCGAGGGCCGGAGTCGAGGCCGAGGCCGGAGCCAGAGCCGACGACACACTCATGTCAGGCACGTGGCGAGTGAGACCGAAGCAGTGGACAACCGTGGGCGTCTGCATCTCTCTCTCTCTGTGTGTGTGTGTCAGACGTAAGGCAGACGGGACCGAGACTAGTAAAGACGGCGATATCAAACGTCTGTAACAGTACAATACAGGACAGTAGATTCCATCACCATTACCATTACATAATACGAGAACCCATTCCGCTTTATTCCCATATAGCACAGCACAGCAGCACATATCTCATCCGCACCCCCTTATCGTCCCCAAGTCCAGCAAACAGAGGTTGGTTGTGCCGTGTCTATTTAGGCGCTGACGGCAAACGGGTGCTGTGAGTACGCTACATGACAGCACATTCCATACATAGGACGTTGTGTAATTACCGAACAGGTACCTAATCATAAATTCAACGACTTACTTGTATTACTTATTAATGACAGGTCTGCGCTGAACGCAGCTACAGGAGGGCCTCTGCAACGTGCGTGCGTGTTTCTGTCGTTGTGGGCGGGATTCGGAATGACTGACTGCCTGGGGTAGATAGATATTGGCATCGAACGGGTCTTGCTGGTCGGGCTACATACCAAACGCACCACTCACTCACTCCCTTACTCCCTCCCTCACTCACACGCGCAACTCTGCACTCTTTCGGTTCGTTTGTCATCCGGCCCAATGATCGAATAGCATGCAGAAGGCCTCGCTCGCTCGCTCGCAAGAGATAGATAGCGACGGACGGGCACGAGGCAGTGTCTCGGCGTGGCATGTCTTACCTACTTCCACACGTCTAGCGTAGAGTGAGTGTCTCGGGGTATAGCGTGTCTTACCTACTCCCACATCCACATCCACATCCACATCCACATCCACATCCACATCCACGTCCACATCTAGGCCCAGTAAGTAAAGCACCCTGCTGAGCGGTTCCTGCAGGCCGTCTGTCGGACAAACCGTTCGCGTCGATCACACCGGTTCCTGCGCGCGCCCGTCTGTGCAACGATCGATGGCGAGGTGCGCGCGTGATGTCATCGCTCGACGCACTATGGTTCGGACGCCGGTTCGTCCCGGGCCTGCCTGCCTGCCTGTCTGCCGTGCGGGGTTCGAATCATCGTATAGATCGATGGGTGGGTGGGACAAAAGTGCGGGTTCTCGGACGAGTCACGGGGGAGATTTCAAGACACGTGTGGGTCGGGAAACACGCGAGCGACGGGAGGGTTTGGGTGTGAATTCGTTCGTGTGAATTCGTTGTGTTGAGAGGCGTCGTGGCGGCGAAAGTAAAAGGTAGACTAGACTAGACTAGACTAGACTAGACTGTGATCTTGCTGCCTGGGTATAGATATATGAATGTATGAATGGTATCAAGCTGTAGCAGCATATGTCCCGACGAACGTACGAACAAGCAAGCAGGCCGTGCGTAGGCTAAGCGCGTGCGTGATTATAATAAATATAGTATCAGCCGCTCCCTGCTAACCTTTTCTCCCTCCTCCTTATTCTTCCTTAGTTCTAGGAGTCTCCCATGCCTTTATCTCCTATTTCCCTGCTTCCTGTGTCTGCAACACGATAATAAAACACAACCTAGCTACGTCATCACGAAGGACCCCCTTTCCCTGACCGAGACCACAGCCACCCGGGGAGCGTAACAACATTCCATTCGTCGTTGTCATGAATGAATGGATGAAGCCTGGCCAGGGCGCTCCCGGTGTGGCTGTCGTCACGGTTAGAGAGGGGGGGGGTTCGCAGTGCGTGCGCTCGCTCGCTATGTTAGCCTATGCTGTTGCTGTTGCTGTTCCCGTTCCTTGCTCTCTTTCTCCGTGGCGCTAGAGCTTGCGCTGCGTTTTTTCCGCCACCACTGGCACTTCGCGGCGCAGCCTCGGGATCTATATCCATCATCCATCTCCGCGTTAGTTAGGTGGCGCACTCTAAGGACAGACAGACATCACGGTAGCTTGTAAGTGTGGGAATATGTCGAGATGGACGAGTGCACTCGACCTTTTTTACTAACTATTTAGATCATCACCAGATCGTCTAGACGCCTTTAGACATTTTGTTGTTGCGTCTTTTCTTCTAGCATATCCTAAATACTACTATTTTTGCGCTTATGCTCGTCTGGTATTACTATCTTCTCTCTCATAAGACAGCAAGGAGCAAACATATATTACTTGCACACGTGCGTATTATGTATGGCCTTGGTTCCGACCAGGGCCGCAAAGCAACCAGCTCTGGACGTCTGAAAACGCTGTCATCCAAACACGGTAAGGATAAGGGTCAGGACTCGTCTCTGTTTCTCTGCGGTTGGGGCGACGCCGGCGCACGAGGTTGTATGTAGCTGTTCCATGGCGAAGAAAGAGGAGCGGGATAGACGTCTGGGTCGGAGACGTCATAGACCGCGTTCTGGAGTCAAATCAGGACTCCGGCGGGTTGAACACATGGCTTGACCAAGGGATGCTACTTGTTATCGCACACACACACAAAAAAAAAGAGAGAGAAAAAGAGAAAGAGAGAGAGAGAGAGAGAGAGAGAGAGAAGTGCACGCCACTCTCACATATACACGTAGACTGGTTCATCACACATGCCGCGGGACATCAAACACAAAACCAGAGAATGCAATACACAGCCAGCGGCATCAACAACCCTTCTACCATCCACATCCACACATATAACGACCACACCACACACGCCGGGACCATTCCTACAGCCTTGCCGTCGCCATCGGCTCCGCAACTACTTGCGCAACCTTTTTTCTCTGCGGAGAAGAAACAATCAAACAAACAAACCAACTAGAAAGTCTTATACCTGTCACTTTCTTACGCATTTATTTGCATGCATTTCCAAGCCACTATTAGCACATGCCGTCAGTTCAAACATCCATATGCCCTTCTCGCGCGACCATTCGCGCGCAACGCAACTACTTGCACAGCATCAACACCACCAAGCCACAGCCACAGCCACAGCCACAGCCACAGCCACAGCCACGACCACTCGTCCGTTATCCGTCATCCGTCATCCAAGCAACTATGGTCCGACCATGCACAATACACAACACACAACACATCCTCAACCAGCCCCGGCCGTCCGCCGTACGCAGCGCAACCATTTGCTGCTACAGCAATCCGCTCTACAGCAATCCGCTCTACAGCGATCTGCTCTACAGCATCCATACATACATACATACATACATACATACATACATACAAACCCCACACATCAAAAACCTCCAATCACCACCTAGATACCACCCACAAGCCGCCTGCATAGCGCGCAGCACAAAAAAGCAAAGCACAAAGACAGACGAGGCGTAGCGCTCCTGCACCGCTCGCAGGCTACATATACATACATACACACATACATAGATGCATATCAAACAGCACGGACACAGCCACCCCACAAAAACAAACCCTGTACCCCACCCTCAAGCCACATGGGTCCCAGGACCGCGGCGGGCAGCGACGGAACGCGGAACGGGACGCAGACGTGGCGCGGCGTAGCTAACCGGGCCACGGATGGGTTGTCGTTTTGTAGTCGGCGCGCGCCTGAGGGGTCGCTGATAAAAATATGTGTATTGCGTTGTGCTACGTTATATTATGGTGTGTTGTGTTATGCTATAAATGGCATTGCTTGGGCTAAAAGAGGAGAGGAGAGAAGACGAGACAAGACTAAGAGAGCGAAATAGCTGGCTGGAGAGCGCTAGCTGGTTGGTTGGCTGGCTAGCTTACCTTAAGGACAGTAAAAAGGGCTGTAGAGGAAAAAAAAAAAAAGGCACAGGCTTAAGCCTGAAAAATGTCAGATATAAGCGATATCATATAAGGTGGTTAATTTCTGGTGTATTAATAGGTTGTTATTATATGTTATATGTAATTATAACCGCGTATCTAGTGTAAAATTTAAATATAACTAACTTAATATAGTGTTTAAAGGTATACCTTATTATTATTAATAGTTTAACTTAATATAATATTATCTTTTATATTTAATATATTTTTTTAGAAATTACCTTTTAAAAAGAGATTTTTATATTTAACTATTAGTTATTTATTAATTTAATTTTCTTTTAATTAAAAAGTCTTTTAATAAATCTTAATTGTTATTATATATTTTTTAAAGCTTTTTTTTTTTAAGACTTTTTAATATTAATAAAGTTAAGTTATATTAAAAAGGTTTTTTATTTTTTTTTTAAAAGTGTTTTAATTAAACTATTAGCAATTATATTATTTATAAAAATATATTTTACTTATAAAATTTAATTTAAAACTTTTTAATATAACTAATAATTATAAATATTAATATAGCAAAGCTTAATTTAAAAGATAGCTATATTTTTAGTTATTAAACTAATTATTTACTAATTATTATATTAAATTTAAATTTATTTGCTATTTAGTATAACTTTTAGCTTTTTAATAAAGTAACTAATAAATATAACTTTTTTAATAGCTTATATAAAAGTAAATAACTTAGCTTTTATAGTTAAAATAATAATAGTATTTTGCTTATTAGCTTTTTATTTAATAACTTTATTAAATAGTATTATTATATAAGCTTAAAAATTCTTTTAATTAATAATATTATTAACAAATAAAAAATTATTAGCTATAATAAACTTATTTTTATTTTTAAACTATAAAGTATAATATTAAGTTTAAAATAAATATTTAAAAAGTTAATTAGCTATATTATAATATTTTAGCTTTAAATTAAAGTTAAACTTTAAAAGCTTAAATATATTAAAAGCTATATTAAAACAAATAATAATAATAGTATATATAATTATACTTATTTTTTTTTAGTAGCTATAAATCTTTTATTTTATTGCTATTTTGCTATAAAGTTTTAACTTTTTAGTTTTTATAAAAGTATATACTAAAATAAATAACTTAAAACTATATAGTTTAATAATCTTTTTAATATATAAAGATTATAATAACTAAATTAATTTTTTTTTATAATCTTTAATAACTTTAATATTAAAAAACTATTATAAGTTATTTTTTTTAGTTATTTAGTAATAGTGCTTAAGTTTATAAATTGCTTACTAAATAATTATAGCATTTTTTTTAATATATAAAAACTATATTATTAATATATATAAAAAGTAATACTTTTTGCTTAAAGTAATAGCAAAGCTTATAAAAAATAAATTAATATCTTATATTTTTAAAAGTTTTAGTTAGCTTTTTTTATTATAGCAAAAAAGATTTTTAAAGGCTATATAAAGCTTAAAAAAGTTTAAAGGCTATAAAAGGTTTATAATAGCTAGATAGCATTTTTATATAAACTTTTTTATTAAATATTATGTTAATAAATATATTAACTATATTATATTATTTAAGTTTAAAGTTAAACTTAGCTATAATAGCTATAAATATTTTAAATAATTGTTTTATAAGTATAAAAGCATAGATATTTTTTTATTTATTTATAAGTTGCTAGTTTTTTTATATTATAAGCTTAGCTTTACTTTTTTAATAATAACTATGTTTATTAAACTTATAAACATATATTTATATATAGTTAAAAGTTAGTTTTTTTAGGTAGTATATATATTAACTTTTTGCTAAGTATTTATTTTTTTATAACTTTATAAATAAGATTTTTTAGCTTATTTAAAATAGTTTCTTATAAAATAAGCTTATAAACTTTTATGCTACTTAAAAAATAAAAGTAAATTTTAGTAATAGATTTTCTTTTTTTAAAAAAGCAGCTATTTTAAGCATGCTTTTAAAAAAATAAGCATAACTAATAAATTAGCTTAAAAAAATAAAAATTATAAAAAAGTCTAAAAAAATCTTTATTTAATATAAAAAATACTATTATATTAACTAAATAAAATTTATAAGATTTAAGTTTTTAAAAAATCTTTTATAGTTTATTATTTTAATAAAATTTTAGTTTATTATTAAAGTAGCTTTAAGGTTTTTTTAAAAATCTAGCTTTATTAGCTTTGCTTATTAGTATGCTATGCTATAACTTTATAATATATAAGCATTTTATATTAAATATAGCTTTTTAGCAACTTTTATATGCTATAACTTTTAAAAAAGTTATATTAAAGCTTGCTTTAAACCTTAAAATTAAATTAAATAATTTAATAGTTTTTATAAGATTTTTCTTTTAGCTAGCATTTTTAATTATAATACTAAAAAAAGCATAGTTTATTAAAAATTTAAAAAGTATAAAATAAAAAGCAAAAATTACTTTAATATAAAAGTAATTAGTTTTTTTAAGCTTATTTAGTTTTTTATTATTATATTTTTTAATATTTACTTTATATATATTTTTTTTAGCTAGATTAATAAGTTTATAAACTTTATAATTTTTAAAAAAATTAATTATAAACTTATTAATAATATATAAAAATGTTTAGTTTAAAGATATTTTAGCTAATAAAGCTTTAAATTTTTTATTAATAATTTAAAAGAAATTATTTTTTAGTTTATTTAAATTTTTTAAAAAAACCTTTTTTTTATTAAATATAGCATTTTTAATAATAATAACTTTATTAGTTTTAAATAATTAAATTTTATAAGTAATAAATAATTAATAGCTAATTAAATAATTAATTTAAGCTTTAAAATTAAGCTTTTTTTATTTTTTTTTTGCTTTTTTTAAGCATTAAATATTATAGCATAAGCTTTATATTTATATACTTTTAAATAAAATAATATAAATATTTTATTTTTTCTTATAATATTATTTTATAATTAAAAAAAAAAGTAAAACTTTTTATATAAAGTTTTTTAATTATAAATATACTTAAATATTTTATTATATAAGTAAATAGCTACTTTAACTATTTTTACTTAAAAATAAATAAATAGTTTAAATTTATTTTTTATAAATTTTGCTTTTTATATAATTACTTTTTTTATTGTTTTAGCTTTTTTATTAAAGTTTTAAATATTAAGTAATAATACTTTAAATATTATTTTTTTAGTGCTTTAAAAATATTATATAAGTTTTAATATTTATTAAAGTTTAATATTATTTTATTATTATATTTAATAGTTAATACTTTTATTTTATAATAATTTTATAAATGTTTAATTAAATAATTAAAACCTATAACAATTAAAAAAGCTTTTTAATTTATAAAATAATAGTTAAAAGTAAATTTTAAATAGTAATTTATAGCTAGTATTATATACTATTTATTTTTATTATTATTTTAAAGGTTTTTATAGTTATAAAAATTAATAGCTAGTTTTATATTTATTTATATAAGCTTTTTTTTTAGCAATTAATTAATTTAGCATATAATTTTTAATATTATATATACTTTATATTAAGTAGTTTTTATTTTATTGCTTATATTAAAAACTTAATAGATTTTTATCTTTTAAAATAAAAATATTAAATATTATAATGCTTTTAGTTTTAAATATTTTATTTATAAATGCTACTTAAAAAAGTTACTTTTTAAAAATAGCTTTTTTATATAAAAGTTTAGTTTATTTTATTTAATATAAAATAATAATCTATTAAAAAATAAAAGTAAATATTTTATTATAAATTAATTATATTTATTTTATAAATAATAAAAAGTTAAGCTATTTTCTTTTTAAAATAATTAGTAAATAGTTTATTATTTTATTAATATTTTAATTAGTTAAGCATTTAAAAAAATATTAGGTTTATAGCTATAATTAAATAGTATATTATATTATATAGCTTATATACTTTTAGTTTTTTAAAGCTTTAAACTTTAATATTTATTTCTTTAAATTTTTTAATTAATATAATGCTATTTTTTATATATATTATATTATTTAAATTAAAAGGTTATAAGTTTAAAAACCTATTAATTTTATTAAAAATATATACTATAATTTTAAAATTAAAAATAGCTAAATTATTTAGTTAGTAAATAATTAAGTTTATTAGCTTATTTTTTATTATAAAAGTAGTTTATATTATTTTTTTTATAGTTAATTATTATAACTTAGTTTTTTTTTTTAAGTTTTTTAATTTAAAGTTTTTTAATTTTTTTTGCTAGTTTAATATTTTTTTTAATTTACTATTAAATAAAGCTTTAAACTATTTAATTAAAAGTAAAGTTTTTAAAAGCTAGTTTTAAAAATATATATTAATATTTCTTTAGTAAATATGCTTATAAATAAAGCTTATACTTTATAGTTAATCTTATAATATTAATTTAATATCTTTTAAAAGCACTTTTTTAATTATTTTTTTGTTTTTTTTTCATAAATATTTTCTTTTAAAAGATTTTTTATTTTTATTAGCTAAAGATAATTTTAATTTATTTAATTTTCTTAAATCTTTTATTAGCTTAATCTTTTTAAATATATAAAATGCTTTTTTTTATAGTTTTTTTTTTAGTACTTTTTGCTATTTTATAAAATAAAAAATATATGCTTGCTTTTTTTTTTTAGATCTACTATAATCTTAAAATAATTTAATATACTTTTTTTAATTTTTTGCTTTTAAATTTAATAAAAAAACATTATTTAATTTAAGTAAGCACTTTTTAATGCTTTTTTTAAATTAGTTATAATATTATAAAGTTTTATTAAATTTATTATATTATATTTAGCTATTATTATAAGCTTTTTTATTTATTTAATTGTTTAAAATCTTAAATCTTTAAATAGTTATTTTATAATATTATTTATAAAATTCTTATAGTTAAGTTTAGCTTAATATATAAGTATTTTTTTAAAGTATAAATTAATAATACCAAGCTTTTTATATTATATATTTAAAATATTTATTAGTTTAAATATAATATTTTTATAGTTTTTTAAAACTATTTTTAATATTTAATCTTTAAGTTAATTTATTGTTTTAGTTAGGTTTTAAAATTTTTATATTTAAGTATTATAGTTATTTAAGTTAATATTAAAAGTAAAACACTTTATTAAAGTTATTTTAAATATAATTTTTAAAGCTTTTAATAAATTAATTAAGTTATTATTTAATATTATTAATAATTAAGTTAATTAACTTAAAATATTTATAGCTTTTAAATAGTTGCTAATTTTTAATATAATAAGTTATTAAAGCTAAAAAAGTTGCTTATTTTTTTTTAAAGTAATATATACTTATATATTTAAGCTAACTGCTTTACTTTAAAACTTTTTATTTTATAATTTAAAGATTATTAGCTTTATTAAAAATATTTTTTATTATTAATTTATTAATTTTAACATAATATTTGCTTTATTAAGTTATTATTTCTTTAATTTAATAAATATAATATATAATAAAACTTTTAATTATTAAATATAAGTAATATTATATAAAGTAGTTAATTATTATATATTAATTAATTATTATTATATAGTATATATAATTATAACTATATATTTAATATAAAATTTAAATATAATTAACTTAATATAATGTTTAAAAGTATATTTTGTTATTACTAGTAATTTAATTTAATATAATATTATCTTTTATATTTAACAAGTAAAAAAGGCTATAAAAAAAAAGCATAAGTAAAAGGTTAAAAAAAAAGTGAAAGTTTATAATATAAAAATTAAAAAGCATATTAAAATTAAATAATAAAATAAAAAGTATTTATAATTATAATATTTTAAAAATATTTTATTATTTTAATAATATAAAATTATTAAAAATTAAAATAAATAAAAAAATTATTTATTTAATATATTTATTATTATATAAAAAGTGTTTTTAAAGTTATTAAAACTTTTGCTTTTTTAATATTTTTGCTTATAATTTTATAAGCTTATTAGCTATAGTTTAATAATTACGATTATTTAAAAGCTATTAAAAAAACCTATTAAATAAGTAGGTTATATTAATAGCAATAATAGCAAACAATATAAAAAGCGTTAATATATTAATAAAAGACTTATTTATTAATATTTTAATAAACTATAAAATATAACCTACTAAAAATACGTTTATTAATAGTTATTTAAAAGATAATAATATGCCTTTAAAAAAAACTAATAAGCTTATAGTTATATATAAGCTACTTAATAAATATATTAAGCTAATATTTTAGTTAATAAAAAATAAAAAAGTAAACTAAAGATTTTTTTTATAGTAAAACGCTAAAAAAAAGTAATTAGCTAGCTGTTTTATAAGCTATTAAAAAAATAATATTAAGCTTATAAACTAAAATAAAAATCTTAACAAACTTATTACTTGCTAAAACTTTTAAAATATTTTATAATAAATAATATAAAGTATAAAAACATAAAATATTATATAAAGCAAAGCATAAACCTAAGCATAAAAAATAATAGTAATAAAACTTTAATAAGCTTTTAATATAAAGGTAATATTATTAAAATATAATAAAAAAGTTATTATAAAAGCTAATAAATAAGCTTTAGCTTTAAAAAAATAAAAGCTTATTATAATTATTACTATAATAAATATAGCACTGTTAAGTATAAAAGCAATAGCAGTAAAAAAGCTTTTAAATAATAATATAATAGTTATATTTAAAAAAAAACTTTTAAAAAAACAAAAAAAAAGTAATTAAATAATAATAGCTTTTAATAATATTATTAAAATATAAAAGAAAAAAATTACTATTATAGCTAAAAGAATTTTTATAATATAGCTTAAAAAGATTTATAATAAAAAAGTTTTATTTAAAAACTTTAAAAAAACTTATTTAAAGCTTAATAAATATAAAAAAATACTTTTAAAAAACGTAGATATAAAAACTAAAGCTATTTTACTTTATATAAATATTTTAATTATAGCTTAACAGCTTATAAAAAATAGCCTACTATAAAAAGCTTAACTATTTAATTATAAGCTTTTTATAACTAAAGCTAAAATAAAATAATACTTTAATTGCTTTAGCTATAGCTATATTACTACTTATTATTAAAAAGTAGCTTGCTATAAATGCTATATAAGCTTTAAGCACTTTAAAAGCAAAAAAAACTACTTTATAAAAACTACTAATATACTTTTTAAATATATTAACTATAATAAATGTTATAAAGCATAAAAAAAGGCTTATTTATTAAGTAAAAAAATAAAAAAGCATATTAAAACTGCTTATATAATATATTTATATTACTTTTAAAATAAAGCTAAAGCTATTATTATAACTTAATAAGCTAATAATATTTTAATATTAAAAGCTTTTAATTTAGCATTTAAAATATTAAATAAAAACTTTTTATTAGCTAAAAAAAAATATATTAAATAGCTTTTAGCTTAAATAATATATTTTTTATAACTATAATTAAAATAGCATATTAAAATATAAAATAAAAATTATAAAATAATATAGCAAAAGCATTAAAAAAATAAAATAAAATTTTATAGCTATTTAAAAAATAATAATTACTAAAAATAAAACTTTTTATTGCTTTAAAAAAAACTACTATATAATATAAAAAAGTAATAAAGCTACTATATATATTAATAAATATATAGCGCTAAAACACTTAATAAAAAAAGCAGTAAAAATTAAGTAAGCCTTTAAATAAAAACTAAAAAAAAATTATTATTATAATATAGTTAATTTATTTTTTAAGCTTAAGAAGTAAAAAATAAACTAGCTTTATTTAAAAGCTTTTTTAAACTATTTATAAGTAAATATTTATTTATAAAAGATTTTAACTTATATTATTTAATATAAAACCTTTTAAAGTATATATTATATAAAAGTAAAAAGCTATTAAAGTTTATAGCAAACTAAAGCTTATTGCTAGCTATATTAATAAAAAACTTTATTATTAACTTAATATAAGCGTTAAAAAGTTTATTAATTATATATTAAAGTACCTTTTAATAAAAAAGCTTAAATTATAAAGCATTTAAAGTATTAATAAACTTAAAAGCTATATTATTAAGCTATATTATAAACCTATATTATAAAGCTATATTATAAAGCTATATTATAAAGCTATTTATATATAATAAAAAAGTAAAACTAGCTATAAATAAATATAATATATATAGCTATAAAAGTAAAAGCTATTATTAGCTTTAAAAAATATTAAATAATAAAGAAAAGCTTAATATAACTTTTAATAAACTTATAAAATAATTAATAAAAATAATAAAACTTTTTATTTTTTTAAAAATATTTAGCTAAAATATTTATAAAACTTTATAGTTAACTTATATAATAATAAAAGTAAAAATAATAGCTAAATATATATATAAAAAGTTTTATTAAAATAAAACAAAAAAAGCTTAAAAGGTATTAATTAAAGCATGCTTAAACTTAAAATATAAAGCTAATAAAGCTTGTTAATATAGCTAGCATAAAAGAATAATAAAAGTATTTATTAATTTAAAAGCTTTTTAAAGTTTAATAAAATAAGCAAAAACTTAATTTAAAGTATTATTAAATATAGTTTTTATTTTTTTGCTAAAAAATAATTTAAAAGGCTTTATAATAGCTATAACTTATTAAAAAAAGGCTTAAAAGCTTATTAAATGCTTTTTTTAAGCTTTTTTAGCTAATTTTAATAATATTTTTAGCTAGCTTATAAAATATAATAGCTACTAATAGTTTAAAATATCTTAAAAAATAAAAATAAAAAATATAGCAAACTTAATAAATAAGCTTTTTTTATAAAAAGCTTTAAAAAATAACTGTTTATTAAATAGCGTATTAAAAGTATATAATGCTTTTTTATAATATAAGCTAGTAAAGCTTTATTACGTAAGCTTTATAATAAGTTATTACTTTAAGCAGTTTTAAAAAGCAAAAATAATAATTATTTTAAAGCTTAAAAAGCTTTTAAAAGTTAAAACTATAGCTAAAAAATAATAGCTTATTTTTTTTATTAATATTATAAAAAAAGTTTTAAAAAAAATATACTTAAAACTTATAAAAATAGTAAAACTTTATAGCTTTTTTTAAAAAAGCTAAATAAGTAATAAAAAGTAAATATTAATAAATATAGCTATTAAAATAATAACTAAAAAGCTTATAAAATACTTATATAAAAAAGCATAGCTTTTTTATTACTTTTAAATATTTTAAAAGCTTTTAATATAATAAACTATAAGCAGTTAATTTATATATTATAAGTTAAAAGCTTTTTATTATAAATATTTTTATAAATAAAAAGCTTTATAATAAAATATATAATGCTTTTTTAGTTTAATAGTAAATAAGCTAAGCTTATAATATTATATATAAAAGTTTTTTAAAAATTATTTTTATTATTATTACTTTTTTATTATATATATTAATATTATATAAAAAACTTATAAAATATTTATTAATTATTATTATTAAATTTGCTAATAATATTAACTTTATAATAGCTAGTTTAAATATAAAAAAAAACTATAAAATATTTAAAAGTATATAAAAAACTTATAAATATTAAGCTAAAAAATATAGTATAAAGTTTATTTTTAAAAAAAGTAACTTATTATACTTTTTAAATGCTATTAAAAAAGCTAAAAACTATATTAAACTTTTAAAAGTAAATATAAAACTTATAAAAACTATTAAGTTTTTAAAAGTATACTTTAAATAATATTTAAAATAAAAATTTTTTTAAAGCTATATTAAAAGGTTATTATATAATAATATATTATTATTAAATATAAAAACTTTATATAAAAAACTAATATAGCTAAAGCTAAATAGTTATATATAGCTATAATAAAAAGTATATTTATATATAAAATAATAGTATAATATAAACTTTTTAAAGGTAATAAGCTATAAAGTATTATTTAATAGCTTAAAAAAATATAAAAAGCTTGTTTATATAAAATAAAAAAAGTATATAAAGCTATTTTTATAAAATATATTAAAGTAAAATTAAAGATTTTACTTTTAAACTTATATTTTAATAATAAAATAGTAGCATTTAAAAGTTAGCTAATATTATACTTATATATTAAAATAGTAAAAGCTACTTATAAAAAGATTATAAAACTATTATATAAGAAAAAACTATATAAATAATAAAGCTAAAAGTAAAAAAAACCTAGCAATAAACTATATATATTTAAAAAAGCGTTAAATTAATAAAACATTAAATAAAATATTTTTAAAAAAATAGCTAGCAAAATAAATAAGGTTTTAACTACTTAAAAATAGTTACTTTATTATTAAAAAGCTTTTAAATAATAAAAAATATTAAAGCGCTATAAAAGCTTTTTAAAGCATAAAATATTATTTATTTTATAAATATATACTATAAAAATAAAACTTAAAGCTATTTTATATTAATAAAAAATCTTAAGCTATTTTATATTACTTTATAAATATATAATTAAATAGAAAATAATAGCTTATATTATTTTTTATTATAAACTATTAAAAAATAAAATAAAAAGTCTTTAAATATTAGCTAGCTTTACTAGCTTTAAAAAGCTATAAAAACTTAATAATAGCTATAAATAACTTATAAAGTATTAAAAAAGTAGCTTAATAGCTTATTAAAATAAATAAGCTAACAATATATAATTTAGCAAAAAAAATAAAAAGCTTATAAAAAAAGCTATATTATTTAAAACTATAAACAAATAAAAAATGCTTTTTAAAGTAGCTATTATAAAGCTTACGCACTTTAAAGCTAATATATAATATATAAAAGTTAAATAAAGCTATTATTTTAGGCTTAAAATGCTTGCTTTTTAAAACTTTTAGTTTGCTTTTTTATTTTATATTAACTAGGTATTAAAACTTAATATATAAAAAAAAACACGCTATAATAGTTTTATAGCCTAGCGTATAAGCGTTTTATATAACTAAAAAAAGTAAAAAGCTTTAGCATAGTTTTTACTTATAAAATTAAACAAGTAAAATAGCTACGCTATAAAGTAATATAATAGATTAATTTAATAATAATAATATTATTATTATTTAAAAGCTTTTTTGCTTTTATTTTTTTTATGCTTAAAAATATAATATTTACTATTATAATAATTATAATAAGCTTTTATTTTTTTAAAGCTAAAGCTTATTTGCTAGCTTTTATAATAACTTTTTTATTATGTTTTAATAATATTACTTTTATATTAAAAGCTTATTAAAGTTTTATTATTACTATTTATTATGCTTTAATTTATATGTTATTTTATATAGCATTTTATATTTTTATGTTTTATATTTTTTATTATAAAGCGTTTTAAAAGTTTTAGCAAATAATAAGTTTATTAAGGTTTTTATTTTAGTTTATAAGTTTTATATTAGATTTTTTAAAAAGCTTATAAAATAACTAGCTAGTTATTTCTTTTTAATATTTTATTAAAAAAAAAGTTTTTAGTTTATTTTTTTATTAATTAAATTATAAGCTTAATATATTTATTAAACAGTTTATATATAGCTATAAGCTTATTAGTTTTTTTAAAAGCATATTATTACTTTTTAAGTAGCTATTAATAAACGCATTTTTAATAGGTTATATTTTATAGTTAGTTAAAATATTAATTAAAAAGTCTTTTATTAATATATTAAAGCTTTTTATATTATTTGCTATTATTATTATTAATATAGCTAGCTTATTTAAAAAGTGTTTTTAATAGCTTTTAAGTAATTATAATTATTAAACTATAGCTAACAAGCTTATAAAGTTATAAGCAAAAATATTAAAAAAATAAAAGTTTTTTTTTATAATAATATAATTTATTATTTTAATATTAATATTTTTTTATAATTAAATTAGTTTTATTTAAAATAAATATTAAAAAGCTATTTATATATTATATACCTTTTTTTTTAATATATTTAGCTTATAATATAACGTTATAAATATTATATATTATTTTTAACTTTTAAATTTAAGCTTTATTAAATAATTTTTAAGGTATTTTATTTAAACTATTTAGTAAACGCTATAAGATTATATATATTAAATTATATAAAATAAAGTTAAACTTTTTAAAGCTTTTTAAAAATTTTTAATTATTATTTAAGCTTTATATAATTTATAAAATAATATAAAAATTTTTTATATATATTATATAATATATAAATAATTTATATATGTATATATATTGCTAAACTTTAATATTTATTATTATTATTATTAAATTAATTTGCTATGCTGCTTTATAGCGCGGCTATTTTACTTGTTTAATCTTATAAGCAAAAACCATGCTAAAAAAAAGCTTTTTGCCTTTTTTAGTTAAATAAAACGCTTATATATTAAGCTATTAAACTATTATAATATGCTTTTTTTTATATATTAAGTTTTAATACTTAATTAATATAAAATAAAAAAGTAAACTAAAGTTTTAAAAAATAAGCGTTTTAAGCTTTTAAAAGTAACTTTATTTAACTTTTATATGTTATATATAAGCTTTAAAATGTATAAGCTTTATAGCAGCTATTTTAAAAAGTATTTCTTGCTTATTTATATACTTTAAATAGTATAGCTTTTCTTGCAAGCCTTTTATTTTTTCTGCTAAGTTATATATTATTAGCTTGCTTATTTTAATAAGCTATTAAGCTACCTTTTTAGCACTTTATAAATTATTTATAACTACTGCTAAGTTTTTATAGCTTTTTAAAGCTAGCAAAGCTAGTTTATATTTAAAGGTTTTTTTTTTATTTTTTTATAGTTTATAATAAAAAATAATATAAGCTATTATTTTTTATTTAATTATATATTTATAAAGCAATATAAAATAGCTTAAAACTTTTTTTAAATATATATTTATAAAATAAGTAATATTTTATGCTTTAAAAAGCTTTTATAGCGCTTTAATATTTTCTTGCTATTAAAAAGCTTTTTAGTAATAAAGTAACTATTTTTAAGTAGTTATAACTTTATTTATCTTGCTTGTTATTTTTTTTTAAAATACTTTATTTAATATTTTACTATTTATTTATTAGCTTTATTAGTTTAAAGCCTTTTTTAGCATGCTTAGTTTATAACTAGGTTTTTTTTACTTTTAGCTTTATTATTTACTTAATTTTTTTATATATAGTAGCTTTATAATCTTTTTATAAATAGCTTTTACTATTTTAATATAAAAGTATAATACTAGCTAACTTTTAAATATTACTGCTTTACTATTAAAATATAAGTTTAAAGATAAAATTTTTAACTTTACTTTAATATATTTTATAAAAGTAGTTTTATATGCTTTTTTTATTTTATATAAGCAAGCTTTTTATATTTTTTTAAGCTATTAAGCAATATTTTATAGTTTATTACCTTTAAAAAGTTTATACTATATTATTATTTTATATATAAATATATTTTTTATTATAGCTATATATAGCTGCTTAGTTTTAGCTATACTAGTTTTTTATATAAAGTTTTTAAGTTTAGTAATAATATATTACTATAAAGTAAGCTTTTAGCATAGCTTTAAAAAGTATATTTTTTATTTTAAATATTATTTAAAGTATATTTTTAAAAACTTAGCGCTTTTTATAAGTTTTATAACTATATTTAAAAGTTTAATATAGTTTTTAGCTTTTTTAATAGCGCTTAAAAAATATAGCAGGTTATTTTTTTTAAAAGTAAACTTTATACTATATTTTTTAGCTTACTTTTTATAGGTTTTTTATATACTTTTAAATATTTTATAGTTTTTTTTTATATTTAAACTAGCTATTATAAAGTTAATATTATTAGCAAATTTAATAATAATAATTAATAAATATTTTATAAGTTTTTTATATAATATTAATATATATAATAAAAAGTAATAATAATAAAAATAACTTTTAAAAAACTTTTATATATAATATTATAAGCTTAGCTTATTTATTATTAAACTAAAAAAGCGTTATATATTTTATTATAAAGCTTTTTATTTATAAAGCTATTTATAATAAAAAGCTTTTAACTTATAATATATAAATTAACTGTTTATAGTTTATTATATTAAAAGCTTTTAAAATATTTAAAAGTAGTAAAAAAGCTATGCTTTTTATTATAAGTGCTTTATAAGCTTTTTTAGTTATTATTTTAATAGCTATATTTATTAATCTTTATTTTTTATAATTTATTTAGCTTTTTAAAAAAAAGCTATAAAGCTTTATTATTTTTATAAGTTTTAAGTATATTTTTTTTTAAAAACCTTTTTTATAGTGCTAATAAAAAAGATAAAATATTATTTTTTAGCTATAGTTTTAGCTTTTAAAAGCTTTTTAAGCTTTAAAATAATTATTACTTTTACTTTTTAAAACTGCTTAAAATAATATTTTATTAAAAATTTTATTTAGTAAATCTTTACTAGTTTATATTATAAAAAAATATTATATACTTTTAATACGCTATTTAATAAAAGATTATCTTTTAAAGCTTTTTATAAAAAAAGCTTATTTATTAAGTTTGCTATATTTTTTATTTTAACTTTTTAAGATATTTTAAATTATTAGTAACTATTATATTTAATAAGCTAGCTAAAAATATTATTAAAGTTAGCTAAAAAAGCTAAAAAAAAGCGTTTAATAAGCTTTTAAACTTTTTTTTAATAGGTTATAGCTATTATAAAGCCTTTTAGATTATTTTTTAATAAAAAAATAAAAACTATATTTAATAATACTTTAAAAAAGTTTTTGCTTATTTTATTAAACTTTAAAAAGCTTTTAAATTAATAAATATTTTTATTATTTTTTTATGCTAGCTATATTAACAAGCTTTATTAGCTTTATATTTTAAGTTTAAGCATGCTTTAGTTAATACTTTTTAAGCTTTTTTTGTTTTATTTTAATAAAACTTTTTATATATATACTTAGCTTTTATTTTTGCTTTTATTATTATATAAGTTAACTATAAAGTTTTATAAATGCTTTAGCTAAATATTTTTAAAAAAGTAAAAAGTTTTATAATTTTTATTAGTTATTTTAAAAGTTTATTAAAAGCTATATTTAGCTTTTTTTTATTATTTAATACTTTTTTAAAGCTAATAATAGCTTTTATTTTTATAGCTATATATATTTTATTATATATAAATAACTTTATAAAATAGCTTTTAAGTTTATTAATATTTTATATGCTTTATAGTTTAAGCTTTTTTATTAAAAGTTATTTTAATATATAATTAATAAGCTTTTTAATGCTTATATTAAGTTAATAGTAAAGTTTTTTTATTTTTTTATAACTTTTATAGGTTTTTTTATTAATATAATTAATAATAAGCTTTAGCTTACTATAAACTTTAATAATTTTTTACTTTTATATAATATATACTTTAAAAGATTTTATATTAAGTAATATAAGTTAAAGTTTTTTATAAATAAATGTTTGCTTGCAAGTAGTTTAAAAAAAAGCTTTTAAATAAAGCTAGTTTATTTTTTGCTTACTAAGCTTAAAAAATAAATTCACTATATTATAATAGCATTTTTTCTTATTTTTATTTAAAGGCTTATTTAATTTTTGCTACTTTTTTTATTAAGCGTTTTTAGTGCTATATATTTATTTATATATATAATAGCTTTGCTACTTTTTTATATTATATAGTAGTTTTTTTTAAAGTAATAAAAAGTTTTATTTTTAATAATTACTACTTTTTAAATAGCTATAAAATTATTTTTTATTTTTTTTAATGCTTTTATTATATTATCTTATAACTTTTTTTTTATATTTTAGCAAGCTATTTTTATTATAGTTATAATAAAAGTATTGCTTAAGCTAAAAGCTATTTAATATGCTTTTTTTTAGCTAATAAAAAGCTTTTGCTTAATATTTTAAACATTAAGTTAAAAGCTTTTAATATTAAAATATTATTAGCTTGCTAAGCTATAATAGCAGCTTTAGCTTTATTTTAAAAGCAGTATAAGCATATTATATAAATAATTTTAGCATGCTTTTTTATTTTTTTGCTTAATAAATAGGTTTTTTTTTATATTTTATAGCGTTTACTATAGTTAGTATATTTAAAAAGTATATTAGTAGTTTTTATAAAGTAGTTTTTTTTGCTTTTAAAGTTTTTAAAGCTTATATAGCATTTATAATAAGCTACTTTTTAATAGTAAGTAGTAATATAGCTATAGTTAAAGCAATTAAAGCATTATTTTACTTTAGCTTTAATAATAAAAAGCTTATAATTAAATAATTAAACTTTTTTTAGCAGGCTATTTTTTATAAGCTATTAAGCTATAGTTAAAATATTTATATAAAGTAAAATAGCTTTAGTTTTTACATTTATATTTTTTAAAAGCATTTTTTTGCACTTATTAAGTTTTAAGCAAGTTTTTTTAAGGTTTTTAAATAAAACTTTCTTGCTATAAAAACTTTTTTTAGCTATAATAGTAAATTATCTTTTTTATATTTTAATAGTATTACTAAAAGCTATTATTATTTAATTGCTTTTTTTTAGTTTTTTTAAAAGTTTCTTTTTAAATATAACTATAATATTATTGCTTAAAAGCTTTTTTACTACTATTGCTTTTATGCTTAAAAGCGCTATATTTATTATAGTAATAATTATAATAAGCTTTTATTTTTTAAAAGCTAAAGCTTATTTACTAGCTTTTATAATAACTTTTTTATTATGTTTTAATAATATTACCTTTATATTAAAAGCTTACTAAAGTTTTACTACTATTATTTTTTATGCTTAAGTTTATACTTTAATTTATATAGTATTTTATATTTTTATACTTTATATTGCTTATTATAAAGCGTTTTAAAGGTTTTAGTAAGTAATAAGTTTATTAAGATCTTTATTTTAGTTTATAAGCTTAGTATTATCTTTTAAAAAGCTTATAAAATAGCTAGCTAATTGTTTTCTTTTAGCATTTTACTATAAAAAAAGTTTTTAGTTTACTTTTTTATTTTTTATTAACTAAAATATAAGCTTAACATATTTATTAAGCAGCTTATATATAGCTATAAGCTTATTAGTTTTTTTTAAAAGCATATTATTATTTTTTAAATATCTATTAATAAATATATCTTTAATAGGTTATACTTTATAGTTTATTAAAATATTAATAAAAAAGTCTTTTATTAATATATTAATACCTTTTATATTATCTATTATTGCTATTATTAGTATAACCTACTTATTTAATAGGTTTTTTTAATATTTTTTTAGTAATTATAATTATTAAATTATAGCTAATAAGCTTATAAAGTTATAAATAAAAGTATTAAAAAAGCAAAAAGTTTTATAAAAATAACTTATTTAAGTAATATATTTAATATTTTAAAAGTTAAATTTTAATAAGTTAATATATTTAAAAACTAATTAATAAAATAAATAAATTAAAAGGTTATATAATAAAAACATACTTAAAAAAATCTTTTTAATATTAAAATTTAAATGTAAAATGTTGTTTTATTTAAATTTTTTAATTTTAGTAGTATATTTTATTAAAACAACAATTTATTAAATCTAAATAATAATATTAGTAAATAAATATATATTTAACTAATAATAAAAATAACTTATTTATATATTTATTGTTTTTTAATTATAAAAGCTATTAGTTATATAGTTAAATAAACCTTTAGCTTTATTTAAAGTTAAAATATATTATTTTAATATATTTTAAACTATTAAATTAATAATATATAAAATTTAAATAATTTTATTTAAAAGACTTTAAAAACGTTATATTATTTTAAGTATTATTGCAAGTAATACTATAAAAAATTAATATTTTTTTAATATAATATATAAAAATATTTAAATAAAAACATACTTAAAAATATTATTTGAAATAATATTTAAATATAGTTTTAATATATTTAAAAAATAATTAAATATATTTAAACCTATATAATAGTTTATTATTATTTTAAATCTAATTAATTTATAAATTAAATTAAAGTTAAAATTAATAAAATAAATAATAACGCTTATTAAAGCAGTTTAAAAATTTAAATTTTATATATTAAAAATAATAGAAAAACTTTTATTATTTTATATATTAGCTTTTAATTTGTTATTAAAAGCTAATAAAATAGTTTAAAAAGTTAATTTAAATAATAATTTTAAAATCTTTTAATTTATAATAAAGCTTTTAATAAAATATTAATATTAATATTAATAATTAAATAAAATAAATAATACTTATAGTTTAAAAAAATAAATTAAATCTTAAAATAATTTAAAATTAATAATATTAAATAATAAATTATTATTAATAATAAAACTTAAAATTTTATTATTAATAATATTTTTAACGTTTATATTAAGTATAATATTATTTTAAAGTCGTTTTTAATTTTATAAATTAAAAAAATTAAAAAAGCATTATATATTTTTATTTTTTATATTTAAAATCTTATTAATAAATAAATAAATAAATAAATAAATAAATAAATAAATAAATAAATAAATAAATAAATAAATAAATAAATAAATAAATAAATAAATAAATAAATAAATAAATAAATAAATAATAAACTTACTTTTTTTTTTTTTTTACTTTTTTTATTATAAGCAATATTTAAATATTTAAATTAATAATGTTTAATAAAGTTTAAAGATTTAAAACCTTTAATTTTTATTGTTTTTAAATAAAAACAACTAAAAATAATTAGTTATTTTTTTAAAAAATAAATATAATAAAAATAAACTTACTTTATATATTATACTATTATTTTTTGTTTTTTTTTTAAGTTAATAGGCAATAAAGTTTAAATATATAATTTTTTTTTAATATATAAATTAAACTTTTTTTATTGTTTAATTTAAAAGATTTATTATTATAATCTTTTAAATTAAATAAACTTTTAATATTTATTTTAGTATTATTTTTATTATTAAATAAAAAAATTAACTTGTTATTAAAATTAACTAATCTAATATTAAAATTAGTTTTTTTTTTTATTTAAATTAATTTTTTTATTTTTAAAAAGGTTTATAAAATCGCTTTTATAAAACAATAAAAAATCTATTATTATTATATAAATAATAATAATAATAATAATAATAATAATAATAATAATAATAATAATAATAATAATAATAATAATAATAATAATAATAATAATAATAATAATAATAATAATAATAATAATAATAATAATAATAATAATAATAATAATAATAATAATAATAATAATAATAATAATAATAATAATAATAATAATAATAATAATAATAATAATAATAATAATAATAATAATAATAATAATAATAATAATAATAATAATAATAATAATAATAATAATAATAATAATAATAATAATAATAATAATAATAATAATAATAATAAATTAGTGTTAAATAAAAATAAAGTAATAATATAATAATATATTGTTATTTTATTGTTATTATTAAAAAAAAAAAAGGTTTAAAGATTAAAAAAATGTAATATATTTATATTTAAAATTAAATTTTAATTTATTTCGATTTATTTTTATTAATTAATAATAATAACGTAATTATATTTTATTATTTTCTATTAATATCTTATATTTATAAGCATATTATTAAGCTTATATTTTATTATATTTTATTATTTTTTATTAATATTTATATTAATAATTATATTATTAAGCATATATTTTATTATATTTTATTACTTTTTATTAATATTTATATTAATAATTATATTATTAAGCATATAATTATAAAGTATTTTTATATTTTTTCCTATAAAATTATATATAAAATAAATAAATAAAAAAATAAATATTATTATTATAATAATAATAATATTATAATAATATTAATATTATAATAATATTAGTAATAGTACGTATTAATACTACACTATTAAACATATATTATTAAAATAAAGTTTAGCTTAATTAAAAAGTTAACTTATGCTATAAGACTATTTTTGCTAGATTTAGCTAGCATATACCGTTAATTTTAGCGCTTTAAGCAGTAAAAAGCTCCGTTAGTTTATTGCTTGCGCGCAGAAAAAACTATATTATCTTTTTATCTTTACGCTAACAACGCTATCTTTTGCTTTTATAAAGGAAAAAGTTTTTGCTAACACTAAAAGATAAATTTTTCTAAAAAGCTAATAAAACTAATATATATTTCTAGTGTTATTAAGGTGTAAGGTTGCTTTAGTTTAGCGATAGCTTTTATGCAGTTAGTTGTTGTCGCTATATTAAAACCGTCGACTAAAAACCCTAGCAGATAAATACGCGGGTAGCTAATAAGCTGCTTAAAAGGTTGTTTATAAGGGTGCATTACAGCCGTATAGGCAATGATAGCATTTATGTTACGGCTATCTGCAATAGGGAATCTATTATATACAGTCCGCTAATACCTGTACGAGTTGGTGATATTTTTAATAAAATCGGCATCGGACGTTAAAGTTAAACGATTACGTTTATAATTACGAGTTCTAGCTTTAAGTTGTTGTTATTATTATTATTATTGTTATTATTATTGTTGTTTTATTTAACGTTGCTATAAAATGTAAGGCACTATATTATAAACCTTTTTAAAGGTATAAAATATAGCAAGCTTTACTTTAAAGTATTATTTAAATATATAATTTACAAGATATAATTAAAAAATTTATATTAAATATTTTTTTTAGATATAATATTAACTTATGCTTTTATAAGCTTAATATTTTAAAACTTATAGTTATTATAACTTAATCTTTTAAGTAATAAAACTAGCTTTAATAAATATTTTAGGTTTTTTAGTAGTATTTATAAGGTTTAACTTTTATTTTTTCTTTAAATATTAATATATTAATATATTTATTAAAGTAAATAATTTAGCTATACTATTATAAGCTTATTTTTAAGTTTTATAGTTTTATATATATTTTATAAGTTTTATATATATAAGATCTTAAGTTTTTAAATGCTATATTTTTTAATAAAAATAGTTAAATATAATAAAAGTTATAGCATTTATGCTATGCTTTTAGTTTTTTAGTAGTTAAGGTAAAACTATTTTTAGTTTTTTTTTTTTTTGCTTTTTTTTTTTTTGCAAGCCTTTTTTTTTTTTTGCGTTTTTTTTTAAGTAGTACTACTTTTTTTTTGCTTAAAAAAGTAAGCATATTTTATTATAATAGCTTATAACTTAATAGAACTTTTAAAACAATAAAAAGTTTTAAACTAGCTAAACTTAATATTTATGTTTATTTTTTATACTTTAAAGTTTTAGCTTATAAAGTTTTATAAGCTAGCTATTTTTTAACTAGTTTTTGCTATTATATTTTTTGCTTAGTTTTAAAAGTTTAAGCTAATTAGTTTTATATATTTTAGTAATTTTATAATAAACTATATATTTTAAGCTTTTATTTTTAATTTTTTATAAAAAAAAATATAAATATAATAAACTTTAGCATTTTTATAGTTAAATTTTTTATAATATTATTTATAGTTTTTATAAGCTAATATAATATTTAAATATTAGTTTAAGGTTTTTTTAAATAGGTTAAATACTTTTAAACACTTTTTAAGCTTATATATAATATTAGCTATTAAAAAACTACTAAAAATATTTATATTTTTATATTTTATTTAGTTATTTACTATTTGTTAGATTTTTATTTATACTTTTTTTTTAAGTTTAATAGCTATAAAAGTTAACTTTAAGTTTTAAAGGCCTTTTTTTATACTTAGCTTAGCTAATATATTTGCTTATTTGTTTTTTTAATATTATAATACTTTAAGCTTTAGTAAAGCTTAATATTTTATTATTTTATTAGTTTATAAATCTTTATAAAAACTTATTATAATATTATTAAAGCATTTTTTAAGCTTTTTATATTGCTGCTATATTATTTACATAAAATATAATTATAGTATTAGTTAAGTATTTTTAAACTGCTTTTTAAAAACTTTTTAAAGCTTTAAAAGCTTTAGCGTTAAATATTACTTTATAAAAATCTAAGCTTTTATACCCTTTTATAATTAGTATTTATTCTTTATATAAAATATATTTATATTTAAGTTTATTTTTTATTTTTAAGCTATCTAAAAAAATAGTTATATTAAAAATTAATTTACTTGTAAACTATTTTTTAAATGTTTTTATTATAGTTTTTTTATTTATGCTATTTATAAGGTTAGCTTTTAATTTTTTTAAAAATTTAAATAAATAAAAAACTATTTTCTAAATATTAAATAGTAGTTTAGCTAATATTTAAAGATTAATATGTTTTTACTGTTATTATTTAGCTTTTTTATTACATTAAATTATTTTTAGCGCTAACTTTAGTGCTAGTAAATAAGTTTTATATATTATTTTAATTTTAAAAGCATATATATGCTTTGCTTTTTTTAAAGCTAGTATAGCTATTAATATTTTGCTAGCTATAAATAATATATGTTTAAAGAATATTTTTTATATTAGTAAAACTTTTTAATCTGCTTTAATTAATATGTATTAAATTATTTAAATATGCTTTTTAAGTTTTATGCTTATAGTTTATTATTAGCTGTTTATTATTTTGCTTGCTAGCTTTTTATGTTTTTTATATTAAGCTTTATACTTATAAAAAAAAACAGGTAATAATATAGTATTAACTAATTTTTAAAAGCTTATAGCTAAAAGTTTTTTAATAACTGCTAATATAACTTTAATATAGTTAGCTATTTTAACTTTTTTAGCAGCCTATTTTTTAATATATTATTTAAAGCATAGTTTTTTATTTAAAAAGACTTTTAGCTATTATAATACTAAAGTTTTTTATAGCTTTAAAAGATTAACTAGTAAAATAAGTTTAATATACATGCTATTTTTTAAGTTAATAATAAGGTTAGCTTTATTTTAGCTTTATATAAAATAAATAGCTTTTATTTTTTTTAAAGCAAACGCTATTTTATTAGCTTGTTTATATTATAAAATCTTATTAACTTATTTTTTTACTTTATAAATGCTTTATTTTAAAGTTTTTTTTAAAGTAAAAACTTTTAAGTTGTTAGTATATTTTTATTTACTACTGTTTTTTTTAACTAGCTTATATAAGTAAAGCATATAAAATATTAGTAATGCTAAAAAGCTTTATAATATTTTATAGGTTACTTTTTTTAGTTTTATTGTTATGTTCTTTAAATATATAATAATTATTTATTTTGCTAAAAAGCTTTTAATTAGTTAAATAACTAAGTTAAACTATTTTTAATTTGTTATTTTTTTTATTAGTTTATTTTTTAGCAGTATATTAAAAGTTTTTTATATGTTTAAAATAATAAGCATAGCTATTATTTTATTAGCTAAAGCTAGTTTAATATTATATATTAAGCTAGCTATTAGATTTATTACTAACTTTTTTAGTACTACTTTTACATGTTATAAGCTTATTAGGCTAGCTTTTAAAGCTATTAGTTTTTTTAAACTTTTTTTTATATATAATAACAAGGCAATTAGTTTTTAAAACTTATATAAAGCAAAGTTTATTTTATTAATCTTTAATAATATAACTATGTTAGCTTTTTTTTAAACCTTTAAAAATATATTTAATTTTAAATATTTTTTTAGTAGTACTTTATAATATTTTCTTATGTTAAACTATATTACTACTAGGTATTTAACTATTACTAGGTTTTTTTTTAATAATATTAAAGTAACTTTAATAGTATATTTATAAGCTTTTTTTATAGTTATTTTAATATTTTATAATAGTTATGCTTATATGTTTATTTTAAAAGGCTTGTTTAGCTTTTATAGCATTATTAGTTTTAAAGGTTTTATTAGTTTTAAAAAATCTATTATTAATAGGTTATTATTTACATTAAACCTTTTAAAAATATTTTTAATAAAATATTTTACTTTTTTTTTTGCTTTAATTATTATATTTTTATTATTAATAAAAAGTAATGCTTTAATAGCTTTTTTTTTTATATTAGTTTATAACTTAAATTAAGTTTTTATTATTTTTTATATTATTTATTTTATTTTTTTAATATTTTATTTTTGCTTTTTTTACTATTATAAAAAACTATTATTTAATAGTTTTAGCGTTTTTAATATTAAATAATGCTTAAAATTTTCTTTATACTTATTAGCACTTTAATATTTATTAAAGTGCTATTTTATTAAGTTTATATTTTTTTATTTTAATTATTTTTATATATGTTAATATTAAAGTTATTAGTATTATAGCAGCTATTTTTACCTTTTTTAATATTAAAGCTTTTTTAATATTTAATAGTATATTAACTTTTATATTTATTATATTTTTTAGTTTTTTTAAGTTTTTATTTTTAATAAAAACTTTATATAATTTTTTAAAAAGTTGTTTTAAATTTTTTTATAGTAGTTTAATTTATAATAGTTTATAGTTTAATAAAACTTTTAACTTTTTAGCTATTTAGCTATTAATATAAAAAATATTTAAAAATAATATATTAATAATATATTTTACTTTATAAGTTAGTTTTTTTAAAGTGCTTATAAAGTATATGCTTGCTTTAATAAACTAGTTTAAGATTTACTATTTTTTATATAGTATAGCTATTTTAAGTTTTTAGTTTAAATATTTAGCGTTAAAATTGCTTATTATAAAATAGCTTTTTAATAGTTTTAATAATATAATATAATTTATTATTATATTTATATTTAATACTTTATAATATATTAAAAGTTTATATTTATTAATATTAAGTTATATTAAATTTTTATAATAAATTAAAGCTTTTTTTTAGTTATAAGTTTTTTTTATATTTAAATATATATTATTACTTTTAGCTAGTTTAATTTTTTTATATTTTAAGTATTAATTAAGCTATAATTTTTATAGCTTTAGTAAGTTTATGTTTTTTTTTTTTTATTAATTTATAGTTTAATAACTATAATAAAGTTTATTTTTTTATTTTAGCACTTTTATAAGAAAATTAAATAATTATTTATGCTATATTTAATATTTTATACTATTATATATATTATTTTAAAAGTAAAAGCTTTATATTATTTTTAAAACTATTTAGTTATATATTAGCGCTATTATTATTTATTTGTTTGCTTTTTAGCTTAATAAGTTTTTTAAAGGTTTTTTTTAAGCTTTTAGCTATTTTTTTAAATATATTTATAAGCTTATTAATGCTATTTTTAGCTATTAGTTTTATTAGTTCTTTTATTTAAAAAAAAAGTACTAATATAACTAATAAAAAAGCTATTAAAATAATAGTAGTAATTTTATTTTTTATTTTTTTATTAGTTTTACTTAATATATTACTTAAAAAAGCATTTTTAATAAAAGCAATTATTTTTAAGTTAAATTTTTTTATAGCTATTTAGCAAATATAAATAAGGCTTTTTTTTTATTTTTATTGCTTTATTATTTTAGTTTATTTATTAAAGCTGCTTTTTTTTTTATTATTATTATAATAAAAAATATATTTTTATTATTATAGTTTTTAAACTTTACTTATTTTATTACTTTAATTTTAGCTTATATTAGCAAGATATATTTTTTATTTACTTTTTTTAGTTTATAAAAGTAGTTTTTATAGTTTATAAAATATAAGCTATAATAGTTTATATATTATAGTAAAAATATATATGCTTTATTATTTAAAAGGTTATAAAAATTAAACTTTACTTTATAATTTTTGCAAAAAAACTTATAATTATAAAACCTTATTATATAATACTTATAACATTTAAAATTATATTAAATAATATATGTTTATTACTTTTTTTTATAAGCTAGCTTATTAGCTAAAAAAGTTTAAACTATTATATTAGTTTTTTAAAAGCTATAATTAAAATAACTTTTTTAGTTTATAAGTTTATACTTTTTTAAAATATATAAGTATTAACTAGCTTACTTTTTATTTAAACTTTTATTTTTATTATTATTATTTTTTATATAATATTTATTAAAGTTTTAATTAAATAGT
Organism: Xylaria grammica; assembly: GCA_004353285.2. Classification (NCBI taxonomy): domain Eukaryota; kingdom Fungi; phylum Ascomycota; class Sordariomycetes; order Xylariales; family Xylariaceae; genus Xylaria; species Xylaria grammica. Next base: position 67,843 of record NGZP02000013.1, on the reverse strand, counting down.
TAGTTATTAATATAAGCATTTAAAAAACTATATATATTATTTATTTTTTTAATAGTTTAATAATATAAGTATATAATATTTTCTTAATAATTTAAATGTTTTTTTTTTAAAAGCTTATTTTTTATTATTAAGTTTATTGCTTTAATTGCTTAGCTTATTTTAATAAGTTAAACGTTTTTAATTATTTTAGTTAACAGTTTAAATTTTTTAAGTAAGGTTATTTTAGCTATATAAGCTATTACTTAGTAAAGTTTAGCTATTTTATTATTTAGTTTAATAAAAACTTAAGTATTTTTATAAAGTTTTTAAAAACGTATTAATATATTAGCGCTATAAATAAATAGCTTATTTAAAGCTATTAAAATAGCTAATTTAAAAGCTAATCTAATAAATAATTTAGCTTTTTATTTTATTATTTTAATATATAATAATATGCTAAAAGCTACTAATATTAATTATTTTAATATTTTAGTTTATGCTTATATGCTAGCTAGTTATAATAATATTATTATATTATTTTTTAATTAAGTATATATTAATATATTTAAATGCTATTTAAAGATTTTAATATAATTTTAAGCTAGCTATTTATAGCTAGCTTAAATATTTTTTTAAAATAACTAAATAAAATTATTTAGTATAAATATTAATATTATAATAACCTTTTTATAGATTTTATTTTTATAGTTAATTTTAATATATTACTTAGTAAATATATTTTAAAGTAAAGCTTTTAAGTTATTATTATCTTTTTTAGCTATTTTTAGCTTTAAAAAAAAGTTAATTATTTTAATTTTTATTTATTTAGCTTATTAAAAGTTAGCTTTTAATAATATATTAATAATAGTTATACTTATATATATTTTAATATTAAAAGTTATAGCTAAGCATAATAAAATAGTTAGGTTTTATATTAATAAGGTTTTATTAAAAACTATTATTAATTAAGCTTTTAGTATTTTGTAGAGATTACGCTAAAATTAGCGTTTGTTAAGGTTTTTAGTATAGTGTCTGTAATGCTGCTAACATTAGCTTGCGCACAGATAATAAATAGAAGGAAAGGTGTCTGGCCTTAGGTTTGTCTGTGAAAGGGTTGAACTTGGCGATTGCGCGTAGGGCAGTTCTGTAATCATCTGCGCGGTCTTGGTTCTAACGCAGGATGACAAGGTGTTCTTCCGACGTTATTCGCAGGTTGCCCCCATAGTCCCATCGGAGTTCCGGGACACCCGCCGCTATCATGCTGTCCGGATCTTTATCTGGAATTGCCACGTTCATCCGAGCGTACTCTGTACCTGACAGCACAGCCCCCACCGGTAAAGCACAAAACTAACTCTAAAGCCTATCCGCAAACCTGGTCATAGATGCACTAGTGTACACTTTCGACTTCTTGGAATCTATCTCGAGGCCCTGGCATCTGGGCTAGCGCCTCTAACACCATTGGTTCTACCAGGGAGTCATTAATATAAGATGGCGTCTTTCCAATCCTCTATCGGTCCTCGGCTGCTTACGCAAGAGCCAGGACGCGCCTATCGCAATGCTGTCTCCAAACATAGCCCTTACTTACAACAACGGAAGTTATACCGGAGTTATAACCACTAGCCCTCAGGCCAGGTATAGTTACATAACGCGTTATGCCGATTTCGTCCCGTGCTTTACTAAATAAGAGGCTGAAAGTCCGGCAGCAGAGAAAAGACAACCGAAACCTCTTACGGCCAAATAGCGTGAAGCACTCCGTACCCAGATAACAAAGAAATGGTTCCTTACACCCTGCCGCGCAGATGCGACTCAGCTCAACACGACCGGTATCTTGCGACAATAGCAGAGGTAGTTAAGCCCTCGGAATGCCCTCCCTACCATGGGATCCTGCCGATAGAGGACAAAGGTACTGCGGATTCAGCCGTCTCGGGCCCTGGAAGGACGCGATCGGGGGGCCGGATACGGGTATCGCGATGGACTTTCTAGAGTACATATGCAATAACTCTTACGACATAGCTGTTATCCCTGACAAAAGGTACCGCGTCAAGCTAGCAGTTTGTTACATTTTTCTCGCATGTGCTAGGGCATAGCCTGCAGAAATTGTTACTAACGAGCCGAAGATGCCGAACGGCAGGGCCGGGGAATAGCTTTATAAGCGCAAGGTCATCAAGCAAAACAAAAATGAAAACAGAAACGGCAATAATACAGCACTTAACAAGCACTCCTGCCTGCTCGAAGATCTGCTCTGTTAAGAAACGCTCGGTTAGAGATGCCCTAAGGCGCTTTGCTACGAGGATATCCTATCTATATAGTCGTGCGCCACCCTGAGACAGGGAAGGACGTCCATGCGATGGCGGTTTAATTTATCTATTACGAGGGAGCCGATAATAAGTCTAAGCCGTGAGCAGTTCTATAGTCTGCTATTTCTGTCTGTCGGCTTAAATTTGCTAATGCTACTCCGAACTAAATTCTTTTTTTTTTATAATGGCCAGGGGGTTATTTCTTGTCCTATTACTATTACCGTTAGCCAGGCAGTTTGTGATAACGCTTGCTGCGCCGAGCCTAAATCGCGTAGAGCAGGTCTTTAAGGTAAAGACTTACGCTCCGGTCAAATGCACTCCTATCCGACCGAAGGACTCGATGCTTAAGATCCCCATCTTCCATCGCGCCGTTCTCTCCCCGGCCAGACCTTGCCATATCCCAAGCTACGCGACGATACGATCCGGCAATCGGAAGACGCTGGAGAAGAGGAGGCAGCTCTTAAGCCTAAGGCTTTCCGCAGGCTGTTTGCTAACGCTGTAAATGGTAGGTTAAGCTTAAGCTAGTACGGAGCGGTCGGGCCTGATTTTACTACGATGATCTACGTATAGGTTGCGCACCGGAAGCTGTCCGTGACTAGTCGGTGCAATGCGCCACGGCCCGAAACAGGCGACTTTTAATCCGGCCCTTATTAACGAGATAGTCGAGTTCAATGTTTGGAATGCTACCTTAGACGAGCCAACTAAAGATAAGCTGATCAAGTTCTGGTCGCATATGTGCTCCATAAGCGACCCCGCGCGCATTGAGCAAGATGGTGCCTAGCAAAGTCTAGCAGGAGACAGCGCCCGATCTGGGAATCGAGGACCTAAAGCGTCTGTTAGCGGGCAGAGAGAGTGAAAGGGCGATTGATTCCAAATCCAAGGCTGCGACAACGTTGAAGAAAAGATCCGAGACTTTGCTTAGGCAGATAGATCGGAAATAAAAGGGACAACACAGCAAACGTGTGAATAGGGGATAAATACTGCAAGTACTAATTACTTTTAAAACGGCCTAACCTGACCTAAGATATCAAAAGACGGTTTAGCGGGGAGGCCAAGAACAAAGACAAGGATAAAAAGGGATACGTTGCGCCGGCTATTAGGCTCTACATCCTAGAATGCGCGGAGCTTGTTAAGCTCCTCGTCAACCAGCCAGAAGAGTTAAGCAACAAGGAGCTTCTCTAGTTGCGCATCGCATCCGATCTGCGGAGCTCGTGACCCTTTCTAATTGCAGACAGGAAACGCCAAAGCGCGAGCGCAAGCGCATCTAGCAGCAAGCACTAGCTTACGTTGCGGCGAAAGCGGAGTTGTCTGCCTCTGATTTATTCCCTCTCCTCATGAAGAAAACGCCGCAGTGTTCTGACTGTTTTGGCGGCAAGGGGCTAGCTGGCTGGCGTTTAAAGAGCGCACCTAGGAGTATTGTTAACCGACCGTGATAAACGACTACTTTGATTAACGACTAGCACCTAGAGCAGAAAGAGCGTGCCAAGCGTGCCAGCTTACCTATTAAGTGCGAACATCCTAAATGTAAGTAAAGGCCAAGTAAAGCTGCAGACCTTAGATCGCTTTAAGAATCACGTGAAGTTAGTTTATACGGTCTTGCTTCAAACGTTAGCGCAGGTTAAAAATAAGCAGATTCAAAAAGCCAAGCGCAGACAGACATAGTTTGCTAGTTGAAATAAATCACCTTTTGTTTTATAGGTAATAAAAGCTAACGAAGGTAATTACGTCTGCACTATTATATAATAGATGATTGTCCCCCCTTAAAGACCTGCGTTGTCCACGGTCGGTGCCCGCGATCTATAGGACAGGACAGCACGTCGTCTACAAATTAGCAAAGCCGATCGAATCTAGGCGAGCGCTCTGAAGTGTAGCCATAGAAGACTGCTGAGAGCTCGGCTATCTCATCCCGCCCTTGGTCAAGTACGTCTTGGATGCAGGTCATCGCGGTTGCAGGACGCGTCTTGTCGACACTCCGGGCTTGTGGCTGGGTGTTTATTTTGACCGGACGGGACTAGGGCGGCAGGTCGCGGTTTATGGGCAGGTGGTTTGTTAGGCGCGGGAATAGTTGTCGCGCTAGGGCGGCCGCAGGACTAACGGGGCTATGAATGGCATGGTGAGACTGGGCGCGCATTTTCTAGAGCAATGGGGTTGTTTGGGTACTGCTGGTCATCTTGGCTTCGTTGACGGAGCTGGCTGCGGGCGTGCTTGGAGCTGTTTTTGTGCTTGAGAGTTCTGATACCGAGACTATTGCAGAGCTTTGATTCGTCGGGATATGTGAGGATTGTATAGTCGTTGGCTCCTTGCTTGCGGACAAGCCTTGAGCTGATCGGAAGGTAGGAGTTCTGAGGGTGGAACCTTAAACTAAGCTTAAGCTAGGAACAGAGTTCTAGTACCACCTTTTCAACTTTCCGATCGAAAGGGTCGTCCATCCTGTAAGGTTTTCACGCCAGGGCGCATCCGAGGCGACGTGTTCTAGAGATGTAGAACCGTAAGCAACAGGTCGGAGAAAAAAATAGTCGATGACAAGGAGATATAGCATGAGCTGATGACTAACCAGATAAGATGCTTCCGAGATTGCCGAGTATGGAGGAGGGGGGGGAGGAAAGGAAGGAGGGGCATGGTATGAACGCGGCCGTAGAGATCGATATATTGATGTGTTAGCAGGGTAGTCGAGAAGCTGTTGCAATACTAAGCGCTGGCTTTAGTCAATATCTACCGGAGAAATGATGAGACAAACTCGGGATTCCCAAAGCTAGTCAACGGGGTTTTGTTTTGTATGCAAGGGTAAGATGCCTAGCCTATACCAGTCTTTTTTGATTACACGCTTTCTCAGCCCGTTATAATCATCCATTAGAGCAATCTATTTCTGCGATTAGTAAGAACAAAAGAGCAATTATAAGCCTTAACGCTTAACATATGAATAGGAGGCAGACCTATCGCCGTACTGGTCTCACCTGCATTAATAAATAAACTACGTACTGTTCGGAAACCTAGCACCGTACTAGCACTAAGTTCATTGCGTACTGATCCAAGCCTGTACCGGTCCGACCTCGTACCGGTACGGCTCCCGGGACCGCACTGGTTCGGAGATTGTACTAGTCCGTGGTTCAAGTTGGTACTGGTCTAGGGTCGCACTGGTACGGAGCCTATAGCCGCACTGGTCTAAGATCGTACTAGTTTAGATCTCGTACTAGTCCGTGGCTCAGCCGCCGGGCCTCCGTTTTGCCATCCGCATGCTGACTCCACCGGTTGCACCGTATTAAGGGAGACTGAACCGCCGGGTCATGCTGCTCCTCCTGCCCCAAACGATGCCGCTTCTACTTAGGCCACCCCCCCTCCTCCACCCCCTTCGCAGAGCACCCTAGGCCCACCAGCTGATCCTACGCTCGTACCACGCATATTAGATAGGATTTGGCTTTCTTTAAATATAGCATATAAAGTACACCTTTATAGGAGACGAGAGCCATAGATAGGCCCTATCAAGCGGTACTACCAAGCAGTCTAAGACAGCAATCCTTGATAGATTAACGGCATGTCAGTCAGCACCACTTTCTGCAAACATTGTCCACGCTGCGCTCGAGGCTATTACAGGGGAAACAGCGTAGGATACACGAACATGTTTCTATTCCCTTATAACGCGGCTACTTCAGTTAGGTTGATCGGATCGCTTCACGACAATAAATGCATAGATATAAGCCCTAAAGAAGAGCAGGAGATACTAAACCAAAAGGCTTGTAAGTGCTACGATAATTATACGGGATTCACATATGGTTTATACACCTCACACTTAAAGGAAGCAGGTCGTGTGAGACGAGTTGCATGCAGTATTTGCGTTTGCATACTCTCGGAAAAAACTCTATGATTGCATGTAGTAGAAGTTCCATCCATGATAAGGATTGGACATCAAAGCGAGTACTAGGTTGACAAAGTTGGTTGAAACCAGGCGGCCCGGCAGTGTCTCCCTGGAGGGACAGACGTAAGACGGAAATCTTGCCATCGTCTCCATTTGGCTCGACGTGTGCGGCGTGTTGCTGTGTGCTGTGATGTGAGAAGCGGTGCCGCCTACGAGAGACCGACGGATATAATATGCGAGCATATCCGATGCGCAGACAAGGATAACGATTTATCAGGTAGCTCTATTATATTAGATGTCATGCACACGTCTCGTAGCCTGGCGTGACCCCTTGAATTAGTGACGGGCTCTATATATGTTTTATCACGCACTAATTCAATTGTTGCGGTCTTGCTGTTACTACGTTCATAGCAGACCTAATTATGCTCGTCACAGCAGCGTATATATTTGCGGATGTTTTGTCGTTGCGTGAGAACATGTCTTTTACATCTAGAGTGAGGTCCCTGTCGACAGAGAACCTAACCTCGAGTATGTCACCCGTGTCGTAAATGTCCGTCATATGTTTAGGTATGTCGAGGATCCTAACCCTATCGGATGTGCTCCGTACACACTTCTCGTAGTGCAGTAGCTCTATCGACTTAATGGATCGAATCTTCGGTATTTCGGTGCTTTTATCCTAGACTGCTATTATGCTATAAATAGGGAATGGTACACTGTGGGTATATGCCGTGCCCTCTTAGACTTTACAAAAGTAATCCCTAACCACTATTCTAATTTGCGGCGATAGCAGCTGGATCTAGCAGAAGGTATCTAGACACCAAGGTATGCTTCTAACGATAGGTGCACATTCACCGGTACTCGATGTTCACCAGTCCATCGAAACATATCCGTATGACAGCATATCCTCGACGTCTAGTACAACAGGTTCACTGCTGTTCCGGTTGTTGCTCCGTGCCCATTGTACTATATACTCGTGGTTCTTTCCCGACTCGTAGCGCGGTGGTGTATAGTACTACACGTTCCCTACCCATGTTGTCCACGTTCTTTCACCGTTAACCTTTGGTGTAAACGTGTAGCCTAACGTTAGTGCTGACAAGGCATCCCATCCTCGAGCTAACGGATTGCTTAGTCTAGTAACTCTGTCATTACCCGTATATCTACCTATGTTTAACACGATAAAGCCTGTAAGCGTTAGTAACAATTAACCTAACAGTATTAAATGTTGCTATATCATGTCTAACTTCTATTAACAACTTGCGTATTTAAGAACTAAACTTAAAGTACATATATAAGTTGCATCTAGCGATAAGGTTAAATGTTGCATACATACCTGTCACGGAACCATACTAGGACTAAGGGCAGAGCACAGACCAGAGGAAACCTTGTGTATAAACTAACTAGATAGTTACATCTAGCACAAGGAGAACTTCCCTCCTTGTGCAATAACATAGGTCAATACTGGATTTAACGGGACCGACCTATGGACACGATGAGTCAATGGTAGTTTCGGTGGTTTAAGGCTACGGACAGGATGAGTTTTGCTAGGGTTTATCAGACAGTGAGGACACGATCTCGCTTGTGTTTAGGGTTCATCCGCTGCTCTCATTTGAATCCCTACAGTCCGAATTTCGGAGCCACATGCTTTACAAGACGACATGCTAGTGGTATGTAGGGTACACGGAAAAGCGCATGCGCCCGATTGGAGTCCTGGACAGAACTATTCAACACAGCTCTGCTGTCTCTGCCTTTCCGAGCTTGCTACTGAAGCCGGGCTATTTAGCCACTTGAACCGCCACGTTCGAAAAGGATCTTCCCGGTGGCCCATCACTTGCCGGATCTGCCTTGCCATTCTCTTTGATAATGCCTGGGCCCGGCTGCGGCACATGAAAGCTCACCACCTGCCGTCTGCACGGATACGCCCCCTATGCGGTTATGTATGCTTTACGTCGACCGGGTTGACGAGGCATTTCACTTTGAATTATACCTGAGACTTTCAATGTTCTTTCTAAGGCCCGATCCGTGAACAAGATGGTGCCGGTACTATTCGTGTTATTGATAGCTTCTCGTCGTAGCATATATACACACCTAATGTCAATCCACAGTGAATGGGCTTTATCCTGGCTGGAGTGACGGCAACCAGTACCGGCTAACATGCCTAGGAAAAGATAGCAGGGGGGATTAAACTAGCCGTCGGCCAACCAATTTCAAAATCATACGACATTTAACTAACAGTATATCTACGAAGACAAGCAGCAGTAATGTTCTTTAACTATATCTAGCATACCTAGGAGCTTATTTCTATGTCCTAGGTTAACTACAACACAAGTAACTTAATAGACTCCTTATAGCTAAAACCTCGCATAAATTAAACGATAATATTATTAACCTAAAGAATAAGTCTAAAAATGTCACAACTGCTTAAAAGCGAGCGGCTAACATGTTAAAAAGCTAAAACATAGCATAAAAATCTCATTTAAACCTTATATATAACCTTTTATACTTTTAAACTTAAGCTATTTAGTTAGTTAAATGCTTTACTATTTAAAGTTTAAAATAAATGCTTTTATTATTAATAATAATAATATAGCTAAAAATAATATAAGCTTTAGCTGCTAATATAAATAAACATTACTTAATAAAGCATTTATTAGCTAAAGTGTTTTTTTATATAGCTTATTATATTAAGTAGGTTATATAAACGCTATAGCTATATATATATATTAAAGCTAAAAAAGCTTTTTAGTTAAAAATATAGCGTTTATTATTTAGCTAATATCGATTTATTATATTAATAAAACATTTTTTAAACTATATTTAATGTTATAAATAAAAGCACTTTTATAATTATACCTAGGCATTAATACTAGCAATATAATGCTTATGCTAATTAAGCATGCTTTTTTATCTTTTTCTTTAAACCTTAAAATTATAAAAACTATTGCTAAACTACTTATAACTGCTGCTTTTAGCTAGCTATGCTTTATAAAAAGTGCTAAAATGCTTTTTAGGCTTTAGTTATTCGCATTTAAAAAAGATATACCCTCGCAACATAGTCTTTTAAAAAGCTAACGTTTATAAATATAATAGTTTATTTTTTTCACTTTTACATTTTTTTTTTAATAGCTTTTATAGGTCGGTCATTACTAGCTATTATATTTACTAGCATTTAATTATAAGTAATAATTTTAAAACGGTTTAATACGTTTAAAAAAAGTAAAAAAACCTTTAAAGCGTTATTTTTAAGTATTTTAACTTAAGCTATTTTATATTATCTTAACGACTTTTATTATAAATTTATAAAGCATATAAGCATAGCTATAAGCTAGCTTTTACGGCTTTTATAAAAAAACGTTATAACTAAAATAATTTTACTTATAATTTTTAAGCTATTTAATTAGCAATTTTAAAGTGTATTTTATATATAAGTAAAACATATATATATACGTTTAAATAAGTTTTAGTTAATATAGTTTTAATATAAATAAAGGTTTAAAATATAGCTTTATATCGATTTATATATAAATTGTTTTAAACTATGCGCTAATAACATATATATATACCTGTTTTAATCTTTTAAGAGCCTACCTACTATAGAACCTGCAACAATGCTGGTAGCACCGCTAGTGGAATATCTAAGGCTTAGCATGCTTTGACAGCGTCAACAGCCAGAACAGCCGATCTTTGGCGCTGCTAGCTCACTACCTGCTTCACGACCCATTCTGATTTCTGCGGCGTAGAACACAGCCTGTGTCCTTTTGTACCTAAGAGACGTATACAAACTCTACAAGACAACCATGGCAAAAGTTCTCTTTAGAGGTTGGTACGTCATCCCGTCGACAACGCAATCTAGTATCTGGCATTAAGTCACCGCCGGGATTCATATCAGCCCGTCCGCCCCACAATAAAACAATTCATAGAGTTACCAATCTAACTCCTGTCTTAAAGCTACCGAAGACGTACCAACATGCACTTACGGTTGTCTATAAGCTTGGTTTTAATATATTAGGATCAACTCTCCACGGCATCCTTTAAGACGAGAAAAATAAACAAGATTAAAAAGAGCAATCGAAGCGGATAGGTTTTATATATAGCTACGCGGTCTGTGATATCGCTGCAACCTAGGTATCGGGCGGTCGCAATAGGCGTTTTTACCAACAATTATGCTGCGGGAAGGCTATCTTAGTCGAAGGGGTTGGCTCGACTGCTCCTAGATGCCGTAATATGCCGACATAGTCTTAGACTCATTCAATGGCCCGGTTGATGTTAACACTGCCAGGGCGTATAGCGATAAAAACGCGAAAGCAGGACCGTAGGTAGAAGTGGTAGAATGGCCGGACCTAGACAACTTTTGACGAGCAGAGTCGCTCTGCGAGGTATTGTATTGCTTGATACGTCGGTGGAGATTATTCCTGAAGGTCGTGACGGGCTCAGACTGTGTTTCCGCGAGGGTTTCAATCCGCGTTCTACTGTCTTCTCGTGGATGGAAACATCGGTGGGTTAAGATGAACGGACTGCTTCTGGCCCATTGATTGATTCGGCGGGGACTATCTAGTGTAGAATTTAAGATAAGACTTAGCTTTGATTTCGGGGTTTTCACGATCCTTGGCCACACGGCAGGTGTGCGATAGTACCGTGGTATAGTGTTACTGCCTCACTCCGCTAGGGAACGCAAAGAGTATGTACGCGGGCTGGAACCTTTAATACATGGATTGCAGACCGACATACCACGGAAGCATTACGTGACCACCTAGGTGCCCGGCTTAGATGCCTTGTATCAAAGATCGAGCATTACCTAGATCTCAACAATCTCGGATTAGCTGATCTGATTGAAACTGTCCATATAGTGTGACTGATATCTATATACCTCTCTAGTTACTTATGTCTTACTTACCCGAGCCATAGTTAGGGACGTAAGCGTTCTATTCGACGGTGGCCACTAAAGCTTAGGCTGCTATGTAATAAGGAGAGGCTACGTCCGAAAGGTGCATTCACACCACGATGGTCTGTCATCAAGGGACTTCATATGCCGTATAGTACAGTACCTAACTGGTATTCATCTCTATAGTGGCAAAGCAGACCGTATAGGTCACCCGGACTCCCAAACGACTCCGTCGTTCCTTTTATAAGCCAATATCACCAGAGACCGTTCATACCAGCGCACTTTAAATATCATCAGCCGTTAACCTTTATTAGTACAATAGACTGTAGGAATGAAGCCAGCGTGCGGCCATCTGAATAGGAACCTGACACCCGATATCGCATTCGAGCGCAGACGGTTCCTATAGCACTACCTTAGCTAAGCGCATGATGAAATCCATTTGACTGGTTTGTGAGAACAACAGCTATATGCGACCAAATCAAACGGATTGCCGAGTGTAGCACAGCATATCATGTTACCACTCTGCTATCCTCCCCTCGAAACCCTCGGCTGATATGTCTTCTCGCGGCGAGAAGCCAAATCGGAGATAGGGCTTGCTAATACTGATGTTCTACCTTACTTCCATCGTTGCAAGTCTTTTAGTCGTTGGAGCGATTGCATAAGGTGTAGGCAGGAGGCATGAAATCATCCTCACGATCAAAAGGTCCAAAGTCCTGTGATATCCTCCCGCCGCGGAATACCCTACTTGCATTCATGCCGAGTCTTGTCTGTTAGCGACAAGTTGTGCGTAAATAGGATTCGCGAAATCGTACTTGGAATACCGATCCTATAGAAAAGGAGACGATTCAAGCGTGGCCTAGGTCGCAGCTTGCCGCTTGCTAAGTAGAATCTATGCGTGGTTACTTACTACCCGTGGCGGCTCCTGGCAGTTGCGTATCAGGCCTTGCGAGGAGCAATTAGAGTTGCAAACATTAACGACTCTTTAAACGTAAGGGACAACATGACCATCTACAGTGTTTAAAATTCGAGCTTAGCTATACTATCAGAAAGAGCTTACACTAACTAGCCCTTTGTTGACTAGACTGACACTCATGTGTGGACAAGGCAAGGCATAACAGTTCATCTGGGCAAAGTGCAACAATGTAACATTGCGTAGCATCATAGACAACGCAAAGTCCGGCAGGTAGCATGGTAGCAGAGACCAGGGGTGATATGCTCTGCTCTGTTGCATTGCTTGAAGCAGCGCAGCCGCAATATCAGAAAGACAACGCTAGCTCACTCTATACACCGGGTAAAAAACTCTTATTTCAGTGCGAGATAGCTGTAAAACAACAGCTATGTTATACTAAATAAATAAGCGCTATCTATTACATTAAGGTTAGTTATCATGCCATAACCTATGCTGCTATATATAATATAAATAATACGTTACTTTGCTTATTATTAAAATATTAATAATATATGTAGCCTTAAGTAATAATATAATATAAGCTAGTTAACATTAATAAAACTAATATATTTTTAATAACTAAAAATAAAAAAACATATACTTATATGTTAAATAATATAATATATTAGTAAAAAATTACCTTTAGTTATTAGCTTAAGTTTAGCTTTAAATAATTTTATTTGCGCTAATATTATATATGTTAAAAAAAGTTAGCTTATATTTAGCTACGTTATTAATTAAAACTACTAATAGCATAGCTTAAAGAGGTCTTTTATTGCTATAATTTGTTAAGGGAATTTTTAGATCGTTTAATGGCAGTTACGTCGACGTCTGTTGTGGTTTTGCTTCCAGGCGGAGGATAGACTTGGCAAAGCCGACACCTTTGATTTGTGCCTGGGAATTAAACTGGATTGTCCACGGCAGGGAGTTTAGGCTGCGAACTACGCTTCGTACGGGAGAGGTGTCGGCTGAGAATACGCAAGCTGGCGGAGCAAGATGTACAAGGCCGTTGTCTCACCCGCAAGGAAAATGACATGGTTGACTTTGATCGAGTCTATTGTGTGAGCTGTCGGCAAAACAGATGAACTTGACTTGCTGCCCCTTTTTACCAAATCCGCTGCATACACATGGCAATAACAAAACTATTTATACTTGGTAGAGAAGTAGCGGTTAGCGATAGAGTAGAAAGGACACTTAGCATTGATTGCTTTATGTTAATTGCAGGAGCAGGCATAATACTTGGGTTCACATGGTGAACTATTGCCAGTGTGGATTGTGGTTGCGGGTTCGTGTATATGATGTGCGTAAAAGTTCCACGTGAATTATAGCCGAGAGGTCGCTAGGCTGTTTACTATTACGCGCTTAAGAACTACGTCCTAAACCAGCCGCTCCTCGAAGAGCCTTAGGAGGATAGCAGGCCAGAGCGCTTCCAACCTAAAGCTAATGTTCGGACTGGTTGTGGCCCGGAGATGCTGCTGTCCGAGCGAGTCTGCAGCCTCGTTGATCTTCTGAGAATGGAGAACTTGGCGGGAGTGCTTATCTTGTAACGCTTGCGGGGAGGTAGATTGGTATTACCACTATTTTTATCCTGCTCTCTATTGCTATCTTTAGGAGAACGGTAGATGTCTGCGCCCTCTGCCCCTATACGACCGGTCGTGCCAATGGCGACCCTGATGGCGTCGAGGGCTACCGTGAGCGTTGGATTGTTGTATAGCTTCACTCTCGTCATTATTGTCGGAATGAACGGCAGGTGTACGGGAAGAAGTGCAGGTCCTATAACAAATCGTGTCCCTCTGACCTGACTTTGGCTTCGTCCGAAACAGGTCGGCTTTATTATTACTATTAACTTTACTCGCCAAATCACGGCACGGCGTGCTTTCTCGACGAGTGCCGTCGTCCGGCTGTAGAGAAAGTATAGTAAGACGGCCTGCGCTGGGCACTTGCTGGAACCCGACCCCTGGCAGTGTTGCGTGGGATATTTCCTCGGCCATATTGTTGCATATGGTATCCTCAGGAGCGGATGCCCGTCCCGCCTTATATGCGGTATTGCTTCCTGGGACCGGCTGGCCCTGTTCCACCTGTAGGGCCGGGGGCAGGGCAGACAATCGTTGTGGCAATCCTAGGGCAAACGGCGGTACTGAGCACAGGTTTAACGAGGAAATATATATCTGCGTGCGCAAAAAAAAAAAAAAAAAACAAAGTCTGGTAGAAAGGGGATTCGATCACAACACAAGCAAAAAGAGTGACCTAGTCTTTCACAGCCCCTTTAGCTCTACTAATCCTAACAGCTGGCAATAAATAAGCTTTACCGTTTATTGCTCCTTAAATTTGCAGCTAGAGATGTAACAGGGAAGCGTCCATTCACCAATCCCTTGCATCTCTACCTATCATGCAGCTACCGAATAGAAACGAGACAAGACAGCAGGAAGCGGTCTGCGCAAGGGATTGTTGTCGCTATAAGTAACAACCCCTTGCATGAGCTCACCCCTGCTTGCCGTACCATTTACAACACCATCAACAGCAGGGTGAGGTCGTAAGATCTTACTAGGCTGTCTGATACGCGCTATCGTCTTACCCTAGTGACTCTCCCCAGGCTTCGTATCCATCTTGCCACTGCCTAAACAAAAGCATGGTCGTCCGTCATACGCAGGGTGTGGCCTATCGCCAACGTCCCAGCTTCCTACAGTGTGCCTCACGAGCTACCAACAGTGTCAAAAGACCACGTCACCTTAGGCTTGCCTTGTCCTCTTGCCTGCTTCCCATCCCCGATACGCCAGACCTCTTTCCATTTATGCTCTAGAGTTAAGTCCAGTTCAATCGCCTTGCTACTGTTTCATTTCCGGCTCGTCTTTGTTATTCCCGCCCGCTGCAAGCTGAATCATGCGGGCAACTACGCTAGCAATTGGTCCTAACACGTTGTCCAGTGCGCAGAGCGAGACGTCGGGACAAGCCGTGCAAAATAGGGGAGGCCACTTAGCATCTCCGCATTGATATTATCGATGCGTGCGGCATTTCCGTGACTAGCTAGGACGAAAGTTCAAAGCCGCCGGCGCTAAGAATGCGCCGGGTAAACACGACGTGGCCTCGCGAAGGGAGGGAACATGGTAGGAAGGGAGGGGAGGGCGGACGGATGAGATCAGGGCCTAGCACAGGAAAATCATGTATAGGTTTCAAGGGATCAAAGCAGATCTAGGTCGCTTAGCGCAAACGAAGGTCGGCAGCAATCTAGTTCAAGTCGAGATGCAGATGAGCGGGAGGGCGAAGAGGTTTCGGACAACAACCGTGGAAAAAGCAGGCTCAGATGCCACGAGATGCAAGGGATGATTCAAGGGATAATGCGAGTGATGATGCGAGGGACCAAAAGAGCGCAGGAGCGCAGGAGGCATTTAAAGCTAAAGGGGCAGACCGGGCATTGTTGGCAAAATTAGCATAAGAGCGCGGCCGATAATAGCAAGCAAAAGCAAAGGTAGGAAAGAAGAGTTAGTAGGGTCAAAGGTATAAAAGGAAGAAGACGTTGGCAGAGAAGCTTGCAACAAGGTCTTGCCCGGCTGTCAAACTGCTTGTTGGAATGCCACGCGGGCTGTACTGATAATAGCGTTCTTGTTACCTTGGCTCGGCAGAGAAAACAGGGCCTGACCAAGGAATAAGGTAGGATTAAATCCACCTCGCCAAGACACGTAAGAACACACTTCCCTTAAACAGGACGTAGCTTGTCGTAAACCTTTTTTTTATGTTGTATACGAGGTATGTGGTTCCTTTTCTATATCTTTAGCAATAAGAGTATACCTGTGAGAAGACAGCTGGATCTTGAAAAGCGCCCCGACGGATCTGGCTGGGTAGGGTGGCATAATAATGTTTGCACCTGCTGAAACCCATTTCGGGTTTCCACCGCTTTAGTCCTCTATTATCCTTACTTTGTGCTGCCTCTTTTTACAGCGCGCTCGCTGCGATTTAGTCCCTGCCGACGCGGAAAGAGTATTAGCTGTCTTATATATTTTAATTTGTTGAACACGTGGTCTTAGTTGCTGTTGTGCGGAGATCTCCCCTTTGATAATGATGCACATCGGGCAGGTACCTATATTTGGCCATTTCACACGAGGTGCTTAATCAGGTGGTACAGTGAGAGGTCAAGACGGACACCGCGGGTTCATTGCTAAAGTTGTCTAGGTTTGATCTGTGTGTAAGGTTTGGTAAGCTCAACCAGAGAGAACATCTTGCATACTGAACTTTCTGGACACACGTGTTAAGGACGAGGGATCGAGAGCAAAGAGGTGCGGATACACGACGGCTTGAGGTAGAGTAAGGTGTAGCTTTTTTACCCATGTTTCCCTAGAGGAGGATAGATTATTGTCTTCCCTGTTGCCAACGGCGGTCTGGTGTATCGGTATACCCTATTACAGGACTGCGTACGTATGAACATGTAATTATTTTCTTGAGTTAATGTTGTGCGCGCTTATCAAGTCGGGCCGGGCCTGCGTATTCCCTGATAAACATGCTGCCGATTTGTTCCTTGTCACGGTCCCATATACATAAGTGCCTGCAAGCGGTCAAGTTCCTAACTTGACAACGTTCTACTTTTGGTAGTGGCGTAGTGTTGTAGCCCTGTTTTGTGACATTCCTCTTTCTCGGCAAGCTGAGTCGGTGACTCTGGTCTGCAGTGGTACCTTTAGATTCATTGCTGCCTTCTAGATGTTAAGAAGGGCGGTATGATGTTGCTTGGCGACGGGTTCGGTGGTGGTGAACAGCCTCTGCGGACCTCCCGAGCATGCTTGGCCATAGTGCTTTGGAGCCGTTGGCCAGAGATGGTACCGACTACCTACCTAGCCTTAGCCATATAGTTTTGGAAGGCAATGAGTCATAGTCAGGTAACCAACCGAGCCGTGTCATGGTTGTGTCACAAGGCAAGGGGGTTTTGGCCTGGCATGAAGGGATGCAGGTGGCGTTGCTGGGGAAGAGAAAAAGAAAAAATAAGATGAGAAGATCCTCCGCAAACAATGCGCGTGAGAGGCAGACTTGCCTAAGGCGTACAGGGTCTTCGTTCGGTGTTGCCTAGCGCGTGTAATATAAAGCTATATAGTGAAGTTATTTAGCTGCTTAGCGACGCTACCTAAGCTTACTGTTAATTAGTGTTTTATTTCCACGATGTAGACACGCTTTAGCAGGGCACACCGTCATTCACCTATAACGACCGCCCGACGCGTCGTCGGTATGTCTCGTTATCTGTCGCAGTCCTTAAAACAGCCTGCACGCCAGGACGGGCGACAAGACCCTCCGCTTGCCTAAGAAGAGGGCTTCCCAGGACAGGTGGGTAATATGGTATGGCCAGAAAGAAAGCGGCGCGTGGACTCTGATTATGATTCAATATATATCCGCATTACGTATCGTGCTCCAGCCAACCGGACCTAGCAACATACCCTCTACCGCACTCGAGATAGTAACCGCGAGACAGCACAGGCGCGCTTCTTGTCCACAAAATACCCCCAGGGCTGCTTGCGCTGTGGGCCCGACATGTGTGTACTGCTAGCTCTGCTTTGTCTACAGCCTCTCCAGCGCCGCACCGCGCCGCGCTTCCTCCTGGCTTGCAGGGCTTCCCGGGACCCCCGCCGCACTTCCGAGCCGGGCCCGACCGCCGTCATAACGATATCTACGCCAAGGGCTGCGCGGAGTCTGCCGAGCACAGGCGCTGATGAAACCGCGGAGCAGGGCCCAGCAGGCTGCTGCATGTATTTTCCCCTCCTCAACTCGCCTGCTTCGTCAATGCCTGCAGCCGCCTGGTAAAGCTCCGATGAATTCATTAAAGGTATGAAGACCTAGATTGCAGGCGTCACGCAATGTTCCCTAGAGCTTAGACCTGACTTTTCGGCCTTGGTTTGCTTCCCTGCGGGCGTGATCACGGACTGGCTATAACCTCTTTCTCGCCTGGAACGCGGGTACACTTACGGGGCCACGATATCCTATTTCAGACTATATAAAAAGTGTTGTTTTCCATACGAGGGTAGAAGCGCTGCTGAAAAATCGTGTAGTATAGTCATGTTAGCCGGGTACGGCTTAAAAGACTGCGGCGTTGCCTATTCATACTTTAGTTTGCCGATCGAGCTAGCAAAGCTAAAAAGTAATAAGATAAATCTAATGCTAAGGTTATATCTTTGTTTAATCTTATTGTTTAACCTTGCTAGCTAATTTTTATAAAGCCTTTTATAGCACACTTTAAAGCAATTTAGTTAGTAATAATAACATATATATTAAAAAAGCATAAGCGTTTTAAGCTTTTTATAAGTTATATATAGCTTTTAAAAAAGTTTAATATTATTTAAACTAATAAAAATAAATAATTATTTATAATTAAATATTAATAAAAAAATAAAAAAAAAGATTATTATTATATATATTAAAATTGCTTTAAAAAGTAAAATATAAAATAATAAATTATATAATAAGTTTTTATAAGTTTATAAAACTATTAAAAAGTGTTTTTAAAATAATTTTATAATATTATAAATATAAAAAAAAAAGGAATTTTTTATATATTTTAATATTATAGCTATTATTAAATATTATTATTATTATAGCTATTAAGCTATAAAAACTAATATAAATATATTTTATATAAGCTTTACTTATAAAATACTTTTATATTATTATATTAAATTGCTATTATATAAAAAAACTAACTATTTTTAGTTGTTATTAAATTATATTTTCTTTTTTTTAAGCTTTTTTTTATTTTTAAAGATATTTTAATAAATAGCTTTTTATTATTTTATTTTTAATATTTTTTAATTAGTTTTCAACTTTTTTTTAATTAACTTTATATTATTTATTAATTATATTAATAATTTTATTTTTCATTTAATTAAATAACTTATTTTTTTTTAAGTTATTTAATGTTTAAATAAAATTTTTACTTTATAAAAGTTTTTTTTATTATTTTAATTTGCTTTTATTAAATTAAATAAAAAAATATATTTATTAAAAGGATTTTTATTATTTAAAGTAAGTTATAAGTATATAATAAAAATAATAAAATATATAATATAGTTAAAAAATAAGTTTAATTTATAAGCTAATATTTTAACTTTTTATTTAACTTTAAATAGCTTAAACATTTATTATAAATATTTATATAATAGTTTTTTAAGTAAATAATAATTTAAATATAATTTAAAGTAAACTTTATTATTAACTTTAAATTTTATGCTTTTATATTTATTATTATAATATTATTTAGCTTATATAGCTATAAAGTTTATTATTAAATTTATATTATAATAAAAGTATTTTTTAAAAAATTTATATTTTTAAATTACTTAATATTAATTAACTTTAATTAAATATTAGTTAGTGCTTTTAATGCTTTAAAAAGTTTAAAGCTAAATAGCTACTTATAAAGTAAAAAATAAATAGCTTTTAAATAAGCTATATTAAAGTTTTATTGCAAAATAATAATAATATTAAGCTAATAAAATTTTAAGTTAATAAAATTATAATAATAAAATGCTATTTTTACTATTTAGTTTTTATATTTAAATTAACTATTTATTTATAAATAATAAGTAGTATTTATTAAAAGCTTAATATTAAAAGCTTTTTAAATATCTTTTTAAACTTTTAAAGTAAATTTTTTATTTTTATTTAAAATAATTTCTTTTAAAATTTTTTAATAAAATAAAAGTAATTGCTTAATTAATAATATTTTTTATTTTTTAGCTATATATAACTTATAACTAAAGATTAATAATATTTATTTAAATATATAATATAAAATAGTTATTAATTAATTATATTTTAAAAAGTAGTTTTTGCTATTATTTAGGTGTTAAAATTTATTAATTAACTTTATTTTAAATAATAATAAAATAAAATTAATTATAATAATATATATTAATTAAAGGTTTTATAGTTAAATTAAATATATATTACTAACTAAATATTATTTATTAGTTTAATTAAAGTTAAATTTATTATAATGCTTAATATACTTTTTAATTAAATATATTTTTTAATATATTAAATAAAAGTTTAAATTTTATAATATATGTTTTATTTTAAAGTAATATTTATTATTATATGCAATTAAAAATATATTTTTTTATTATTTTATATAAAATATAAAAACGTTTTTTACTTTAGTATATATTATATATTAAACTTTTATATACTTTAAAAAAATAGCTAAGCTTTAAAGAAAAGTTAATATTTTTATTAGTTTAAAGCTTTTAAAAAACTATAATAAACTTAAACTTAAATTTATAAGCTTTTTTAAACTTTTTAACTAGCTTTATATTTATAACTACTTTAATAATATATTAAATTATATTTAATATATATAGCTTATTATTATATTTTAGCTTATTAGTTTTAGCGCTAATTATATTTATAATTATTTTTAATTAAGTTAGCATAATAAAAACTAAATTAAAGCGTGTTAATAAATAAAATATTTATAAGCTATATTAATTTAAATATATTAAAGCATTAATTAGCTAAATATTATAATAATTTATTATAAAGCTATTTAATATAATTTTATTTATAATTTCTTTTTATTATAAAATAATTTATTAAAACTATAACTAAGTTTTTATTTAAACTAATAATTATATATAACTTTTTAACTATTTAAACTAAGCATACTATTTTTAGATTTAATAAATTATAATATACTTTTAATTAAATTAAATTTTTGCTTAAAAATATAATAAGCTAAACATTTATTAATAATATTACTTTATTTAAATGCTATTTAATATTTAGCTAAAAATAAAAAATTATAGCGCTAACGCTATGCTTTTTTAAGCTATTTACTTAAAAAAACAATTTTTATTAAGATTATAATAATATATTAATATATTTTTATAAAAATCATTTTATATAGCTTAAAATAAAGCTATTTTAACTATAATAAGCTTAAAATATATAAATTATATATATGCTTAACGTTTATTAAAGCTTACTATTTAGCTTTTTTTACGTTTTATTACTAATAATAATATTTTATACTATTATAATAGCTTAATTAGCTAAATATAATATAAAATTAGTTTTTATAAAAATTTAATTATATTAATATATTACTTAAAAGCTTTTAGTTAATATAAAAATATTAAGTTATAAAACGCTTTTAATTTATTTTTACTTATAGCTATATTAAAATTATTTACTTAAAATTTAAGTAATTTTATAAAAAAATATTTAATAAAAAACTTTTTTAAGTTAATTATAATATTTTTACTTTTAAATAACGTAAATATTTTAGTTAAATGTTTATATTTTTTTTAGTAATATTAAAAAATATACATATATTATTAATAAATACTTTATAATAATAATTATAATTATATAATAACTTATTTATAAACTTTTATATATATATTAATATATTTTAAAAGCTTATTAGCGCTACTTTTAAACGTTTTAAGCTTTTTAAACTAATAATTATAAATTTATCTTTATAGTTAAAATATATGCTAAATTAATAATTATAATAAATTTTTTGCTTTTTAATACGTTAATAATATTAACTTAAAACAATAGTAAATAATTATTAAATATTATAATTTTATTAAAATTATATAAATTATTAACTATTTAACCTTTTTTTATGCTATATATAATATATTATATTATAAATAAAAAATATATAAATAATATAAGCTTTATTACTAATTTTATTTAATTTCTTTTATATAAATTATTATAAATCTTATTAAAAACTTTTATATTTTTATAACTTAATAAATATAATTAAAAGCTTAGCTTTTAGTTTTGCTAGCTTTTAACTAAAAGAATTTTTATTTGTTTTTTTATAAAAATATTTACTATACTTTTATTAACTTAAATATTTATTTAATTAATAACTTTAGCAAATACGTTAGTAATTAAAGCTCGCTTTAAATATATATAAACTTTTAAATTTATAATTTACTTTAATAAATTAGTTAGTTTTTTTATTTTTAAAGTAGTAAAAACTTTTAGTAACTTAAGCTTAAATAGCTTTTTAAAAATAAAGATATATAAATTATTATCTTTAATTTAAATAATAAAAGTTTTATTAATATTAGCTATTACTTGCTTAAATATTATAGCTATTTTAGTTTAATTTTATATATTAATATTTATAAATAAAAAAATAATATATAAGTTTAAAATATTATTAGCTTTAGCTACTACTTTTTTTTAGCGTTATTAAGTTTAATTTTAATAAAATATTTTATTTATTAATAAAAGTTTAATAGTTTAAATAATATTATATATTACCTTAAATAAAAATATATTTATAGTAAACTTTTATAAATATACTTTTATAATATTAATTATTTTATTAAAAGTAAACTTATACTTTTATAGCATTATATTAATAGCTATTACGTTAGCAATTAAAATTATATTAAACTTAATATTTAAGCTTATATTTTTAATAGTTTTTATTATAGTTTTTTTTACTAGTATTTTTATTTTTTTTAATATTTTTTTTAATAATAGCAGCAATTATAAATATATTTATAGCTTTTTTTTATAATATACTATAATATTTATTGTTTTAGCTTTTTATAATTAATTTTAATTTTATATTTTTATTTAGCTTTAATATTTTATTTATAGTGTTTTTTATTAATATTATATATAAAGTTTTAACATTTAAAATAATATATATAACGTTTTTATATTTAATAAAAAAACGTAAAGTTATAATTTATTATAATATATGCTATTCTTTTAAGTTATAATGCAATTTTATTTTTATTTATTATTTTATATATAAAAAGCTTTTCTTAGTAAATTATATTAAAAGTTATATTAAAGTTATTTTTATTAGAAAATATAATCTTAAAATTAATATATTAAATAATATAATAAAAAATAAAAAAGTTATTTTTTAATAAGTAATTTAGTTTAAAATAATTATTAATAACTTAAAGTTATTTTTACCGTTTATGCTTTAAAACTAAAATATAAAAGTAGCTTATTTTTAAATATAAACCTTTTTTTTATTAATGCTTTATTTTAATAATATAATTAAACCTTTTAAAAACTTTTTATTAATAATAATATTTTTAAATTTAAAATTTATATATATATAAGTTTTTTTTATTTAATATATTTTAAACATTAAATTTTAAATATTTATAGCTTAAAGCTTACACGTTTTTTTAAAAATTATATATTTTAGTTATATTTTTAATTAATATATTATTATTTTTAACTATAGTTATATATATTAAATATAAAAAATAATATTATATTAAGTTAGTTATATTTAAATTTTATATTAAATATATAGTTATAATTATATATAATATATAATAAAAAACTATTAATATATTAAAAATTAATTATTTTATATAATATTATTTATATTTAATAATTAAAAGTTTTATTATATATAACATTTATTAAATTAAAAAGATAATAGCTTAATTAAGCAAATATTATATTAAAATTAATAAATTAATAATAAAAAATATTTTTAGTAAAGCTAATAAACTTTAAATTTTAAAATAAAAAATTTTAAAGTAAAATAATTAGCTTAAATATATAAGTATATATTATTTTAAAAAAAAATAACCTTTTTAGCTTTAATAACCTATTATATTATTATTATTATTATTATTATTATTATTATTATTATTATTATTATTATTATTAAATTAATTTATTATATTATTTTATAGCGTGGCTATTTTACTTATTTAATTTTATAAGCAAAAACTATACTAAAAAAAGCTTTTGCTTTTATTAGTTAAATAAAACGCTTATATATTAAGCTATTAAACTATTATAGCATGCTTTTTTTTATATATTAAGTTTTAATACCTAGTTAATATAAAATAAAAAAATAAACTAAAAGTTTTAAAAAATAAACATTTTAAGCTTTTAATAATAATTTTATTTAACTTTTATATATTATATATAAGCTTTATAGCAGCTATTTTAAAAAGTATTTTTTGCTTTTTTATATACTTTAATTAATATAGCTTTTTTTATAAGCTTTTTATTTTTTTTATTAGGTTATATATTATTAGCTTATTTATTTTAATAAGCTATTAAGCTATTTTTTAATATTTTATAAGTTATTTATAGCTACTACTAAGCTTTTATAGCTTTTTAAAGCTAATAAAGCTAGCTTATATTTAAAAGCTTTTTTTTTATTTTTTAATAATTTATAATAAAAAATAATATAAGCTGCTATTTTTTATTTAACTATATATTTATAAAATAATATAAAATAGCTAAAAACTTTTTTTTAATATAAAAAAGCTTTAAGTTTAAATTTTTTAATATATATTTATAAAATAAGTAAAATTTTATGCTTTAAAAAGCTTTTATAATATTTTAATACTTTTTTGCTATTTAAAAGCTTTTTAATAATAAAATAACTATTTTTAAGTAGTTATAGCTTTACTTATTTTATTAGCTACTTTTTTAAAAATATTTTATTTAGCATTTTATTATTTATTTATTAGTTTTATAAGTTTAAAGCTTTTTTTAATATAAATAGTTTATTATTAAGTTTTTTTTACTTTTAGCTTTATTATTTGCTTAGTTTTTTTTTATAAATAGCTTTTACTATTTTAGTATAAAAGTATAATATTAGCTAATTTTTAAATGCTATTACTTTATTATTAAAATATAAATTTAAAAATAAAGTTTTTAATTTTATTTTAATATATTTTATAAAAGTAGCTTTATATACTTTTTTTATTTAATATAAACAAGCTTTTATATTTTTTTAAACTATTAAATAATATTTTATAGTTTATTACCTTTAAAAAGTTTTTATTATATTATTACTTTATATATAAATATATTTTTTATTATAGCTATATATAGCTATTTAGCTTTAATTATACTAGTTTTTTATATAAAATTTTCAAGTTTAATAATAATATATTACTATATAGTAAGCTTTTAATATAGCTTTAAAAAGTATATTTTTTATTTTAAATATTATTTAAAATATACTTTTAAAAATTTAGCGCTTTTTATAAGTTTTATAACTATTTTTAAAAGTTTAATTTAGTTTTTAGCCTTTTTAATAATGCTTAAAAAATATAGCAAATTATTTTTTTTAAAAATAAACTTTATATTATATTTTTTAGCTTATTTTTTATAGGTTTTTTTATATTTAAACTAGCTATTATAATGTTAATATTATTAATAAAGCTAATATTAATAATTAATAAGTATTTTATAAGTTTTTTATATAATATTAATATATATAGCAAAAAAAGTAATAATAATAAAAGTAACTTTTAAAAAACTTTTATATATAATATTATAAACTTAATTTATTTACTATTAAATTAAAAAAGCATTATATATTTTATTATAAAGCTTTTTATTTATAATGTTATTTATAATAAAAAGCTTTTAATTTATAGTTTATTATATTAAAAGCTTTTAAAATATTTAAAAGTAATAAAATAACTATATATTTTTATATAAGTATTTTATAAGCTTTTTTAGTTATAATTTTAATAGCTATATTTATTAATTTTTAGTTTTTATTATTTATTTAGCTTTTTAAAAAAAAGCTATAAAGTTTTATTATTTTTATAAGTTTTAAATATATTTTTTTTTTAAAACTTTTTTTATAATATTAATAAAAAAAATATGCTATTATTTTTTAGCTATAGTTTTAGCTTTTAAAAGTTTTTTAAGCTTTAAAATAACTATTACTTTTACTTTTTAAAACTACTTAAAGTAATAACTTTTTATAAAGCTTACTTAGTAAAGCTTTACTAGCTTATATTATAAAAAAATACTATATACTTTTAATAAGCTATTTAATAAAAAGTTATTTTTTAAAGCTTTTTATAAAAATAGCTTATTTATTAAGTTTATTATATTTTTTATTTTAACTTTTTAAAATATTTTAAACTATTAATAACTATTATATTTAATAAGCTAGCTAAAAATATTATTAATGTTAGCTATAAAGGCTAAAAAAAGCATTTAATAAGCTTTTAAGCTTTTTTTAATAAGTTATAGCTATTATAAAGCTTTTTAAATTATTTTTTAGTAAAAAAATAAAAAGTATATTTAATAGCACTTTAAAAAAAGTTTTTGCTTATTTTATTAAGCTTTAAAAAGCTTTTAAATTAATAAATATTTTTGCTATTACTTTATATTAGCTATATTAACAAGCTTTATTAACTTTATATTTTAAGTTTAAATATATTTTAATTAATATTTTTTAAGCTTTTTTTATTTTATTTTAATAAAACTTTTTATATATATATTTAGCTTTTATTTTTACTTTTATTATTATATAAGTTAACTATAAAGTTTTATAAATAGTTTAACTAAATATTTTTAAAAAAGTAAAAAGTTTTATTATTTTTATTAGTTGTTTAAAAAGTTTATTAAAAGTTATATCTAGCTTTTTTTTATTATTTAGCACTTTTTTAAAGCTAATAATAGCTTTTGCTTTTATAGCTATATATATTTTATTTATTTATAGCTAGTTTTACTTTTTTATTATATATAAATAGCTTTATAATATACCTTTTAAGTTTATTAATATTTTAAATGCTTTATAATTTAAGCTTTTTTATTAAAAGTTATTTTAATATATAGTTAATAAGCTTTTTAATACTTATATTAAGTTAATAGTAAAGTTTTTTTATTTTTTTATAACTTTTATAAGTTTTTTTATTAATATAGCTAATAATAAGCTTTAACGTATTTTATTAGCGAGTTGATAATATAAGCGAATTAACACTTTTTAAGGGGTACCCTGTAAGCTAAAATTTGCGGGGAAATACATAAAATTATTACGTGATCGAGAAATAACTCAACTAAAAACAGTCATATAATAGCAAACCTTATATCATTGTAATTGTAACTAAATAAAGAATCTAAATCTATTTTTTATAAATTTATAGCTATTTTATTTAAGCGTGCACTTAAAGAAACATAAAATACGCTAAAAATCTTTAGCGTTTTTAGCGTATGTTTAGATGCACGCTTAAATAAAATAGCTATAAATTCGTAAAAAACAGATTTAGATTCCTTATTTAATTACAAATCTAACGGTATGCTTTATTATATTATACGACTATTTTTAGTAAAGTTATTTAAATATCACGTGATATGCATAAACGTTTTTTGCGTGTGCTTTTTACCTATTAACTTAGTTATATTATTAACTCGCTTATAAAATGCGTTAGTTTACTATAAACTTTAATAGTTTTTTACTTTTATATAATATATACTTTAAAAGATTTTATGCTAAATAATATAAGTTAATGTTTTTTATAAATAAATATTTACTTATAAGTAGTTTAAAAAAAAGCTTTTAAATAAAGCTAGTTTATTTTTTGCTTATTAAGCTTAAAAAATAAATTAATTATATTATAATAGCATTTTTTTATATTTTTATTTAAAGGCTTGCTTAGTTTTTACTATATTTTTTATTAAGTATTTTTAGCCTTATATATTTATTAATATAAATAATAGCTATATTACCTTTTTATATTATTTAATAGTTTTTTTAAAGTAGTAAAAAATTTTATTTTATTTTTTTTAATGCTTTTATTATATTATTTTATAATTTTTCTTTTATATTTTAATAAGCTATTTTTATTATAGTTGTAATAAAAGTTTTATTTAAGCTAAAAGCTATTTAATATGCTTTTTTTTAGCTAGTAAAAAGCTTTTACTTAATATTTTAAATGTTAAGTTAAAACATTTTAATATTAAAATATTATTAGCTTATTAAGCTATAATAGCAGCTTTAGTTTTAGTTTAAAAGTAATATAAATATATTATATAAATAGTTTTAATATGCTTTTTTATTTTTTTACTTAATAAATAAGTTTTTTCTTATACTTTATAATATTTACTATAGTTAATATATTTAAAAAATATATTAGTAGTTTTTATAAACTATTTTTTTTTGCTTTTAAAATATTTTAAACTTATATTATACTTATAGCAAGCTATTTTTTAATAATAAGTAATAATATAGCTATTACTAAAATAGTTAAAATATTATTTTACTTTAGTTTTAATAATAAAAAGCTTATAATTAAATAGTTAAGCCTTTTATAATAAGGTATTTTTTATAAGCTATTATTAAAGTATTTATATAAAATAAAATAGCTTTAGTTTTTATATTTATATTTTTTAACAGTATTTTTTTATATTTATTAAGTTTTAAGCAAATTTCTTTAAAGTTTTTAAATAAAACTTTTTTATTATAAATCTTTTTAAGCTATATTATAAAAATCTTTTTAGCTATAACAGTAAATTTTTTTTTTATATTTTAATACTATTATTAAAAGCTATTATTATTTAATAACTTTTTTTTAGTTTTTTTAAAAGTTTTTTTTTAAATATAACTATTATATTATTATTTAAAAGCTTTTTTATTATTATTGCCTTTATATTTAAAAGCGCTATATTTACTATAGTAATAATTATAATAAGCTTTTATTTTTTTAAAGCTAAACTTTATTTACTAGCTTTTATAATAACTTTTTTATTATATTTTAATAATATTACTTTTATATTAAAAGCTTGCTAAAGTTTTATTACTATTATTTTTTATGCTTAAGTTTATATTTTTCTTTATATAATATTTTATATTTTTATATTTTATATTATTTATTATAAAGCATTTTAAAAGTTTTAGTAAGTAATAAGTTTATTAAAATTTTTATTTTAGTTTATAAGCTTAGTATTATTTTTTAAAAAGCTTATAAAATAGCTAGCTAATTTTTTTTTTTTAGCATTTTATTATAAAAAAAATCTTTAGTTTACTTTTTTAGTTTTTATTAACTAAAAAATAAGCTTAATATATTTATTAAATAGCTTATATATAGTTATAAGCTTAATAGTTTTTGCTTAAAATATATTATTATTATTTAAATAACTATTATTAAATATATCTTTAGTAAGTTATATTTTATAGTTTATTAAAATATTAATAAAAAAGTCTTTTATTAATATATTAACACTTTTTATATTATTTACTTTTACTGCTATTAATATAACCTATTTATTTAGCAAATCTTTTTAATATTTTTTAAGTAATTATAATTATTAAATTATAGCTAATAAGCTTATAAAGTTAAAGGTAAAAGTATTTAAAAAAGCAAAGATTTTTTAAACTTTAACTTATTATATTAAAAATTAGCAACTATTTAAAAGTTATAAATATTTTAAGTTAATTAACTTAATTAGTATTAATATTAAATAATTACTTAATTAATTTATTAAAAGCTTTAAAAACTATATTTAAAATAACTTTAATAAAGCGTTTTACTTTTAATATTAACTTAAATAATTATAATATTTAAATTTAAAAATTTTAAAATTTAATTAAAATAATAAACTAACTTAAAAATTAAATATTAAAAATAGTTTTAAAAAACTATAAAGATATTATATTTAAACTAATAAATACTTTAAATATATAATATAAAAGGCTTAATATTATTAGCTTATACTTTAAAAATAATATTTAAGCATTAAGCTAAGCTTAACTATAAAAACTTTATAAATAATATTATAAAATAACTACTTAAAAATTTAAGATTTTAAATAATTAAATTAAAAAAAAGCTTATAATAATAACTAAACATAATATAATAAATTTAATAAAACTTTATAATATTATAACTAATTTAAAAAAAGCATTAAAAAGTTTTTATATAAATTAAATAATATTTTTTTGCTAAATTTAAAAGTAAAAAAATAAAAAAAATATATTAAATTACTTTAAAATTATAATAGATTTAAAAAAAAAAGTAAGCATATATTTTTTGTTTTATAAAATAGCAAAAAATATTAAAAAAAACTATATAAAAAAGCATTTAATATATTTAAAAAAAACTAAGCTAATAAAAAACTTAATAAAAATAAATAAATTAAAATTACTATTAGCTAATAAAAATAAATTTTTTTTTTAAAAAAAATATTTATAAAAAAAAAAATAAAATAGCAATTAAAAAAATATTTTTAAAAAATAATAAATTAATATTATAAAATTAACTATAAACTATAAGCTTTACTTATAAGTATATTTACTAAAGAAATATTAGTATATATTTTTAAAACTAGCTTTTAAAGATTTTATTTTTAATTAAATACTTTAGAGCTTTATTTAAAAATTAATTAAAAAAAATATTAAACTAATAAAAAAATTAAATAACTTTAAATTTAAAAACCTAAAGAAAAAAAATTAAATTATAATAATTAAATATAAAAAAAATAATTTAAACTACTTTTATAATAAAAAATAAGCTAATAAACTTAACTATTTATTAATTAAAAAATTTAGCTATTTTTAATTTTAAAATTATATTATATATTTTTAATAAAATTAATAGGTTTTTAAACTTATAACATTTTAATTTAAATAATATAATATATATAAAAGATAATATTATATTAATTAAAAGATTTAAAAAAGTAAATATTAAAGTTTAAAGCTTTAAAAAATTAAAAGTATATAAGCTATATAATATAGCATATTATTTAACTATAACTATAAACTTAATATTTTTTAAAATATTTAACTAGCTAAAATATTAATAAAATAATAAACTATTTACTAATTATTTTTTTAAAAAAAACAGCTTAACTTTTTATTATTTATAAAATAAATATAATTAATTTATAATAAAATATTTACTTTTATTTTTTAATAAATTAAACTTTTATATAAAAAAGCTACTTTTAAAAAATAACTTTTTTAAGTAATATTTATAAATAAAATACTTAAAACTAAAAGTATTATAATATTTAATATTTTTATTTTAAAAAGTAAAAATTTATTAAGCTTTTAATAAAAGTAATAAAATAAAAACTACTTAATATAAAGTATATATAATATTAAAAATTATATATTAAATTAATTAATTACTAAAAAAAAAGCTTATATAAAAAAGCATAAAACTAGCTATTAACTTTTATAATTATAAAAACTTTTAAAATAATAATAAAAATAAATAATATATAATATTAGCTATAAATTATTTTTTAATATTTACTTTTAACTATTATTTTATAAATTAAAAATGTTATTTTAATTATTATAGCTTTTTATTATTTAATTAAATATTTATAAAATTATTATAAAATAAAAGTATTAATAATTAAATATAATAATAAAATAATATTTAAAATATTATTATTTAATATTTTAAACTTTAATAAAAAAGCTAAAAAATAAAAAGAAATAATTAAGCAAAAAATAAAATCTATAAAAAATAAATTTAAACTATTTATTTACTTTTAATTAAAAATAATTAAAGCAGCTATTTATTTATATAATAAAATATTTAAGTATATTTATAATTAAAAAACTTTATATAAAAAGTTTTACTTTTTTTTTAACTATAAAATAATATTATAAAAAAAAATAAAATATTTATATTATTTTATTTAATACTTAAAAAAAGTAAAAAATATAAAAAAGCTTTATTTTAAAGCTTAAATTAGCTATTAATTTTTTATTACTTATAAAATTTAATTACTTAAAACTAATAAAGTGATTATTATTAAAAATATTATATTTAATAAAAAAAAATCTTTTTAAAAAACTTAAATAAATTAAAAGATAACTTTTTTTAAACTATTAATAAAAAATTTAAAGCTTTACTAGCTAAAATATTTTTAAACTAAATATTTTTAAATATTATTAATAAGTTTATAACTAATTTTTTTAAAAATTATAAAGTTTATAAACTTATTAACTTAGCTAAAAAAAATATAAATAAAATAAATATTAAAAAAAGTAATAATAAAAAACTATATAAGCTTAAAAAACTAATTACTTTTATATTAAAATAATTTTTGCTTTTTATTTTAAATTTTTTAAACTTTTAATAAACTATACTTTTTTTAGCGTTATAATTAAAAATGCTAGCTAAAAGAAAAATCTTATAAAAACTATTAGGTTATTTAATTTAACTTTAAAGTTTAAAGCAAGCTTTAATATAATTTTTTTAAAGTTATAATATATAAAAGTTATTAAAAAGCTATATTTTATATAAAATGCTTATATATTATAAAGTTATAATATAATATACTAATAAGTAAAGCTAATAAAACTAAATTTTTTAAAAAACTTTAAAGCTATTTTAATAATAAATTAAAATCTTATTAAAATAATAAACTTATATTTATTATATCTTTAAGTAATAAGCTATAAATTTTTTTTTAAAAACTTAAATTTTATAAATTTTATTTAGTTAATATAATAATATTTTTTATATTAAATAAAGATTTTTTTAAATGTTTTTATAATTTTTATTTTTTTAAGCTAATTTATTAATTATATTTATTTTTTTAAAAGCATCCTTAAAATAGCTGCTTTTTTAAAAAAAAAAAATTTATTACTAAAATTTAATTTTACTTTTTAAATAATATAAAAATCTATAAGCTTATTTTATTAAAAACTATTTTAAATAAAATAAAAAATCTTACTTATAAAGTTATAAAAAAATAAATATTTAATAAAAAGTTAATATATATATTATTTAAAACAAACTAACTTTTAGTTATATATAAATATATATTTATAAGTTTAATAAATATAATTATTATTAAAAAAGTAACGCTAAGCTTATAATATAAAAAAACTAGCAATTTATAAATAAAAAAAATGCTTTTACTTTTATATTTATAAAATAATTATTTAAAATATTTATAGCTATTATAGCTAAGTTTAACCTTAAACTTAAATAATATAATATAATTAATATATTTATTAATATAATATTTAATAAAAAAGTTTATATAAAAATACTATTTAGCTATTGCAAACCTTTTATAATCTTTAAACTTTTTTAAGCTTTATATAATTTTTAAAAAAACTTTTTACTATAGTAAAAATAGCTAACTAAAACCTTTAAAAATATAAAATATTAATTTATTTTTTAAAAGCTTTATTATTACTTTAAATAAAAAGTATTACTTTTTATATATGTTAATAATATAATTTTTATATATTAAAAAGAATGCTATAATTATTCGTAAGTAATTTATAAACTTAAGCGCTATTATTAAGTAACTAAAAAAAAAACTTTTAATAGTTTTTTAGTATTAAAGTTATTAAAAATTGCAAAAAAAAATTAATTTAGTTATTATAATCTTTATATATTAAAAAAATTATTAAATTATATAGTTTTAAGTTATTTATTTTAATATATACTTTTATAAAAACTAAAAAGCTAAAACTTTATAATAAAATACTAATAAAATAAAAGCTTTATACTTACTAAAATAAAATAAGCTTAATTATATATGCTGCTATTATTACTTATTTTAATATAACCTTTAATATATTTAAGCTTTTAAAGTTTAACTTTAATTTAAAGCTAAAATATTATAATATAGCTAATTAACTTTTTAAATATTTACTTTAAACTTAATATTATATTTTATAGGTTAAAAATAAAAATAAGTTTATTATTATTAGCAACTTTTTATTTGCTAATAATATTATTAATTAAAAAAGTTTTTAAGCTTATATAATAATATTATTTAATAAAGTTATTAAATAAAAAGCTAGGCGTGGTGACGTAGTGGTTATATGTTTAGCTGCTTTTTATAAGTGTGCGCTTTTTACATATATATATAAAAGGTTATTAGTTTAAATTTAGCTTATATTATAAAGGATATAGTTTAAAAGCTAAGCTTTAGCTATTAGCTATTATTATATTTACTTTTAAAACCTTTTTATTATATTTGCTTTTTATAATAAAAATAAAAGCTATATTTATATAGACTTTAAAAAAAAAAATGCTTGCTTTGCTAGCTTTAAGTAATATAAATAAGCTTACCTTTAACTTTTTAAAAGTAAAACGGAAAAACTATTACTTTTACTTTATTTAACGTTAAAATAAGTAAAAGTATTTAATCCTATTAAAAATAATAACTTTAATAGGCCTGCTATAATTAATAAAACATTAAGTGCTTATTAGCGTATAGCAAAAAAAGAAGAAAAATAGCAGCTATATATTAATAGGCTAGCTAATATGCTTACTTAAATAATATATAAAGAAATAGTTAGTTAAAAGCTATAACTATAATAAATAATAAGCTTATATATAAAAAAGATATAACCTTAAGCTGTAAATAATAAAACTACGTAATTTTAAAAGGAAAAAAAGTTTTAAGATTATAATGCTTAAAGGTTTTATTTAATAAAACTAATACTTTAAGCAAGTTTAAAGAAAAACGGTTTTTTTTTAAAAGGTTAAAATAAATAAAATAGCCGTATAACTTAAAGCTATATAGCAGATTAACTTAATAATAATAATAACAATAAATAAAAAGCTAATAAATAAAATATTATTATTACTTTAACTATAAAAGCTAAATTATTTGCTTTTATATAAGCTATTAAAAAAGTAATATTTATTAGTTATTTAATTAAAAAGCTAAAGGTTATATTAAATAGTAAATAAATTTAAATTTAATATAATAACTAGTAAATAATTAGTTTAATAACTAAAAATATAGCTATTTTTTAAATTAAGCTTTATTATATTAATATTTATAATTATTAGTTATATTAAAAAGTTTTAGATTAAACTTTATAAATAAAATATATTTTTATAAATAATATAATTGCTAATAGTTTAATTAAAGTACTTTTAAAAAAAAATAAAAAACCTTTTTAATATAACTTAACTTTATTAATATTAAAAAGTCTTAAAAAAAAAAAACCTTAAAAAATATGTAATAATAATTAAAATTTATTAAAAAACTTTTTAAATAAAAAAAATCAAATTAATAAATAACTAATAGTTAAATATAAAAATTACTTTTTAATAAATAATTTTTAAAAAAATATATTAAATATAAAAAATAATATTATATTAAATTAATTACGTTTAAATTTTACACTAAATATATAGTTATAATTACATATAACATATAATAACAACCTATTAATACATTAAAAATTAACCACCTTATATAATATTACTTATATTTAATAAACACTACGTGTATATATACTATAAATATATATACGTATATATATATAACGTATTAATTTATATATATTTATTATAACATTATATAAAGCTATTATATAGCAAGCTGTTATAATAGCACGTTAAGCTATATTTAAAATTATAATATAAACTATTTAATTTTATTTTGCAATATTAGCACTAGCACTAGGTTAGATCTAAGCTTTTAAGAATGCTGTTTTAAACCGTATTAGCTACTTTTCTTTCTTAGGATGCGCTATAACAGGTGACTAATTCCTTCTCCCGTAAAGAGGGGCCGGGCTCGGATGCAAAAGCGAAGAGCTTGCAGCGTCGGAATAGCCGAAAAAGCACGCCCGTTGCCTGGCAGGCACGTCATCGGCTCACAGTAGTAATGTTTCTTGCCGTAGGTATTAACCTCCAGGCCTAGAGGGGAAAAAAAGGTATTTTGGTCCTTGTTAATCTTGCTGACAGGACCGATGAAGATAACGTGCGACGCAGGCCGCCTTTCTTTCCAAGCTCAGTCACAGCGTGGACCTTGGCTTGGTGATAGATAGTGCAAGGAAAGACCTCTCTAAACCCTCGTCTGTTCATCGGCACTCGTAGTAATTGCTTCTGCTTCCTTGGCCATGCAATGCAGCCTTGGGCCTCGTGGATCGCCGCGCGCGTACGGTTTCTCTTAAATGGTCTACGACCACATACGGCCTTAGCAAACGAAGGAAACGGTTGGTTATAGTCCCTATTTCGTCCTAAGGTTGAGATACTCCGCCTACCGGCCCCGCAGCATTGCTAACCTTGGTGTAAGGTCTATATTTTGGGATATTCACCCGCCAAGCAACGCCGGGGAAACCTGCATCTCTGTCCTTTGCTCCGGCCTTCTCCCCCCCCCTCCATACGCTCCTTCACCCCAGTATATACGGACAAAAGACGCGCTTTAGACATGTTAGTAAAGAGGGTCGGTCTAGGCCGGGACATGTCTTAGAAAGTCGGATAGGCGTGGTGGTTAAAGGAGTCGGAGGGACCCGTTCGGAACGGGCAAACGGACGTGATTCATTTGCCTCTGGATAATTACGCTGCGATTCAGGATCGACGGCATTTTCCTCGCGCAGAACTCAGGTTTGCGTGAACTCACAAGTCCTAAAGGCTAGGCGTGCCCGTATGTTGCTCTAGACGCGTAGCTTAGCTTTTAATGAGGACCTGTTGCCTGCCGACCGTAGTTGTTGTGTTTTATAGAGTTGCGGTAGGTAGTTAGCCAAGGCTCACAAGTGACGCGCCGTCCACCAACAAATGTAATTACCTATGCGGCCGCTGCGTTGTTTCATAGCTAGCGGTAGACGAATATATACATGGCGGGAAAGTATTCCTAGGCAGTAAACGCAGCAGCAGGCGCTTGCTTTGTTTCGATATGCCGTCGTACATGTTGAAAAATGCAACACATATATAACTAACCCTTACTACGACGGCGATCGATAGAGGGACACCAGCAAGGGCTAACATAAGTAACGTCAAGATATAATTCACCAATATATGCCACCTGACATGACATGGTAGCGATTCATGAATACTAGAGCCTCTCCTTACCCCTTATCTCACGAGCAGACCATGAGAACCGCCTGCCCTGATGAGACCTAGAGAAACAATCTGGCTCGTCGGCTTACGCATAGTGCATGCCTGCCACCGAGCACCCCGGCTGGACTCGACCTGCTACTGGGCAGGCCTTGAAAGCATCCCAGGTCAGAGAAAGCAAACGCTGCAACCGCTGCGGTGGGTGCGGTGCGTATAGGGGAAGAGACGCAGAACCGACGATGTGTCCTCTTTGCGGACTAGACTAGACCAAGCCGAGTCTTTATGTCAGTCAGTCTATAGTCTCCAAGCCCCCTGCGTGCGCTATGCCTAAACGCCGCCTGCCTACTTGCCGACCTTGTGCTCTTAACGAATTGTTTGTCCGCCTAGTAATGAAAAAGGGGGTTGTCTCATGTACTTTAGCTGCTTTGCATATTGCGGCTACTATGTTCTGGCATATCGTCCGGCTGCCCTTGGCCTTTTGCAGCATTTCTGTCCTGTCTGGAAACCTGTGTATCTATCTCGTCGGCGGTGAGGAAGACAACGACCTTTAAACTCTACCCTAGGCCGCTGTTCTTCTGGTTACGCGCGTCGAGGCCTCCTTTATATTCGTCACTGTACGCTTGCAGAGCTGCTCGGCCTTGGTTATTCTCGCGGAGGTGTGAATAGATCTCGAGAAGGGAAGGGAGCCGGTGCTATAACTATAGGGATCACCAGTAGTATATTCAGATGCTCTAAAGTCTAAGTTCTAACTCATAGGCAGAGGGGATAATTAGTGCTATTTATACATGCGATCACTTGGGGTAATATTCATCCGATCCCTGGGCTCTGCCGTATCCACTTATCCGTGACAGTTATATACTCGATTGCTGCTCTTGTCTGCTTGTTTGTCGCTTAAGATCGCCTTCGACTTTTTTATTATCGTGGCTAGGTTAATTGCTGCTGCTCGATAACCTCGAGCATTGTCCTTGTGCGATGTTGCAGTGTTTTGCATGCTTTAAGCATACCTTTAGTGATGATGATTACCTGCTGCGACACGGCTTTGCTTATTGATCGGGTTAACTTTTTGCTTCATCTGGCTCTTTCTTCCAATTATAAGCAGACCTGAGTACTTGGAGGGGTTGGTATTCGCTTCTATGAACGGGTTAGCGCCTGCGCTGTTCTTCTGCGGCGTCGTCGTCGACCAGATCAGGTGCACGAACGGGTTTGTCGATCGATATAGGCTGCGTAGTGGACACGTTCGGGTTGGTGTTCTGCGGGATGAACTTGCCTGCGTGCGAGTCCTTGTTGTCGGTCTCTATGATGCCTATGGACCCTCTGATGTTTTGATATTGATCTTGTTCGTATTGTTATAGAAGAACTTGGCTGTAACCGTGAACTTGGTAAGGAAATGTTCTGCTTCGTAATTAACTAGGTGTCTGGCAAGGTCTGATATTATGTTTTCTCGTATAGCGTTTTGTTTGGGTAGTTTTACTTGGACAATCGTGCCTTTCTCTGTCATCCCGACGTGCCTGCTCGCTGCATCCGGGATGCCGCGTCTCCCGTCGCTTACGTGCGTGGTGTTGATTCTCATTCCGCACCTGTCCGAGACGCACTTTAGCTGCTTCCTTTGTCTAGTTGGGCTTGTTGGCGCTAGAGCTAATGTTCCCGCCTCCTGACTATTAATCTTAATAGGGCAGATCCGTGTGTATACGACTGCTGGCTGGCTAACTAACAACTGGCTGCGTCTGTACGGGCTGGTGAATCAAAGCGGCAGCGGGGTATGGCGGCCGATGGTTATCGCGGACGTAGATGGGGCCGCGCTCTGCTTTGAGACCTTTTTGCTCGGAAGCAAGTAGCGCTTGGACGGGGTGATCGGCTGGGTTGTCTGCTGGGCCACCTGCGGGGTCACGCTCGTGTTCGTAGCAACGTTTAGAGTCGTGCCTAAGCTTTCCGCGTTGTAATAGTTGTTACCAGCTTGGTTATTGTTAGAGGTCATCACAAAAGCATTATTTAATGCATTAGTTATCTCGACGACCTTTTGGTCGGACCTGTTTGTAGCTGTGTTGTTAATTGATTGTCCTTATAGTAATGTTCGTGTTCGTGCTTGTCGTACAGATCAAGTTCCGTAATGCCGATCTAGCTACGTCTACCACATTTTCAGAGGTAGCAGCTGTTGTCTCCTGTTTTTCTTCAAGCATACATACTTGTTACTGCTTAGCTACACAAATCCTATCTTAGTGACAATGGCATACATGATCCTGTTTGTTTAGTTGGTTTAAACGCTGACTTGTTAAAATGCTTGCTGCAGGTCACGTATATATAAGCGTTCTTGTGCGAGCACGACCACTTCCCTATCCTAATGCCTGGACCTGTTCGTGTACGTGTATAATAGCCTGCCTCCTTAGGCGCGTCACAGGCGTTAAGCGTAGGCTTAGACATGCATGGGAATATAATACAGACCTTAAGATTAAGGACGCACATTCGGGTATTCAGCGCCGATAGGTATCCGTGTATCCTATCAGCCGATGTGGTATTGGTAGTTATACGTACGTCAGAATACCCGAGTTCGAGGACAGATCTAGAGCATGGATATAGACGTAGTAACGTCAGGCGACAAGGTCTTGATTTTTTTGTTTTTATATAGATATTCCCTAAAAATAGAGTCAAAGTTCGTCTCCTCTGCTTCTACCTAACAGTGTAAGCAAACCTTTACATCTCTATCGTAGCTATGCCACTTTTATTTGCGTATGTCGTGCAAATAATAAACGTGTAAACAGATGCGGAAAACCTGCTCTTAATGTACTCCATGTGCAAGACGTCCTGTAGGTCAGGGTGCATGGTCTCCTCCCTATCGCTACTCTTGTTTATCTGCGAGAGCGACTTCCCGCCCGTCTTTTTCACAAACGCTGTCGTGTGAATGCACACGGTCCCCTAAAGAGCTGACCGACAGACCCTAATCGAGTGTAAGACTACCTTTATGCAACTCTGGCAGCTGTTTACGGTCATGAAACATATATAATGCACAAGGAGATAAACTTAAGGATAATGCTATTGAAGATCTTGCTTTTGTCCTCGGGGATCTCCTTATCGAAGTCGTTTCTTATGTCGTAGATCACGAGCCTCCTCCTGATGCTGTTGTTTACTATAGCCTTCTCATAGAACAGCATCTTATTTAACACTACGATCGGCGTTTAGGAAAGGAATCCGGTTCTGCTGCCGAACGAAACGGGCACATCCGATGTCCACATCTTGATGTGCTGGTACGAGAATCCGTTCTCTACCTTGCACTCGTTTCATATTAGGATCCTCTGATTGCACAGCTTCATGACGACACGGCGTCTACGCTCGGCCACTTGGACTTACACCTCATTAGGTTCTCGCTGGCCTACATGACGGCCCTACCAAGAACCTCGTGAGGTTTTTCGCGAGCGTGGTCTTCCCCTCGTGTCCGGTCTGGCCGTAGAAGACGATGACAGACGGATTTATGACCGGGTCTACTATGACGCTGTGGATCCTGTACAGGACGTCCTGCTATTAGTAGTCATTAGGCGGCTTTAATATGCTGTTTACAATGTCATTGTTAACGTTAACGGAAATCTTGACAGGGCATAAGAACAGGTAGAGCATTATAATTGGAGATCTGACGAAACAGTACATCCTTGTGCCATTAGGCCTTTTCGGGTTTCCGATTACCCCTATGTGTTGCCTAAAACTTACGATTGGTCCCTTGGCTTTATACTCAACGCCGAACGTGAGCCTTAGTGTGCTGACGCACATGCTTCTATATACCCTCGAGATCGGATATGCCGGTAGATCTTCGAGAGCGCCTTCTCGGAGTTAACGGGGGCGTTGATGTCGGTTATGGCCGGGAGCTTGCTTGAACCCGGGTCCGGCTCTGGCTGCGCCTAGGATGCTATGGGCCTGCAGTAGATGTAGTACGTGAGCCCGTTGGTGACTAGGCTTCTGCTGTCGACGAAAGGGTCGACTGGCTCCTTATATGATCTAGGGAGCTCGTTGCTGACTGTGCCATAGAGCAGGGAGTCAGCTGCTGCCATAACACAGTTGCCGCTCCTGGCAGACTCTACAAGACTGTTGCTTATTATTATATAAACGCCAGCTCGTAAGCTATCAAATCAACACATGCACAATTATATAACTTATAAGCCTGCTAATTATATTAGGTAATATAATTATTAATATAAACAATAAAATTATATAATAAGTTTATAAGATTAAAATTATAGCTTATAATATATAAATATATAAGCTAATTTTTAAGGTTATTAATTTAAGTTTAAATAAAATTATAAAGTTAAACTAATAATATTTAATAATAATATAAATAAAGCTTAAAAATATTTATATAAAAAAAGAAATATATATATATATAATATTTTAAATAATTTATAAAAGCTAAAAGCTATTTTAATTATAAGTTATAATTTATATTTAAATAATAAATTAAATATATATAAGTTTATAAAGCGATTTAAGCTTATAATTATTAAAGTAAAAATTAAAATAAATATATAAATTTAAAGAAATAATATATTATTTTTATATAACTTAATAAAAAGCATTATAATATTAAATAACTGCTAATAAAATAAAAGTAGTAAAAATATATATGTTTATATATATACGTTTAAATAAATAAAAATAATAAATTATAAAAACGAAAAAAACTTTATATTTATTATTATAAACTTATATGCGCATACTATTTAATTAATATATATATCGTTAAATAAACTAAAATATAACTTTATAAACGTTTATAACGCGTTTAAGTTTAATTTAAAGCATATATTAACATATAGCGTAAAAATAAAAAAGTTATTTAGCTTGTTTATAAAAGATTAACAAATTAACTTTAGCTTTAAAATGTATATAAAGTTAATAAACGTTAAAATATTTAAATTAAATTAAAAAAGCTTGTTTAAATTAATATATATAACATTAAACCTAATTTTCTTTAAGCTAAAAGTAAATAAAATAATAATTAAAAAGTTAAACAATTATAAAATTATAAATATAATTATATATAATTTTAAAAATTAAAATTTATATATATAAATTATTAAAAAATAATAATATATAAAAAGCATAAAATATTTTTATTAATAGCTAAATTATATAAATAAAATATAATAGCAAATAATTTTACGTATATAGTTTTTTATATATAATAAAATATATAAATAAAGTTTAAAATATATTAAAATTAAAGCTTAAGCTTTAAATTTAGTAAATAATAAACTAAAATAAATTAATATTTAATTTAAAATATAACATATAAAAAAATATAATATAATTAATAATAACTTTTTATATATAATTACTATATTAAAACTAAATATATTTATAAATAAATATATAATTTTATTATAATTTTTTATATTATTTAAAACGGTTTTAACTTTTATATACTTTTTATATTTTATATATATTATTATTAGTTTATTAAGTTATAATATATATATATAAGTTAATTATATTTTAAATTAATAATAAACTTATATTATATTTAATATAAATTAAATAGTTATATAAATATTATTATATGTTTTAATTAATATAAACTTATTTTTAACATTAAAAAGTGTTAATTTTTAACGTTTTATTTTTATTTTATTTTATATTTAAATAAAGTATATTATTATTATAAAAAATAATAATATATTAAATAATATTATTTTTATTAATAATTATAATATAACGTTATTTATAAGTTAATAATATAATTTTTAATATTTTTTAATTATTTTTATTTATTTATAAATTTAATAAAGCTAATTTAAAGCTAATAATTATTAATAAAAAACGTAACTTTTTTTTTATAAGCTTATAATAATATATATTATTTTTTTTAAAACCTTTTATTAAAAATTTAATAATATATAATTATAATATATTATAAACTAAATATATTAAAGTTTTATAAAAGCTAAATTATTATTATTATTATTAAATATATAATTAAATTAAATTTATAAGCTTTTTAGCTTTAGCTTTAATATATTAAAAAAATAGCTAATATTTTTTAACGTATATATAATATATTATTACGTAGTAAAAACTAAGCATTAAATTTTATACGCAAATAATTAAACTTTTAAACGCGTTTAAATTATTAAATCGATTATTTATAAGCTTTTAATAAAAAGTTTATAAGTTATTATAACTAGTTTATATTAATAGTTAATATAATTATAAAATATAATATTATAAATAAAAATATATATAACTTTAATAAAATAAAGTTTTTAATAAATATAATTATAATAAAAATAATTATTATAAGCTTTAAAAAATATAATAAGATTTAATAAGCTTAATAAAAAAGCTAAAAATAAGTTATAATAATTTAAGCTATTAACTTTTAAAGTTAAATAATATTATTATATATTACTTTTATAAGCAAAGTTTTTTTATATTTTAATATTATAATATTATTTTATTAAGCAATTAAAAAGTTAATTTATTTTTTAATAGTTAAACAACTAATAAAATAAATATTAAATAAGTAAAATATTTTAATTATTATATAAAAAATTATATAAAAAGTTTAAAATATTTTTTAATTTTTAATAGTTATAAAAGCTATTACTTAATAAAATTTAAAAAATATTATAAAAACTATAATATTTTTACTTTTTATTTACTTTTTAATTTAATATTTTTTAATATATATTAAAGATTTAATATAATAGCATTAAACTTTTATTAGTAAAAAACCTTTCTTGCTATTTTTTTTAAAGCATTTATAGCTATTTTTATAAAATAAAACATTTAATTAAGTTTTAAAGCATTTAAGCTTACTTTTTTAAATAGTAATAAAGTTATTTTAGCTTTAAATATTATAAAATTTAAGTAAATATTATTTATTAACTTATAATTACTTTTTTTAATTAAACTTTAAAAAGATTTACTAATATTATTAAAGCTAAAATTAAAAGTTATTTTTTAAGTTTTTTAATAAAAGCTATATAAGTTAATATATAAAAACGATTTTTTATACTAAAAAAATAAAAAGCTTTAAAAAACTAACTATATTTTAAGTGAACATTATAAAGCTAAAAACTAGCATTTAAAAACTAAAAAGCTATTTATTATAAATAAAACTTAAGTTTTATTATAATTAAAAAAAATAATAATTAAATTAAATAATAAAAATAAAAGTAATTATTTAATAAAAAAGTATAAATAAAAAAATAATAATATAATATTTATAGTAAAATTAAATATAATATATAAATTTATTAAATAAAAATAAAAACTTTTAATAAAAATAATTTTAATAATTTTATTTAAATTTTATATGTTTTAATTAAATTATTTACGTTTATATAAATAAAATAATAAAAAATATAATATTAACTTATAAATAACGTTAATATTAATAACTTTAAAATTATATTTATAATTATATAATTAATTATTTTAATAAAAATTATAATAAAATAATTAATTTATTTTATATTAATAAACTATAAAAACTTATAAATAATTTATTATTATTATAAATATTATTATTATTTAATGCATTTTATAAGCGAGTTAATAATATAAGCGAATTGACATTTTTTAAGGGGTACCTTATAAGCTAAAATTTGCAGGAAAATATATAAAACTATCACGTGATCTAACAATAACTTAACCAAAAGCGGTCGTATAATAGCAAACTTTATATCATTGTAATTGTAACTAAATAAAGAATCTAAATATATTTTTTATAAATTTATAGCTATTTTATTTAAGCGTGCATTTAAACATACGCTAAAGAGGCTAAAATTTTTTAGCATATTTTATGTTTCTTTAAGTGTACGCTTAAATAAAATAGCTATAATTTTATAAAAAATAGATTTAGATTCCTTATTTAGTTACGATTACAATGATATAAAGTTTGCTATTATACGACTATTTCTAGTGAAGTTATTTAAATATCACGTGATATGCACAAACGTTTTTTACATGTGCTTTCTAGCTATTAACTTAGTTATGTTATCAACTCGCTTATAAAATGCATTAAAGTAAAAAAAGTTAATAATAAAATAAAATATAAAATATTATAATATTAAATAATATAATAAAAATATAACTTTAATAATATAT
Source organism: Xylaria grammica (assembly GCA_004353285.2). Taxonomy (NCBI): domain Eukaryota; kingdom Fungi; phylum Ascomycota; class Sordariomycetes; order Xylariales; family Xylariaceae; genus Xylaria; species Xylaria grammica. The sequence continues at coordinate 23,271 of NGZP02000013.1, read as the reverse complement.
TTATTATTATTAAATTAATTTATTATTTTGCTTTATAGCATAGCTATTTTATATATTTAATTTTATAAATAAAAATTATATTAAAAAAAAGATTTTTATTTTCTTTAGGTAAATAAAACGCTTATATATTAGGCTATTAAACTATTATAGTATATTTTTCATTATATATTAGATTTTAATATTTAGTTAATATAAAAGTAAAAAGTAAACTAAAAGTCTTAAAAACTAGGCATTTTAAGCTTTTAATAATAGCTTTATTTAATTTTTATGCGTTATATATAAGCTTTAAAGTGCATAAGCTTTATAATAGCTACTTTAAATAGCGTTTTTTGCTTATTTAAATGCTTTAAATAATATAGCTTTTTTATAAGCCTTTTATTTTTTTTACTATGTTATATATTATTAGTTTGCTTGTTTTAATAACCTATTAAGCTAGCTTTTTAGCATTTGCTAAGTTATTTATAGCTGCTATTAAGTTTTTATAGCTTTTTAAAGCTAGTAAAGCTAAGTTATATTTTAAAGCTTTTTCTTTTATTTTTTTATAGTTTATAATAAAAAATAATATATATAGCTATTTTTTATATAACTATATACTTATAAAATAGCATAAAATAGCTTAAAACTTTTTTTTAATATAAAAAAGCTTTAAGTTTAATTTTTTAATATATATTTATAAAATAAATAATATTTTATACTTTAAAAAGCTTTTATAGCATTTTAATATTTTTTTATTATTTAAAAGCTTTTTTATAATAAAATAACTACTTTTAAATAGTTATAATTTTATTTACTTTATTAGCTATTTATTTTAAAGTGCTTTATTTAATATTTTATTATTTATTTATTAATTTTATTAGTTTAAGGTTTTATTTAATATATTTAATTTATTATTAGTTTTCTTAATATAATAATTTTATAATCTTTTTATAAGTAGCTTTTATTATTTTAATATAAAGATATAATATTAGCTAGCTTTTAAATATTATTATTTTATTATTAAAATATAAGTTTAAAAGTAAGGTTTTTAGCTTTATTTTAATATATTTTATAAAAGTAGCTTTATATGCTTTTTTAATTTTATATAAGCAAGCTTTTTAAACTTTTTTAAGCTATTAAATTATATTTTATAGTTTATTATTATTAAAAAGTTTATATTATATTATTACTTTATATATAAATATACGTTTTATTATAGCTATATATAATTGCTTAGCTTTAGTTATATTAGTTTTTTATATTAAGTTTTTAAACTTAATAATAATATATTATTATATTATAAGCTTTTAATATAACTTTAAAAAGTATGTTTTTTATTTTAAATATTATTTAAGGTATACTTTTTAAAACTTAATGCTTTTTATAGGTTTTATAACTACTTTTAAAGGTTTAATATAGTTTTTAAGCTTTTTAATAGCATTTAAAAAGTATAATAAGTTATTTTTTTTAAAAGTAAACTTTATTTTATACTTTTTAGCTAAACTTTTATAAATCTTTTATATACTTTTAAATATTTTATAGTTTTTTTTTATATTTAAGCTAGCTATTATAAAGTTAATATTATTAGTAAAGCTAATAATAATAATTACTAAATGCTTTATAAAGTTATTATATAATATTAATATATATAATAAAAAAGCAGTAATAATATAAATAACTTTTAAAAAACTTTTATATATAATATTATAAGCTTAACTTATTTATTATTAAATTAAAAAAGCGCTATATATTTTATTATAAAGCTTTTAATTTATAATATATAAATTAACTATTTATAGTTTATTATATTATAAGCTTTTAAAATATTTAATAATAATAAAAAAGTTATATATTTTTATATAAATGTTTTATAAGCTTTTTTAGTTATTATTTTAATAGTTATATTTATTAATTTTTATTTTTTTATTATTTGTTTAGCTTTTTTAAAAAAAGCTATAAACTTAACTTTTAAAGGCTTTTTAAGCTTAAAAATAACTATTACATTTACTTTTTAAAACTATTTAAAATAATAACTTATTATAAAGCTTACTTAATAAAGCTTTATTAGCTTTTTATAAAAAAAGCTTGTTTATTAAGTTTGTTATATTTTTTGTTTTTACTTTTTAAAACCTTTTAAACTATTAATAGCTGTTATATTTAATAAGCTAGTTAAAAATATTATTAAAGTTTACTAAAAAGCTAAAAAAAAGCGTTTAATAAGCTTTTAAGCTTTTTTTTAATAGGTTATAGCTATTATTAAGCCTTTTAAAGTATTTTATAACAAAAAAATAAAGATTATATTTAATAGCACTTTAAAAGAAGTTTTTACTTACTTTAATAAGCTTTAAATAGCTTTTAAATTAATAAATGCTTTTATAATTACTTTATATTAGCTATATTAGCAAGCTTTTTTAGCTTTATACTTTAAGTTTAAATATGCTTTAATTAATAATTTTTCAGCTTTTTTTATTTTATTTTAGCAAAACTTTTTATATATATAGTTAGCTTTTATTTTTGCTTTTATTATTATATAAATTAACTATAAAGCTTTATAAATGCTTTAGCTAAAAGTTTTTAAAAAAGTAAAAAGTTTTGCTATTTTTATTAGTTATTTTCTAAGTTTATTAAAACTTATATTTAGTTTTTTTTTTATTATTTAATATTTTTTAAATTTAATAATAGCTTTTACTTTTATAGCTATATATTTTATTTATTTATAGCTAGTTTTATCTTTTTATTATAACGCATCTTATAAGCGGATTGCCATTACAACTAGATTAACAGCTTAAAAGCACACACAAAAAACGTTTGTGCATATCACGTGATATTTAAATAACTTAACCAAAAGACATTATATAATTACATAATATATATCATTAGAATTATAATTCAAAGGAGAATCTAAATCCAATTTTTATAATTTTATTACTATTTTATTAAAGCGTGCACTTAAAGAAACATAAAGTACGCTAAAAAATTTTAGCGTTTTTAGCGTATCTTAAGATGCACGCTTAAATAAAATAGCTATAAAGTTATAAAAATCAGATTTAAATTCATCTTTAAGTTACGATTCCAATGATATATATTATGTAATTATACGACGTTTTTTAGTTGAGTTATTTTAAGATCACGTGATATTTTAAGGTATTTCCTTGCAAATTTTGCCTTATAAAGTACCCCCTTAAAAGTGTTAATCCGCTTGTAATAGCAATCCGCTTATAAGATGCGTTATATAAATAACGTTATAATATAGCTTTTAAGTTTATTAATATTTTAAGCATTTTATAATTTAAGCATTTTTATTAAAAGTTATTTTAATATATAATTAATTAAGTTTTTAATGCTTATATTAAGTTAATAGTAAAGTGTTTTTATTTTTTTATAAGTTTTATAAGTTTTTTATAAATATAGCTAGTAATAAGTTTTAACTTGCTATAAACTTTAATAACTTTTTAATTTTATATAATATATACTTTAAAAGATTTTATTTTAAATAATATAAGTTAAAATCTTTTATAAATAAATATTTAATTATAAATAGTTAAAAAAAAAGCTTTTAAATAAAAATAGTTTATTTTTTATTTATTAAGCTTAAAAAATAAATTAAATATATTATAATAGCGTTTTTTTTTATTTTAATTTAAATATTTATTTATTTTTTACTGCTTTTTTATTAACTATTTTTAATATTATATATTTATTAATATATATAATAGCTTTATTACTTTTTTATATTATATAATAGTTTTTTTTAAAGTAATAAAAAATATTATTTTTAATAATTATTACTTTTTAAATAGCTATAAAATTATATTTTGTTTTTTTTAATGCTTTTATTATATTATTTTATAATTTTTTTTTTATATTTTAGCATGCTATTTTTATTATAGTTATAAAAAAAATATAATATAAGTTAAAAGCTATTTAATATCTTTTTTTTTAGCTAATAAAAAGCTTTTACTTAATATTATAAACGCTAAGTTAAAAGCTTTTAATATTAATATATTATTAGCTTATAAAGCTATTATAATAATATTAGTTTTTTTTTAAAACTAATATAAATATATTATATAAGCAGCTTTAGCATATATTTTTATTTTTTTACTTAATAAATAAGTTTTTTTTTATGCTTTATAACGTTTATTATATTTAATATATTTAAAAAATATATTAATAGTTTTTATAAAGCAGTTTTTTTAGCTTTTAAAGTATTTAAAGCTTATATAATACTTATAGTAAGCTATCTTTTAATAGTAAGTTATAATATAATTATAGCTAAAGCAATTAAAATATTATTTTATTTTAGCTTTAATAATAAAAAGTTTATAATTAAATAGTTAAGCTTTTTATAGCAAGCTATTTTTATAAGTTATTAAACTGCTATTAAAGTATATATATAAAGTAAAATAGCTTTAGTTTTTATATTTATATTTTTTAAAAGTATTTTTTTATATTTATTAAGCTTTAAGCAAGTTTTTTTAAACTTTTTAAATAGGTTTTTTTTATTATAAATCTTTTTAAGTTATATTATTAAAAGTTTTTTAGCTATAATAATAACTTTCTTTTTTTATATTTTAATAGTATTATTAAAAGCTATTATTATTTAATTGCTTTTTTTTAGTTTTTTTAAAAGTTTTTCTTTAAATATAACTATTATATTATTATTTAAAAGTTTTTTTACTGCTATTACTTTTATGCTTAAAAGCATAATATTTACTATAATAATAATTATAATAAGCTTTTATTTTTTTAAAGCTAAAGCTTATTTATTAGCTTTTATAATAATTTTTTTATTATGTTTTAATAGTATTACTTTATATTAAAAGCTTATTAAAGTTTTATTGCTATTACTTTTTACTTTTAAGTTTATATATTACTTTATATAATATTTTATGTTTTTATATTATATACTACTTATTATAAAGCGTTTTAAAAGTTTTAGCAAATGATAACTTTATTAAAATTTTTATTTTAGTTTATAGGTTTTATATTATGTTTTTTTAAAAAGCTTATAAAATAGCTAGTTAGTTATTTCTTTAGCGTTTTATTATAAAAAAAGTTTTTAGTTTACTTTTTTATTTTTTATTACTTAAAATATAAGCTTAATATATTTATTAAGCAGCTTATATATAGTTATAAGCTTATTAGTTTTTTTTAAAAGTATATTATTTCCTTTTAAATAGCTATTAATAAACATATTTTTAATAGGTTATATTTTATAATTCGTTAAAATATTAATAAAAAAGTCGTTTATTATTATATTAACGCTTTTTATATTATCTACTATTATTATAAATAATATAGCTAGCTTATTTAAAAGGTTTTTTTAATAAGTTTTAAATAATTATAATTATTAAATTATATTTAATACGCTTATAAAATTATAAGTAAAAGTATTAAAAAAGCAAAAGTTTATTTTTTAATAATATATATTATTTTATAAAAAACTTTAAAAACTTATTAATATAATTAAAATCTTTTTATAAATAATATTAAAACATTTTAAACTTTTTAATAAAGCTTTAATATTAAATAAAAAAAATAGTAAAAAATATATAAATAAAAAACTATTTAAATAATAACTTATTTAAAAAATTTAATTTTATTATAAAAGTAAAAAAATATAAATAATTTTAATAAAAAATATAATAATTATTTTTTATTTAACTTTTATAAATAAAACTATTAATAATAAAAAAAACTTATTTTTATATAATATATTATTACTTTTTATATATATTAAATTTTCTTTTTTTTTAGCTTAAAACTTTAAATTATAATATTAATAAATTTATAAATTAACTTTTAATAAATATAATATTATTTTTAATTTTATATTATAATTATTAATAATATATAAATTAAATAAAACTATTATAATACCTTTTATAAATAATTTATATAAACTTTTTATAAAGTTATATTAATTATATTATAACGTTATTTATAAGTTAATAATACATTTAAGTTAATAAAATAATTTTTAATAATTTTTATACGCTAATAAAAATAAATTAACTATTACGTATAAAATTAATTAAAATTAATTAAAATTATTTTTATTAAAAGTTTTTATATTTATTTAATAAGTTTATATATTATATTTTATGCTATTATAAATATTATAGCGCTTTTAATTTATTTAAGCTTTTTTTATTAAGTAACTATTTTTTTTTATTAGTTAATTTAATTATTTTACCTTTTTTTAATTTTTATAAAACTTAAGCTTTATTTATTATAAAAGGTTTTTATATTATAATTGCTTGTTTTTTATTTAGTAACGTTTACTTAAAATATAGTTAGTTTTATAAAGTTTTTTGTTTTTATAGCATAAAAAAGTAACCTTATATATTATTTTTAATATAGCTTTTATAATTAAATTAATAAACTTAAAAATCTTTATTAAAAAGCTTAAAAAATAATTTTTAATTTTATTTTTAATAAAAGTTAATTATTTTTTAGCTTTAAAGGTAATAGTAAGCATTTTTAAAACTTAAGCTAAAAAAAGTAATTTTAAGTTAATAAAAAGTATTTTTTTAACTTTAATAATATTTAAAGCTAAAATAACCTTATTACTATCTAAAGAAATAAGTCTAGCAACTTTAAATTTTAATTAAATGTTTTATTTTATAAAAGCAGCTTTAAATGCTTTAAAAAACCTTATAAGAAAATCTTTTCTTATTATATATATTAGTACTATTATATTAAATCTTTAATATAAGCAAAATAAGCATATTAAAACATATTAAAAAGTATTAAATTAAAAAGCTAAAGCTTTTAAAATAAATAAGCAAGCATATAAAAAGTAATAATATTATAATTTTTATAATATCTTTTAAATTTTATTAAATAATAGCTTTTATAACTATTAAAAATTAAAAGATATTTTATACTTTTTATATAACTTTTTATATAATAATTAAAGTATTTTATTTATTTAATACTTATTTTATTAGTTGTTTAGCTATTAAAAAATAAATTAACTTTTTAATTGCTTAATAAAATAATATTATAATATTAAAATATAAAAAAAACGTTGCTTATAAAAATAATATAATAATATTATTTAACCTTAAAAGTTAATAGCTTAAATTATTATAACTTATTTTTAGCTTTTTTGCTAAGCTTATTAAAGCTTATTATATTTTTTAAAGCTTATAATAACTATTTTTATTATAATTATATTTATTAAAAACTTTATTTTATTAAAGTTATATATATTTTTACTTATAATATTATACTTTAAAATTATATTAGCTATTAATATAAACTATTTATAATAACTTATAAAATTTTTATTAAAAGCTTATAAATAATTAATTTAATAATTTAAATATATTTAAAGGTTTAATTATTAGTATATAAAGTTTAATATTTAGTTTTTATTAACTAAAAATATATTATATATATATTAAAAAATATTAGCTATTTTTTTAACATATTAAAGCTAAAGCAAAAATGCTTGCAAATTTAAATTAATTATACGTTTAATAATAATATTTTTTTTAGCTATTATAAAATTTTAACATGTTTAGTTTATAATATATTATAGTTATATATTATTTAATCTTTAATAAAAAATACTAAAAAAAACGCTATATATTATTAAAAGCTTTTTTTTAAAAAAAAAGTTATATTTTTTAATAGTAATTACTAGCTATAAATTAGCTTTATTAAATTTATAAGCTATATTATAATTAGTTAAAAAATATTAAAAAATATTTTATTAACTTAAATATATTATAAACTTATAAATAATATTATGTTAAATATATATTAAAATTAAAATATTAAATTAAATTATTATAAATTAAACATTAAATAAATATTATATATAAATTATAAATATATTTAAATTAAAAAGTTAATATAATTATTAAAAATTAAATATAATTAAAAAATATATTTAATTATTATATAAATATAAATATTTATTTAAAATAAATTTATTAAATTTATTTTTTTATATTAATTAAATTATTTTAATTTATAAATATAAAAAAATAAGCTTTTTATTTATTTATATTATTTATTTATATAATATATTATATTTTAATTATTTTTTAATAAAGTTTTATTTTATTAAAAGTAATATTTATTTATATTATTTATTATTAAAAGCAGCAAATAAACATAAAGTTAAATAATATATTTAATTAACAACTAGTTGCTTATAAAAAAACAATGATAACAATAAACCTAGTCTTTGTTAAGTATGTATATAAGGGATGTCTGCTAAACTTGTTGGCAGCCGAGCTCCCTTCTATCACGCTATGGACAGACCTGCCGATGTGCACGAACCACATCACAGGCGCCACTGTCGAGGAGGGCGTCATCCGCGCAGGAAACAAGTGTATGATAAAGCCCATGTTTATTATCTACTATAACATCAAGCTTAGTAAGGACAGCAAGATGGAGCAGCTCAAGGCAATCTACGCCATAAGCCCCGGCGATGTTTTACCGCGTTGATGAGGACGCGCGTCGGAACTAACACGGCTTCGATTCTTTGTTACATACATGATACGGCCGATGATCTACATACACATCGAACACCGTGATGCGCACCCCGGTGTCCGCCGCGCCTAAGGCGGCTATCTATGGACGAGACCTGAACGGCTATTCATCTCGGACTTGCCTAGCCGCACCGGGACGGCCCTGCCTTGGGCCTGCTTCCACGCTGCCCGCCCATCCCTACAGCGTGGGCAAGCCGCCGTGAAGGCCGTGTGCGCCCGGCGTGCTTCCTACCTGGGCGCCACGGACGGCCGAGACGTCGTACCTGACGGGCTCGTTGACGAGCGGCTTGAACTTGCCTTCCTTGACGGGTGTCGTAGGCTTGTCGGTAGTTGAGGAGGTCGACTTTAAAACCTTGCTCTTTTCCTCTCTCCCTGTCCCTGCGGGCCTCTTGACCTTGCGCCGCTTCTTGCGCTCGGCTCCCGCGGAGAGCGCTACACGGCTTGCATAAGGTTTGCCTTGGTCCCTTTCTGTTGTATCGGCTGTGTGGATGGCGACGACTTGAGCCGTTTCGCTATCTCGTAGAGAATTATTATTTCTGAGCAGACGGGTCCTGAATATTTCGGGGAGATAGATAGGCATGGGAAGGTATGGCCTTTTGGTAGCAAGATGTACCGTCTTGCGTTGTGGTTAGTGATTACGGGTCGGGATGTTCACATGGAGATAAATGCCCGGCGGCTAAATTGGCCTTACGGCATGGTGAGAAAAAGGGCGCTGCGCGGGAGAGAAGGGATGTGGTACCTACTAGATGCTATTCTCTCATGGTATCTCCCTCCTTCTAAAATCTATGGAAGACGTGAACCTTGTCCAGGTGTTTCAATTATATCCTTATTAAAGGCCGCTATACGGAAATCAATGTCATAGAGGAAGTTGAATTCCTAGGACTTGCGGCGATGAGCAGGTCCCCGAAAAGGTCCTCTGGTCAGCTAGAATAGCGACCTGAACCTTCCGGCCCGTCGGTCCTGGTCCGTCGCCTCCTCCGGTCGTGCTGCCTCCCTTCCCCTTTCTCCCTTCTGGCGAACCTGACAAACGCTGCCGTTTAGACGGTGGCGGGCTGGCTTCTTAGTCCTAAAGTAGAGCCTGGTATCAAAAGGTTGCTGTTAGTCTCTCGACGTAGTATATGCTCGATAGGTCATCATGGTATAGTATCTATTTGCTAACCGGCGGTTGCGCTTTTCCTATGTCCGCGAAGCTAAAACCCCACCTATTCCCATTTATACCAAAGACTATCCCCTGCTAAAGGGATAGTGGCAGGCAGCTACCTAGGCTTGTCCTAGAGGGCGGGGCCTTTGCAAGTAAATTGCTTGTCCTATTGACGGGATGTCATATCTTTGTCATCAGGCACCCGGCAAATGGCGACAGACTCGCCCTCGTCAACAAGAGTCCCACGGGAGGACAGCCACGGTTTGGCGCTCGCTGCACTCGCGCGAGTGTTAAGGGGCACCGCAGCATCTGACCTGCCTTGCGTCGATGGCAAGCAGCGAGAAGAGGATGCGAGGGGATGCGACCCTCTTGAGCCTGGTCTCGTGTCTGCCCCCAGCACCCTACTACCGCCGTCTTCCAAGGCAGGGGCAGCTACAGAAGTTGGAGGGCTCAGAGGCCCGACGTCTTCGTCCTCATTGCCTACTGGTTTCTCTGTCCGTGGCGTAGGACCTGTTGGGGGTGGCGCCATAGGGCTGGCCCGGCTTAGCTGGGGACACGAGAAACAAAGGTCCGGATGTTCTTTTTATACATGTGGCAGATGCATGGGGGGAAGGGGCAGACATATGGATTCTCGCTACGTTGCTGCGGCTGTTGAGGTTCCTGTTGGAGAGGGAGCGCACTCCAGGGCAAGAGCGTATATTTTGGATGACAGGAGGGGAGGGGAAAGCTGCCGATGAGTATGACATTTCAATCTCCCGCTAACGAAGCGGCAGGTATATAGTATTTCCTAGCTATTATTATATCGGCCAGCTGAGTAGGGAATATATCTGCGGCGATCCGACAGATAAAAAAGACACAAAATAAACGCTTCCGACTTGGGTGCTCTCGGCCATCGGCAAGAGGCACTGCGCTACTTCCCTTCGGCGGACGACCTAGGTCCACAGGCCGTTATCCGTCGGGCCGGGCCTCGCGGGACTAAGCAAGGCCCTCGGCCCGTGTCGCTGGCGCAGCGAGCAGGACCGAAAGCAGGACCGAAAGCAGGGCTGAGCAGCGGGCGCTCCGATGGCACACCTAAGCGCAACCTGTCTGTGCTGTCCCCGTCCCCGTCCCCGTCCCCGTCCCCGTCCCCGGCCCTGGCCCCGGCCCCGGCCCCGGCCCCGGCCGCGAAGCACGAGGAAGTGTAGGCGAGGATGGATCCGCAGGGGAATCTGAGATGGCCTCAACCTGCTGTCTCTCGTCCTGCAACCCTTGCCCTTTTCGGCGTCTCACCACGCTGAGAGGTATGTACGAACGACATTCCCGGCTACGGCCATCATGACGTGCTCGACGTCCCTGATGCAGACTAGTGTTGCGTGCACTGCTAAAAGCTATGCGCTACAAGTAGGTAAAGGCACTACTAGTAGCTAAATAGCTAGTTATAAACAAGCTATAATTTTTAAGTTATTTAAAGCTAATATATACTATGTTAAGCTATTAATAGTAAAGTTATTAAATTATTACTAGTAATAAAATAATATATATTAAATATATTAAAAAACCTTTTTTTTAAAATTATAATAAAAATAATAATAAAATAAACTTATTTATAAAAAAAATTAATTATATATTATAATTTATAAATTTTAAATTTATTTAAAGTTAATAAATAAAAGTAAAACTATTAATAAAAAATATAAAATAAACTTATTAACAATTAATTTTTAAAATTTATAAATGTTTAAAATATAATTTTTTATTTTATTATTATAAATTTACTTTTAATATATAAAGCTTAAATTAATTATTTAAATAATAACTTTAATTTAATGTTTATAAATATTAAATTTAATATTTTTTAATATAATTATTAAATATATTTTAATAATATATTAATAAAAAAAGTTATATATAACGGCTTTAGTTAACTTTTAATTATATTATTGTTTATAATATTATTATAATATTAAAATATTAAGTTTTTATTTTATTTTTAAATAAGTTTAACTTTTTTAATTAAAAAAAGTTTATTTAAATAATAATATAATTATAAAGTTTTATATTTATAAATAAAAAAACATTTATATTAACTTTATTAAGCTATTAATAATATATATATATAATTATATAATAATTATAAATATAATATAAATAAAAAAACTATAATATTATTTATAATATAATTATTAAAAGCTAGTTTATAAGTTTATTAATATTATAAATAAATTTTTTAAGCTAAAAAAAAAAAAAAAAATAATATATAAAAGCTAATAATATATTATATAAAAGTAAATTTCTATTATTATTAATAGTTTTATTAATAAAAAGCTAAATAAAAAGCTGTTATATTAATAATTATTATAACTATTATATTTTTTATTAAAATTTAAATATAATTATAAATTTAATTAAAGTTATTTATTTTTTTTAACTTTTATAATAAAACTTACCTGTTTAATTAAGTTATTATTTAAATAGTTTTTTATTTATATATTTTTAACTATTACTTTTATTTAATATTAAAGTTTTATTAAAAGTTTTAACGCTTTTAAATATTATTTATAAATTTTTTAGCTATATTAATAAGTTTTAAAAGTTTTTTATAAAATATTATATATTATTAAAGTTATATTATTTTATATTATTTAATATTATAATATTTAATATTTTTTATATAGCTTAAATTATAATGTTTTTTAAATTTTAAATTTTAATTTATTATTAATTTTTTTTATTTAAATAATAATTTTATTTATTATAATAATAAGTTATTTATAGCTTTAAAGCTTATTAATATAAAATAAGTTAATTATTTTATAAAAGTTTAAAAAATTTAAAATATAATTATATTTTTAAATTTATAATATTTTAAATAGCTTTATTTATTATAAGTTAAATTTATTTATTAATATTTAAGTTATTAAATCTTTTTTTAAAAAATATATAATTATTAACTAATATATTATTTAAAAATAAAATAAATAGAAAACTTATATTAAAATCTTTTAATTATAATAAAACATTAACTATTAAATATATAATATAAATTTATAATGCTTTTTTATATAAACTAAGTAAATAATTAATATATAAAAATAAAAATTAATTAAACTTAAAAAGATATTATTATATAATATATAACTAATTTAATTTTATAATTAATTTTGCTTTAATTAATTAACATTAAAAATATAGCTAGTTTTTTATTATATATATATATAATATACTTTTAGTAAATATTAATTAAGCTTTAAACTTTATATAATAATAATTAATCTTTAAAATATATTTTAATTAAAAAATTAATTACTAGTAAATTTTTAATAAAGATTTAATTTTATATTAAAAGTAGTTTATTTATATATAAAATATAAAAACTAAATAATATATTATATAAATTAAATAATAATATAAGTTATTTATTAACTTTTTTAAATTTTTATATATATAAATATAATAATTTAACTATAATATATAAAATTAATTAAATTTAATTAAAAATATTATTATTAAATATTTTTATATTATTTTAATAAATATATAAGTTATATTTAAGCTTGCTATATATTTTATATTATTATATATATAATAAACCTTTTTTTATATAATAACTATTTATATTAAAAACAGCTATTTAATCTTTTGCTTTAAGTTTATAGGTAAATAAAAGCTTATATAGCCGCTATATAAAAATAGTTTAAATATTATACTTTTATATGTTTAAAATATAATATAGCATAAAAAATCAATTAATTATAGCTTAAAAATATTAGCAAAAGCAAATAAGTTAATTTTGCGCGTAAATAATGTTTTATTTTGCTTTTTTTTATGCTTTTAATTTATTAAAACAACCTTTTTTTCTTTATATTTTTTTATTTAACTCTTTTAATAAGCTTTACTTTAATCTTTTTTAATTAAAATATAGTTAACTTTAATATAGCTTAATTATTAATTTAATGCTTTAACTTAATAGTATATATAATTAATTTATTTTTTTTTTATTTTTTTTTAACTAGCTTTTTAGCTTTTTTGCTTTTATTATTAAATTTTATAAGATTATTTTTGCTTTTTCTAGTCTTTTATATTTTTAATGCTTGTTTTAATTTTTTTAATGCTTTAATACTTTAGTTATATTAATTTTATTTTTTTTAATCGTTTAAATATAAAAAAGTAAGTTTATATGCAATATTAAACTAAATATCTTTAGGCTATTTATATAAAAAGGCTACCTTTTTTTGCTATAGTTAAAAAGCTTGCTATTAAAGATTACTTAATTAAAAAAACTTTAATAGTAAAACGTTATTTAAAGTATTATTTTAAAAATATTTAGCTATATTTAATATGTTTTTATATTGTTTATAATATAACTTTAAGCGTAAAGAAAAGTTAAAAAATACTTTAAAGTAAGTTTATTAGGTCTTTTTATATAATATTAATTTATTAGTTATACTTTTTTTTTTAATGCTTTTTTTTTTAACTAGCTTTTTAATAATATTTTTGCTTTAATTATATAATTTTTTAAGTTTTAGTTTTTTTAGCTTATTTAATAACGTATAAATATTATTTATAAAAGCTTTTTTAAGCTTAATTTTTAAATATAGCATTATTTTATTATATAAGTTTTTTATATGCTATTTTAACTAAAGGTTTTAAGTTTTCTACATATATTTTAGCAACATTTTAAAAGCATAATATAAATAATATAAAAAAAGTGCGCTAAAAAACTTAAACTTAGCTTTTTTTTAATTAATAAACGTTGCAATAGTATAAAACGCTATAAGTTTAGCTATATTAAGCAGTATTAATAGCTATATATTTATTATTTTCTTTTTTATATTAAGGCTTTTTTAAGCATTAATAACTTTTATATAAAACATAAAAACTATTTTTTATTAAGTATATATTAAAATAAGCTTTTATTATAAATTAGCTTTTTTTTTATTTAATATTACTACTTTTATAATATATTTCTTATTTATTTATGCTATTAATATTATTATATTACCTTTTATAAAAATATTTTTTATTATAAGCTTAACTATAATCTTTAAAATATATCTAGTAATATTAATATAAAAGCTTATAAAAGTTTTAACTAATATACTTAAATCTTAAAAAAATAACTTGCTATTTTGCTATTTTTAATATAAGCTTTATATAAGCAATATAGCTATTATTATTTGCTAGTAAATAAGCTAATTAATATTAAAATTATTAAAGTTAAAATTAATATAGTTAGTAAATATTTAAGTATTATTAATTAGCTTTTTTTTTAGCTTTTTTAATTAAGCTAAATAGTTATTTAGCTAAAAAAGCATTTTATATAACTAAGCTTAAATATTTTAATTACTTTTATATATAAGCTTTAATAAATCTACTACTTTTTTTAATGCTTTTAAGTTTTATACTTTTTAATTATAAACTTTTTTTATAGCATAAAAATTAAAAAGTAAAAATAGCAAACTTTTTTTAATTTAAATATTAATATATATTTTAATAAGTGCTACTATTTATTTATAATATATTTAAGCTAATAACTGCTTTTTATTTTAGCTTTTTTTTTATATATATAATAATATTATTAAGCTAGTAAAATATTAAATATAGCATATAAAAACTAAAATATTTATATATATATTTATAAAACTAGTTATATATAAGTAAGCTAATTAGTTAAATAAGTATAATAGCTATATTAAACCTAGCTTTTTATAAAATTTATAGTTATTTTATTATTTTTTTAATACTACTTTTTATTTTAAAAAGTAAATTAAATAAATAAGCTAGTTAGTTATATAAATCTATAAATATTATAGTTTAGTAACTATAATAGCAGCATTTTAAAATAATAAAGCAAGCTTTAATATTTTTTACTTTATTATTTTATGCTTTATTTTATGTTAACTTTTTATAATTTTTTATAAGCATATTATATTTATTTTTAAAAATAGTTTTAAGAAATAAAAAACTATGCTTAAAGTAAAGCTTTAAAAAGAACTTTAGTATAGCTAAAACTTTTAGTTTATTTAACTACTTTTTTGCTTTTAGTTTAATTAAAGCATTCTTTAAATATATAGTAATATTACTTTTTTAAAAATTAAAAAAGTAAGCAATATTAAAGTTATAAAAATCTTTAAATACTTTATTAATATAGCTTTAATTAAAGTATTTTATATTAAAGTTTTAAACTATATAATTTTTTTTTACTTATAAAAAAAAACTATACTTTAAATTTTATTTATTTAGCTTTGCAAAATATATAGTTTTAAAAAAATATATAAATTTTTACGTGCTTTTAAATTAAGCTAATAATATAGCTGCTTTTTTTATAATAAGTTTTTTAATATTAAATATAACTACTTTAATACTTAAATTAGCTATAAATAATTTTTTAGCTTTTTATACCTTTAATATTTTATAGCATATTATAAGTTAAATATTTTTATTAAAAACGCTTTATATATTATTAAAAAAGTTAAAATGTTTTTTTTTATCTTATAAATTATAAAAATATGCTTTAACTATATATAAATATTAAATTATATTAAATATAAATATAATTATAAAAAGCTTATAGCGCTAGCTATTTTTTTATTTAAAAAATATATTAAAAAATGCTTTATTTAAATATAAAATAGTTTATTTTTTTCTAGTAAAGTTTTTTAGCTATAACTTTATAATAGTATACTTATAAATTATATAATAATATTATTTAGTAAAACTAGCTTTAAAAAAATTAAAAAAATAAACTATACGCAAACTAATATAAATAATAATTATAAACTAATAATTACTTTTTTTTATTAATTTATTTTTTTTAAAAATTAATAGTTTAGCACTTAAATAAATATTTTATATAATTATTTTAGGTAATATTATTTTAAACTTATTTTAATTAAAAATAATAGCAAACTTATATTTATAGGTTACTTTTTTATAAAAGTCTTTAAAAAATAATATAATAAAAGCATTTATTTTTTATATTAGTAGCTTATTTTTAGCTTTAATGCAAAAAAGTATATTAATTATAGCAAAAAAAATTTTATTTAGCTATTTTCTTTTTATATTTTTACTTAAAAAACTAAAAAGTAATTATTATAATAATAAGCTAAAAATATTAAAAATATTTAAAATGCTTTTTATTTTAGCTAATCTAATAAAAAAAAGCAGGTTAATAAAAAAAGTTTTAATATATTTAAAATTTAGCTTTTAAATAAAATAGTTAGTATACTTTTCTTTTTTTTTAATTGCTTATTTTATTAATAAAAGTATTTTTTAACCTTTAATTGCAAATATTTTAATATAAGTTTATAATATGCTTAAGCATTAAATTAATAATACTTTTTACTAATAAGTTTTTAATAATAATTACTTATAATAATACTTATAAAAATAATAGTATAAAGTAATTATATTAAGTTTAAAAAAAAGTAATAACTAAAAATATATTATTAAAAAAAGCTTATATTAGTTAAAAGTATTTAATAAAAATTTAATCTAATAAATAAATAATATAGCTATATTATTATAATAGTTATAATAATGCTAATAGTAAAAAAGTTATATTAAATTAAATATAAAAACTTAAAATAAATAAAAAAGATATAAAGTTAAGTTTAAAAGTATTTTTATTAATATTTATATATTTTTTTTTATTAAATCTTATTTAAAAAATATAGCTTAATAACTTAAAAACTAATATTTTTATAATTAAATAATTTTTTTAATTAAATCTTTAATATTTTTATTATAGTTAATATAATTAATATAATTAAATATAGCAGTAATAAATAAATAACTTTTTTATTTATTATTATTTTATTAAGTTTGCTAAAAGTATAAGTTTTTTTACTATTTTTTATTTATATTATTATTTTTATAATCTTTTTTATAATTTTATTCTTTTTATTTATAGTTTATTTTTTTATTTTATAAGTAATTATTTTATTTCTTTTTAGTTTTATTTTAATAATTAAATTTTATTATTATAAGCTTTAATAATTTATATTGCTTTGCTTATTAAAATAGCAGCATAATATTAAAGCTATACTTTTTTTTTTATAGTTAAAAATTAATAGTTTATTATTTAAATTAATAATATAAATATTATATAAAAAGTTATTTGCAAATATAGCTATATTAACAATAAAGTATATACTTTTAAATAAAATTAAGCAAAAAAAGTAAACCTTTTAGCTATTTTTTTATTATAATTACTAATTATATAAGCTTTAAAAAGGTTATAAATTTATATTTTAAAAAGTTATACTAAAAGTTATTATATTTAATAAAAAATCTCTTAAGATTTTTTTATAAAAATTAAAGCTAGCTTAAAAATCTTAAGTTATATTAAGTTTTTTAAATTCTTTTTAGCTAAAAAGCTTTTAGCTAAGCTACTATATATTAAAGCTAAAAGAAATAGTCTTTAAAAAAAGTACTTATTTTGCTTGCTTTAAAATAATTATTATATTATTACTTTATTTATTTAATTGTTTAAAACTTAAAACGTTGCTTTTTATAAGCATTATAAATTCCTTTTTATTTTTTTAAACTTTTTTAATTATATTAGCATGCATTTTTTTTTTATATTATTTTTTTAAGCTATTTAACCTTTGCTTATACTAATTATATCTTTAATATTTAAAGGTAACACTATTTTTTTAATTTTAAATCTAGCTTTAACATTTATTTTAAAATTTATTTTTTAATAAAAGATATTTTTAAAAACCTTATACTAAAAAACTTTCCTTTAATTATTATATTATTACTTAATGCTTTTATTAAAATTATTTTTTAATAATTTATTAAAAATATTAAAAAAAGTAGTAACTTTTTTTAGGTATAATTAATAAGTTTTTTTTAGCTATTTTGCTTTTTTTATATTAACTTGTTTTTTAAAAGCTTTTTATAGTATATTTGCTTAATTATATTTTTAATCTTTAAAACTAGCTTAGCTAGCTATTTTTTTTTTTTTACTTTTGCTAAAAATATAGTTTTATAAACTTTTACTTTATTAGTTATTATAATAAATATTATATAATTATAAATAAAAATAAGCATAAAAAAAAGAAATTAATATAAAACTAATTAAAAAGTATTTAAAAGTAAAAAATAAAAAGTAATAAATAGCAATATTAAAAAAAGTAAAAAAAAAATATGTTAATTATATATATATAGCTAATTTTAATTTAATATTTTATATTAAATTATAGTTTTTTTTATAATTAAAGAAAATTTAACTTTTTTTTTATTTTTTAGCTACTTTAACTATTAAATAAAATAAAAAAATAAATTATATAGCTTATATTTTTTTATATTTAATTAACTTAGTTTTTTATATTATTTAGCTTTTATAACTATTATTTTTTTTTTTAATGTTATTTTATTTTTATATTTTTTTTTTATTAATATTATTTTTTTTTTTAGTTACTTTTAATCTTTTTGCTTATTTTACTTTTTTATATTAATATTATAGCTATTTATATTAAGCTTTTTATTACTTTTAATATACTTTAGTTAATAGCTTAATTATAAAAGTAAGTTTAATAAAAAATAATGCTAATAAATATAATAATAACTTTTATAAAATATAATTTAAATAAAATAAATAATATTAAAAGCATTATAGATATTATTATTGCTACTAATAAAAAAGCATTTTTTAATGCTTAAAAAGTATTAAAAAAAAACTTAAAAAAAGTAATATAAATAGCAATAAAAATATTTATAATAATTAAAAAAACTAGTATTAGCTTTAAAATTAACTTATAATTTTTATTTTCTTTAAATAGTTAGTAGCTATACTAAAAGATAGCGCTATTAATAAAAACTTTTTTAAAAAAAAGCTAGCAAAAAAATTAAATAACTACTTTAAAACTAAGTTTTATAATATTTTTTATTTAAAGTAAAAGCAAGCATAAAAATTAATTTTTATATTTAAATATAAAATCTTTTTTATTAAAAGTAGCTTTTTAGTAAATATAATAATAAAGTTATAACTTTATAAAAATAATTAACTATTTTTTTTTTAAATGTTTGCTAAAAATAAATATATTTAAAAAATAAGTTTATATTTTATTATTTATATTTTTTTTTTGTTTTAATAATAATATTTAAGCCTTTTTTATAAAAAATGCTTTTTTTTTAAAGTTTTTAGCCTTTTTTTTAATTAAATTAAAAGTTTAAAAGTAAATATAAAAATAAAAGTTTATTTATAGCATTAAAAATTAATTTTTTTTATTTTTATATTAATTTATTTAAAAGTAATTTATTATATTTTTTTATTTTTTTATATAATTTTTTTCTTTAGTTTTTAATTACTTATTTTTTTTTAGTTTAATTTTTTTTTAATATTAAGCAATAGTTTTTTTATTGTTTATAAGTTTTAATTTAAATCTTTAAGTTTTTAATAACTTATTTTATTTTTAATAAAAGCTTTTAACTGCTTAGCTAAAAATATTTTTTTTATATAAAACTTTAGTTAAGTTTTTTAGTTTATACTTTTTATAATTTAAAGCTTTAGCTATTTTAAAAAGGCTTAGCTATTAATAAAGTAGCTTTTTAATATTTAATATATTTATAAATAATAAAATATTATATAAAAGTATTAGATTATCTTTAGTAAAAAATATAAAAATCTTATAGCTATTTTAAATATTATATATATTAGTTATTTTTTTTTTTTTTATTATAATATTTTTAACTTTTTAAATATTTATATTATAGCGCTTAAGCTACTTAACTTAAGCTATAATTAAGTTTTTATAGCTAGTTATTTTATTTTACTTTATAATTTACTATATAAAAATAATATTTTTAACTAATATAATAAAAAGCTTTTTATAAACTAGTTTATAAAAAAAGTAGCTATAATATTAAAAAGCTGTTTAGTTTGCTAATATTATTAAATTTAAATAACTTTTTTAATTTTTTTTAGTTTTATTTATTATTTTTATAAAGCTTTTTTTAATTAGCTAATAGCTTTTTTTAATAAAGCCTTAAAACTAAAAGTAATATATAAGTTTATAGTTTAGTTTATATTTTAAAAAAGCTACTACTATTTTTATTTTTTTTAAAAATTTAATATTATTATTATATTTTATTTTTATAAGCATTTTATATTAATAAATAATTTTTTTCTTTAAAAACTTAAAAACTATAGTAAAGTTAACTTTTTTTAATAATTTAGCTTTTAACTATACTATTATTTTTATAATAAGCTTTAATTATAGCTTTATAGCTATTATTTGCTAGTATAGTTTAAATATTTACTACTTAAAAAACTAATAAATTTAAATAATAATTTATTTTATATTTTTTTGCTTGCTTTTTATTTTATAATCTTTAGTATTAAAAGTAATATTTAATTATATTATAAATATTTTTATAAAAGCTTTTCTAATAATATTTTTAGTAAACTTTTATTATTATAGCAAGCTATTTTTTATATATAAAGCTTTTATAGCTTATTTTAATTAGTAGTTTTTTTTTATTAAGGTTATTAATAACTTTTTTTAAAAGTTTTATTTTTTTTGTTTTTTGTAAAGTAAAGATTTGCTTAAAAAAATTTTAAAGCTTTTTTTAAAAGTATTTTTGTTTATTTTAGTTTTTAAACAGTTAAAAGTATTGCTAGTAATAAAAAGTCTTATAATTTTTTTACTTTTATTTAACTATATTAATTTTAAAGTAAAACTAGCTTTTTTAAAAGGTTTATATATTATTATATTTATTATAATAGCTATTATATATAATTAAAAGTTAATAAAGTTTTTTATATTTTTTTTTATTAGCATTTAATTTATTAAATAGCTTAAAAGTTTTTTTAATAGTTTATTTGCTATAGTATGCTTTTTTTTAGCTTATAGTAAAGTTTAAAGTTAAATAGTTTAATAAAAGCTATTTATTTTATAAATTATATACTTAAAAAAGTTAAAAACTTATTATTTAGCTAAGCAATTAATACTTTAATATTTATTTTAAAGCAAAATTTAATATTATATAAGTAATTTCTTAGCTTTTAAAATATTTTTATAATCGTTAAGCACTTTTATTTTATAATATTATAATTTAACTTTGCTTTTTTTTATACTTTTAACTTATATTATAAAAGCTTTACTTAGCTATTTATTTTTTATATAATAAAACTTTTTAGCTAGTTTTTAATATATTTACTTTAAGCTATATAGTATTTTTTTTATAGTTAAATATAACTAAAATTAATAGTAATATTAAAGTAGTTTTTAAAGTTTTTATAGCATTAAGCTAAAGTTTAAAAAATTAAAATAGTTTTTTTTTTAATAAAAAGTTAATAATATTATAATTAATATATACTTTTTAATTTAAATATAATAATATATAGTAAAGCTAAAAAAAGCTTTAACTTTTATAATATTATTATATAATAGCTATTTAATTATTTTAATAATTTTAATATATACTAAAAGTTTTTTATTAGTTTTATATATATATTTTATTATTTAAGCTAACTGCTTGCATTAGTTACTTTTTATAATATTAATAGTTACTTTAGCAAGCTTAAAGTTTAATAAAATAACATTTAAATTTTTAAAATGTTTAAAATATACTATTTAACTTTTAAAGCAATCTTATAATTATTATATATTATAATTAGTTTTTTAACCTTAATATTTATTAAAAAATAGCTTATAGTTTATTAGTAATAATTATATAAAACTTATAATATTACTTTTTAAAAATTAAGCTAAATGAATTAATAGTACCTTAAAAAAAGCAGTTATTTAAAATACTTTAAAAAAGGTAGCAAATATAGTTATAGCTAACTAAACTTAAAAAAAAAAACTTAGTTATATTTAAAAAATAAGTTAACTATTAATAATATTTTGCATATTATAAAATCTTTAGCAAACTGATTATAACTTAAAAAAAAAGTTAGCATTTTAATAGTAACTTTATTTAATTAAATTATTAAATTAATTAAATAAACCTTTTATTTTTTTTTAACTAAAAACTAAACTTATAATAGATTAAGTAGCTTTTTTTAAAAAGCTATTTTAAGTTTTATTTTAAAAACTTTAATAATAACTTTTTTTAAAAGCTTTAATATTAAAATACTTTTAACTTATTAAATAATATAAAAGATTATTTTAATTTTATATTAAAAAAATATTATTTATTAATTTAGCTAATCTTTAAAAAATTTAAAAAAGTATTATCTTTTTTTAAAATAGTATTTTAATAAAAATTTTAATTTTAGCCTTTATTAAATTATATTTATAATAAATTTTTAACTAGTTAAAGTTTCTTTAGTTAATTTAGTTTTTTTAATACTTTTGCAAATTTTAATGTATATATTTTATATACTTTTTTTTAATTAGAAAGTTTTTTGCTTTTAAAGTTTTAAAAAAAGCTAATTTAAAAGCTTTATATTTTAATTATAAGTTTTTAAGAAATAATTCTATTAAAAAAAACATTATCTTTATAATATTTTTTTATTTTTTTTTTAATATATTATATTAATAAAAAAAAAATTTATTTTTACTTTTTTTATAATTTAAGCTTATTTTTAGCTATTAGTATAAAGACTTTTTATTAATAAAATAAGTTAAAAACTTTAATTTTATATAATGCTTAACTTTTTAAACTGCTTTTGCTAGCTTTAGTTTAAAGCAGTTATAATAACTATTT